>OY726520.1:106090025-106690025 GCA_963383655.1 Bathymodiolus septemdierum
CACTAGGAAGGCATGTAATCTCTAGGAAGGCATGTAATCACTAGGGAGGAATGTAATCACTAGGAAGACATGTAATAACTGGGGAGGAATGTAATCACTAGGGAGGCATGTAATCACTGGGAAAGAATATAATCACTAGGAAGGCATGTAATAACTGGGGAGGAATGTAATCACTAGGAAGGCATGTAATAACTGGGGAGGAGTGTAATCACTAGGAAGGCATGTAATTACTGGGGAGGAATGTAATCACTAGGAAGGCATGTAACCACTGGGGAGGAATGTAATCACTAGGAAGACATGTAATAACTGGGGAGGAATGTAATCACTAGGAAGGTATGTAATCACTGGGGAGGCATGTAATCACTAGGAAGGCATGTAATAACTGGGGGAGGAATGTAATCACTAGGAAGGCATGTAATCTCTAGGAAGGCATGTAATCACTAGGGAGGAATGTAATCACTAGGAAGACATGTAATAACTGGGGAGGAATGTAATCACTAGGAAGGTATGTAATCACTGGGGAGGCATGTAATCACTAAGAAGGCATGTAATAACTGGGGGAGGAATGTAATCACTAGGAAGGCATGTAATCTCTAGGAAGGCATGTAATCACTAGGGAGGAATGTAATCACTAGGAAGACATGTAATAACTGGGGAGGAATGTAATCACTAGGGAGGCATGTAATCACTGGGGAAGAATATAATCACTAGGAAGGCATGTAATAACTGGGGAGGAATGTAATCACTAGGAAGGCATGTAATAACTGGGGAGGAATGTAATCACTAGGGAGGCATGTAATCACTGGGAAGAATGTAATCACTAGGAAGGCATGTAATAACTGGGGAGGAATGTAATCACTAGGAAGGCATGTAATCACTGGGGAGGAATGTAATCACTAGGAAGGCATGTAATCACTGGGGAGGAATGTAATCACTAGGAAGGCATGTAATCACACGTGTAACTTACAGTTTACTTTATCTTAATATTAAACCCATAATGGTAGAGAAACAGAACAGAGTCATACATATATAAAATGAGAAACACAAACTAAACCTATTTACGAACTTGTCTGATGATGTGCTCTGTTCCAGTGACAATAAAAAGAAAGTTTAAACAGTGAACGGCAACAATTTCACCAATATCAACAAAATGGAAAAAAAACCACCCCTCACTTAAAAACATTGAACACCAAAATAAGGTCACGACTTTTAGCTCTGGAAATTCAGGTCGTGGGAAGCTGAGACAGGCACAAAACACCAATATGACGAGCATTTTCATGGAATTGGATTTAGGATATATAACAGTTCATTTGTTTGGTTAGAATACATGTATTGCGAATGAGTCACTTGTAGATTTATCACTGCCACAAAGAAAATCTCCCGACTGTTTAGCAAGACCTTTGTTTTTTGACAATATCAATGAAGTGCCTAAATATACACTAAGACAATTAGTACTTCCTAAATATACACTAAGACAATTATTACTTCAGTTGCTGATAAATATACACTAAGGCAATTATTACTTCCTAAATATACACTAAGACAATTATTACTTCAGTTGCTGATAAATATACACTAAGGCAATTATTACTTCCTAAATATACACTAAGGCAATTATTACTTCCTAAATATACACTAAGGCAATTATTACTTCCTAAATATACACTAAGGCAATTATTACTTCCTAAATATACACTAAGACAATTATTACTTCCTAAATATACACTAAGACAATTATTACTTCAGTTGCTGATAAATATACACTAAGACAATTATTACTTCAGTTACTGATAAATATACACTAAGGCAATTATTACTTCAGTTACTGATAAATATACACTAAGACAATTATTACTTCCTAAATATACACTAAGACAATTATTACTTCAGTTACTGATAAATATACACTAAGGCAATTATTACTTCAGTTACTGATAAATATACACTAAGGCAATTATTACTTCAGTTACTGATAAATATACACTAAGACAATTATTACTTCCTAAATATACACTAAGACAATTATTACTTCAGTTACTGATAAATATACACTAAGGCAATTATTACTTCAGTTACTGATAAATATACACTAAGGCAATTATTACTTCAGTTACTGATAAATATACACTAAGACAATTATTACTTCAGTTGCTGATAAATATACACTAAGGCAATTATTACTTCAGTTACTGATAAATATACACTAAGACAATTATTACTTCAGTTGCTGATAAATATACACTAAGACAATTATTACTTCCTAAATATACACTAAGACAATTATTACTTCCTAAATATACACTAAGACAATTATTACTTCAGTTACTGATAAATATACACTAAGGCAATTATTACTTCAGTTACTGATAAATATACACTAAGGCAATTATTACTTCAGTTACTGATAAATATACACTAAGACAATTATTACTTCAGTTGCTGATAAATATACACTAAGGCAATTATTACTCCAGTTGCTGATAAATATACACTAAGACAATTATTACTTCAGTTACTGATAAATATACACTAAGGCAATTATTACTTCAGTTACTGATAAATATACACTAAGGCAATTATTACTTCAGTTACTGATAAATATACACTAAGACAATTATTACTTCAGTTGCTGATAAATATACACTAAGGCAATTATTACTCCAGTTGCTGATAAATATACACTAAGACAATTATTACTTCAGTTACTGATAAATATACACTAAGGCAATTATTACTTCAGTTACTGATAAATATACACTAAGACAATTATTACTTCAGTTGCTGATAAATATACACTAAGACAATTATTACTTCAGTTACTGATAAATATACACTAAGACAATTATTACTTCAGTTGCTGATAAATATACACTAAGGCAATTATTACTCCAGTTGCTGATAAATATACACTAAGACAATTATTACTTCAGTTACTGATAAATATACACTAAGGCAATTATTACTTCCTAAATATACACTAAGACAATTATTACTTCAGTTACTGATAAATATACACTAAGGCAATTATTACTTCAGTTACTGATAAATATACACTAAGGCAATTATTACTTCAGTTACTGATAAATATACACTAAGACAATTATTACTTCAGTTGCTGATAAATATACACTAAGGCAATTATTACTTCCTAAATATACACTAAGACAATTATTACTTCCTAAATATACACTAAGACAATTATTACTTCAGTTGCTGATAAATATACACTAAGGCAATTATTACTTCAGTTGCTGATAAATATACACTAAGGCAATTATTACTTCCTAAATATACACTAAGACAATTATTACTTCAGTTACTGATAAATATACACTAAGACAATTATTACTTCAGTTGCTGATAAATATACACTAAGGCAATTATTACTTCCTAAATATACACTAAGACAATTATTACTTCAGTTGCTGATAAATATACACTAAGGCAATTATTACTTCCTAAATATACACTAAAACAATTATTACTCCAGTTGCTGATAAATATACACTAAGACAATTATTACTTCCTAAATATACACTAAGGCAATTATTACTTCCTAAATATACACTAAGACAATTGTTACTTCAGTTACTGATAAATATAGTTTAGTTTAGTAAATCATTTACTGGTACAATGCTATAGTCTTTAGAATAGATTCTAAAAAAAGTTTAGAATTCATGTCAAATTAGAATTTAAAAAAAAATCATATCTTTCAATTTGCATCACGTGTGTCATTTATATCTGACAATAAAGTAAGATGGATATGTTTTCTAATCTCTGGGATAGAAAGGGTGTGGGGGGTAAAGGGGTAAGGATTCTGTGTCCGCAGTGGTCATGATATATTGTTATATCCCAAAAACCAGATAAAAATAAACAATAACCTTTATTTTTTTATAAATTCAAATAACATAATTCATGTAAAAAGCCATCGATAAATAGTTTTGGTGTTTATCAATAAATAGTTTTTGTACACTGCAAATCGTCGTTACGATCTTATAATAGTTGTAGAACAGATATGTGTACTATGAACTATAGTTACATACTGCTAGTGTGTACGACATATATCAAGCTTGTTATTTACGTCAACTGTTAAAATATTAATTATCCAATTGAAATACTTTCTTTAGGAAAATATAAGAATAATAAATGAAATATTAAAAAGCAATTACAATATATATTCACTTCAAATACATACTATTACTAAAACAGGACTTTTCAAAAGAAAACGGTTTAAGATATAAATAAAGAAATATTGATCCAATTTTAATATCAATAACGAACGTACAATGATGTTTTACAACATAAGAATGGTAATATATTATCTGTCATTAAAAGACTTACTGTGGTATTGATAGTACATGGGAGGGTTAAGATGGGGTGGCTGTCTATATCTCAGTCTGTTGTTCTCATGTAGTATTGATAGTACATGGGAGGGTTAAGATGGGGTGGCTGTCTATATCTCAGTCTGTTGTTCTCATGTAGTATTGATAGTACATGGAAGGGTTAAGATGGGGTGGCTGTCTATATCTCAGTCTGTTGTTCTCATGTAGTATTGATAGTACATGGAAGGGTTAAGATGGGGTGGCTGTCTATATCTCAGTCTGTTGTTCTCATGTGGTATTGATAGTACATGGGAGGGTTAAGATGGGGTGGCTGTCTATATCTCAGTCTGTTGTTCTCATGTAGTATTGATAGTACATGGAAGGGTTAAGATGAGGTGGCTGTCTATATCTCAGTCTGTTGTTGTCATGTAGTATTGATAGTACACGGGAGGGTTAAGATGGGGTGGCTGTCTATATCTCAGTCTGTTGTTCTCATGTAGTATTGATAGTACATGGGAGGGTTAAGATGGGGTGGCTGTCTATATCTCAGTCTGTTGTTCTCATGTGGTATTGATAGTAAATGGGAGGTTTAAGATGGGGTGGCTGTCTATATCTCAGTCTGTTGTTCTCATGTAGTATTGATAGTACACGGGAGGGTTAAGATGGGGTGGCTGTCTATATCTCAGTCTGTTGTTCTCATGTGGTATTGATAGTACATGGGAGGGTTAAGATGGGGTGGCTGTCTATATCTCAGTCTGTTGTTTTCATGTAGTATTGATAGTACATGGGAGGGTTAAGATGGGGTGGCTGTCTATATCTCAGTCTGTTGTTCTCATGTGGTATTGATAGTACATGGAAGGGTTAAGATGAGGTGGCTGTCTATATCTCAGTCTGTTGTTCTCATGTAGTATTGATAGTACACGGGAGGGTTAAGATGGGGTGGCTGTCTATATCTCAGTCTGTTGTTTTCATGTGGTATTGATAGTACATGAGAGGGTTAAGATGGGGTGGCTGTCTATATCTCAGTCTGTTTTTCTCATGTGGTATTGATAGTACACGGGAGGGTTAAGATGGGGTGGCTGTCTATATCTCAGTCTGTTGTTTTCATGTGGTATTGATAGTACATGGGAGGGTTAAGATGGGGTGGCTGTCTATATCTCAGTCTGTTGTTCTCATGTGGTATTGATAGTACATGGGAGGGTTAAGATGAGGTGGCTGTCTATATCTCAGTCTGTTGTTCTCATGTGGTATTGATAGTACATGGGAGGGTTAAGATGGGTTGGCTGTCTATATCTCAGTCTGTTGTTCTCATGTGGTATTGATAGTACATGGAAGGGTGAAGATGGGGTGGCTGTCTATATCTCAGTCTGTTGTTCTCATGTGGTATTGATAGTACATGGAAGGGTTAAGATGGGGTGGCTGTCTATATCTCAGTCTGTTGTTCTCAAGTAATATTGATAGTACATGGGAGGGTTAAGATGGGGTGGCTGTCTATATCTCAGTCTGTTGTTCTCATGTAGTATTGATAGTACATGGGAGGGTTAAGATGGGGTGGCTGTCTATATCTCAGTCTGTTGTTCTCGTGTAGTATTGATCGTACATGGGAGGGTTAAGATGGGGTGGCTGTCTATATCTCAGTCTGTTGTTCTCATGTAGTATTGATCGTACATGGGAGGGTTAAGATGGGGTGGCTGTCTATATCTCAGTCTGTTGTTCTCAAGTAATATTGATAGTACATGGGAGGGTTAAGATGAGGTGGCTGTCTATATCTCAGTCTGTTGTTCTCATGTAGTATTGATAGTACATGGGAGGGTTAAGATGAGGTGACTGTCTATATCTCAGTCTGTTGTTCTCATGTGGTATTGTTAGTACACGGGAGGGTTAAGATGGGGTGGCTGTCTATATCTCAGTCTGTTGTTCTCATGTAGTATTGATAGTACATGGGAGGGTTAAGATGGGGTGGCTGTCTATATCTCAGTCTGTTGTTCTCATGTGGTATTGATAGTACATGGGAGGGTTAAGATGGGGTGGCTGTCTATATCTCAGTCTGTTGTTCTCATGTGGTATTGATAGTACATGGGAGGGTTAAGATGGGGTGGCTGTCTATATCTCAGTCTGTTGTTCTCATGTAGTATTGATAGTACATGGAAGGGTTAAGATGAGGTGGCTGTCTATATCTCAGTCTGTTGTTGTCATGTAGTATTGATAGTACACGGGAGGGTTAAGATGGGGTGGCTGTCTATATCTCAGTCTGTTGTTCTCATGTAGTATTGATAGTACATGGGAGGGTTAAGATGGGGTGGCTGTCTATATCTCAGTCTGTTGTTCTCATGTAGTATTGATAGTAAATGGGAGGTTTAAGATGGGGTGGCTGTCTATATCTCAGTCTGTTGTTCTCATGTAGTATTGATAGTACATGGGAGGGTTAAGATGGGGTGGCTGTCTATATCTCAGTCTGTTGTTCTCATGTGGTATTGATAGTAAATGGGAGGTTTAAGATGGGGTGGCTGTCTATATCTCAGTCTGTTGTTCTCATGTAGTATTGATAGTACACGGGAGGGTTAAGATGGGGTGGCTGTCTATATCTCAGTCTGTTGTTCTCATGTGGTATTGATAGTACATGGGAGGGTTAAGATGGGGTGGCTGTCTATATCTCAGTCTGTTGTTTTCATGTAGTATTGATAGTACATGGGAGGGTTAAGATGGGGAGGCTGTCTATATCTCAGTCTGTTGTTCTCATGTGGTATTGATAGTACATGGAAGGGTTAAGATGAGGTGGCTGTCTATATCTCAGTCTGTTGTTCTCATGTAGTATTGATAGTACACGGGAGGGTTAAGATGGGGTGGCTGTCTATATCTCAGTCTGTTGTTTTCATGTGGTATTGATAGTACATGAGAGGGTTAAGATGGGGTGGCTGTCTATATCTCAGTCTGTTTTTCTCATGTGGTATTGATAGTACACGGGAGGGTTAAGATGGGGTGGCTGTCTATATCTCAGTCTGTTGTTTTCATGTGGTATTGATAGTACATGGGAGGGTTAAGATGGGGTGGCTGTCTATATCTCAGTCTGTTGTTCTCATGTGGTATTGATAGTACATGGGAGGGTTAAGATGAGGTGGCTGTCTATATCTCAGTCTGTTGTTCTCATGTGGTATTGATAGTACATGGGAGGGTTAAGATGGGTTGGCTGTCTATATCTCAGTCTGTTGTTCTCATGTGGTATTGATAGTACATGGAAGGGTGAAGATGGGGTGGCTGTCTATATCTCAGTCTGTTGTTCTCATGTGGTATTGATAGTACATGGAAGGGTTAAGATGGGGTGGCTGTCTATATCTCAGTCTGTTGTTCTCAAGTAATATTGATAGTACATGGGAGGGTTAAGATGGGGTGGCTGTCTATATCTCAGTCTGTTGTTCTCATGTAGTATTGATAGTACATGGGAGGGTTAAGATGGGGTGGCTGTCTATATCTCAGTCTGTTGTTCTCGTGTAGTATTGATCGTACATGGGAGGGTTAAGATGGGGTGGCTGTCTATATCTCAGTCTGTTGTTCTCATGTAGTATTGATCGTACATGGGAGGGTTAAGATGGGGTGGCTGTCTATATCTCAGTCTGTTGTTCTCAAGTAATATTGATAGTACATGGGAGGGTTAAGATGAGGTGGCTGTCTATATCTCAGTCTGTTGTTCTCATGTAGTATTGATAGTACATGGGAGGGTTAAGATGAGGTGACTGTCTATATCTCAGTCTGTTGTTCTCATGTGGTATTGTTAGTACACGGGAGGGTTAAGATGGGGTGGCTGTCTATATCTCAGTCTGTTGTTCTCATGTAGTATTGATAGTACATGGGAGGGTTAAGATGGGGTGGCTGTCTATATCTCAGTCTGTTGTTCTCATGTAGTATTGATAGTACATGGGAGGGTTAAGATGGGGTTGCTGTTTATATCTCAGTCTGTTGTTCTCATGTAGTATTGATAGTACATGGGAGGGTTAAGATGGGGTGGCTGTCTATATCTGAGTTTGTTGTTCTCATGTGGTATTGATAGTACATGGGAGGGTTAAGATGGGGTGGCTGTTTATATCTCAGTCTGTTGTTCTCATGTGGTATTGATAGTACATGGGAGGGTTAAGATGAGGTGGCTGTCTATATCTCAGTCTGTTGTTCTCATGTGGTATTGATAGTACATGGGAGGGTTAAGATGGGGTGGCTGTCTATATCTCAGTCTGTTGTTCTCATGTAGTATTGATAGTACATGGGAGGGTTAAGATGGGGTGGCTGTTTATATCTCAGTCTGTTGTTCTCATGTGGTATTGATAGTACATGGTAGGGTTAAGATGGGGTGGCTGTCTATGTCTCAGTCTGTTGTTCTCATGTAGTATTGATAGTACATGGGAGGGTTAAGATGGGGTGGCTGTCTATATCTCAGTCTGTTGTTCTCATGTAGTATTGATAGTACATGGGAGGGTTAAGATGGGGTGGCTGTCTATATCTCAGTCTGTTGTTTTCAAGTAATATTGATAGTACATGGGAGGGTTAAGATGAGGTGGCTGTCTATATCTCAGTCTGTTGTTCTCATGTAGTATTGATAGTACATGGGAGGGTTAAGATGAGGTGGCTGTCTATATCTCAGTCTGTTGTTCTCATGTGGTATTGATAGTACACGGGAGGGTTAAGATGGGGTGGCTGTTTATATCTCAGTCTGTTGTTCTCATGTGATATTGATAGTACATGGGAGGGTTAAGATGAGGTGGCTGTTTATATCTCAGTCTGTTGTTCTCATGTGGTATTGATAGTAAATGAGAGGATTAAGATGGGGTGGCTGTCTATATCTCAGTCTGTTGTCCTCATGTGGTATTGATAGTACATGGGAGGGTTAAGATGGGGTGGCTGTTTATATCTCAGTCTGTTGTTCTCATGTGGTATTGATAGTACATGGGAGGGTTAAGATGGGGTGGCTGTCTATATCTCAATCTGTTGTTCTCATGTAGTATTGATAGTACATGGGAGGGTTAAGATGGGGTGGCTGTCTATGTCTCAGTCTGTTGTTCTCATGTGGTATTGATAGTAAATGGGAGGTTTAAGATGGGGTGGCTGTCTATATCTCAGTCTGTTGTTCTCATGTGGTATTGATAGTACATGGGAGGGTTAAGATGGGGTGGCTGTTTATATCTCAGTCTGTTGTTCTCATGTGGTATTGATAGTAAATGGGAGGGTTAAGATGGGGTGGCTGTCTATATCTCAGTCTGTTGTTCTCATGTGGTATTGATAGTACATGGGAGGGTTAAGATGGGGTGGCTGTCTATATCTCAGTCTGTTGGTCTCATGTAGTATTGATAGTACATGGGAGGGTTAAGATGGGGTGGCTCTCTATTTCTCAGGCTGTTGTTCTCATGTGGTATTGATAGTACATGGGAGGGTTAAGATGGGGTGGCTGTCTATATCTCAGTCTCTTGTTCTCATGTAGTATTGATAGTACATGGGAGGGTTAAGATGGGGTGGCTGTTTATATCTCCGTCTGTTGTTCTCATGTAGTATTGATCGTACATGGGAGGGTTAAGATGGGGTGGCTGTCTATATCTCAGTCTGTTGTTCTCATGTAGTATTGATAGTACATGGGAGGGTTAAGATGGGGTGGCTGTCTATATCTCAGTCTGTTGTTCTCATGTAGTTGTGATCGTACATGGGAGGGTTAAAGATGGGGTGGCTGTCTATATCTCAATCTCTTGTTCTCATGTAGTATTGATAGTACATGGGAGGGTAAAGATGGGGTGGCTGTCTATATCTCAGTCTGTTGTTCTCATGTGGTATTGATAGTACATGGGAGGGTTAAGATGGGGTGGCTGTTTATATCTCAGTCTGTTGTTCTCATGTAGTATTGATAGTACATGGGAGGGTTAAGATGGGGTGGCTGTCTATATCTCAGTCTGTTGTTCTCATGTAGTATTGATAGTACATGGGAGGGTTAAGATGGGGTGGCTGTCTATATCTGAGTCTGTTGTTCTCATGTAGTATTGATAGTACATGGGAGGGTTAAGATGGGGTGGCTGTCTATATCTCAGTCTGTTGTTCTCATGTGGTATTGATAGTACATGGGAGGGTTAAGATGGGGTGACTGTCTATATCTCAGTCTGTTGTTCTCATGTAGTATTGATAGTACATGGGAGGGTTAAGATGGGGTGGCTGTTTATATCTCAGTCTGTTGTTCTCATGTAGTATTGATAGTACATGGGAGGGTTAAGATGGGGTGGCTGTCTAAGTCTCAGTCTGTTGTTCTCATGTGGTTTTGATAGTACATGGGAGGGTTAAGATGGGGTGGCTGTCTATATCTCAGTCTGTTGTTCTCATGTGGTATTGATAGTACATGGGAGGGTTAAGATGGGGTGGCTCTCTATATCTCAGTCTGTTGTTCTCATGTAGTATTGATAGTACATTGGAGGGTTAAGATGGGGTGGCTGTCTATATCTCAGTCTGTTGTTCTCATGTAGTATTGATAGTACATAGGAGGGTTAAGATGGGGTGGCTGTCTATATCTCATTCTGTTGTTCTCATGTAGTATTGATAGTACATGGGAGGGTGAAGATGAGGTGGCTGTCTATATCTCAGTCTGTTGTTCTCATGTAGTATTGATAGTACATTGGAGGGTTAAGATGGGGTGGCTGTCTATATCTCAGTCTGTTGTTCTCAAATAAGTTTAAAAACATAAGATGGAGAGTTTCCACAGCATAGTCCTGTTTCCTCCACAAATATTATATATAGTTAGATTATATGGTACCGCTGGCTCTATGGTACCGTGCTTTAACATGCAATTGCAACCAATGTTCGCCGCTATCTTTTTAATTCAACTATCACGATACCATATGACAATGATATCAGGATAAATTGTAAAGTGTATATGAGAGAGGGAGAGTATAATAAAAGAAAGGGACAAAATGATAAGAATGTTCGACAAATTACTTCATAGAAAACTACTTACTCTACTAGTTAGAAAACAGGGGTGAAGTCAGAAGGAAGGGTTAGCAGTTCATACACCACTAGAAAACAGGGGTGAAGTCAGATGTTAAGGAATTGTTAGTAGTTCATACACCACTAGAAAACAGGGGTGAAGTCAGATGTTAAGGAAGGGTTAACAGTTCCTACACCACTAGAAAACAGGGGTGAAGTCAGATGTTAAGGAAGGGTTAGCAGTTCATACACCACTAGAAAACAGGGGTGAAGTCAGATGTTAAGGAAGGGTTAGTAGTTCCTACACCACTAGAAAACAGGGGTGAAGTCAGATGTTAAGGAAGGGTTAGCAGTTCCTACACCACTAGAAAACAGGGGTGAAGTCAGATGTTAAGGAAGGGTTAGTAGTTCCTACACCACTAGAAAACAGGGGTGAAGTCAGATGTTAAGGAAGGGTTAGCAGTTCCTACACCACTAGAAAACAGGGGTGAAGTCAGATGTTAAGGAAGGGTTAGTAGTTCCTACACCACTAGAAAACAGGGGTGAAGTCAGATGTTAAGGAAGGGTTAGTAGTTCCTACACCACTAGAAAACAGGGGTGAAGTCAGATGTTAAGGAAGGGTTAGCAGTTCATACACCACTAGAAAACAGGGGTGAAGTCAGATGTTAAGGTAGGGTTAGTAGTTCCTACACCACTAGAAAACAGGGGTGAAGTCAGATGTTAAGGAAGGGTTAGTAGTTCCTACACCACTAGAAAACAGGGGTGAAGTCAGAAGGAAGGGTTAGCAGTTCCTACACCACTAGAAAATAGGGGTGAAGTCAGATGATAAGGAAGGGTTAGTAGTTCCTACACCACTAGAAAACAGGGGTGAAGTCAGAAGGAAGGGTTAGCAGTTCCTACACCACTAGAAAATAGGGGTGAAGTCAGATGTTAAGGAAGGGCTAGTAGTTCCTACACCACTAGAAAACAGGGGTGAAGTCAGATGTTAAGGAAGGGTTAACAGTTCCTACACCACTAGAAAACAGGGGTGAAGTCAGATGTTAAGGAAAGGTTAACAGTTCCTACACCACTAGAAAACAGGGGTGAAGTCAGATGTTAATGAAGGGTTAGTAGTTCCTACACCACTAGAAAACAGGGGTGAAGTCAGAAGGAAGGGTTAGCAGTTCCTACACAACTAGAAAATAGGGGTGAAGTCAGATGTTAAGGAAGGGTTAGTAGTTCCTACACCACTAGAAAACAGGGGTGAAGTCAGATGTTAAGGAAGGGTTAACAGTTCCTACACCACTAGAAAACAGGGGTGAAGTCAGATGTTAAGGAAGGGTTAACAGTTCCTACACCACTAGAAAACAGGGGTGAAGTCAGATGTTAAGGAAGGGTTAGTAGTTCCTACACCACTAGAAAACAGGGGTGAAGTCAGATGTTAAGGAAGGGTTAGTAGTTCCTACACCACTAGAAAACAGGGGTGAAGTCAGATGTTAAGGAAGGGTTAGTAGCTCCTACACCACTAGAAAACAGGGGTGAAGTCAGATGTTAAGGAAGGGTTAGTAGTTCCTACACCACTAGAAAACAGGGGTGAAATCAGATGTTAAGGAAGGTTTAGTAGTTCCTACACCACTAGAAAACAGGGGTGAAGTCAGATGTTAAGGAAGGGTTAGTAGTTCCTACACCATTAGAAAACAGGGGTGAAGTCAGATGTTAAGGAAGGGTTAGTAGTTCCTACACCACTAGAAAACAGGGGTGAAGTTAGAAGGAAGGGTTAGCAGTTCCTACACCACTAGAAAACAGAGGTGAAGTCAGATGTTAAGGAAGGGTTAGTAGTTCCTACACCACTAGAAAACAGGGGTGAAGTCAGATGTTAAGGAAGGGTTAGTAGTTCCTACACCACTAGAAAACAGGGGTGAAGTCAGATGTTAAGGAAGGGTTAGTAGTTCCTACACCACTAGAAAACAGGGGTGAAGTCAGATGTTAAGGAAGGGTTAGTAGTTCCTACACCACTAGAAAACAGGGGTGAAGTCAGATGTTAAGGAAGGGTTAGTAGCTCCTACACCACTAGAAAACAGGGGTGAAGTCAGATGTTAAGGAAGGGTTAGTAGCTCCTACACCACTAGAAAACAGGGGTGAAGTCAGATGTTAAGGAAGGGTTAGTAGTTCCTACACCACTAGAAAACAGGGGTGAAGTCAGATGTTAAGGAAAGGTTAACAGTTCCTACACCACTAGAAAACAGGGGTGAAGTCAGATGTTAAGGAAGGGTTAGTAGTTCCTACACCACTAGAAAACAGGGGTGAAGTCAGAAGGAAGGGTTAGCAGTTCCTACACAACTAGAAAATAGGGGTGAAGTCAGATGTTAAGGAAGGGTTAGTAGTTCCTACACCACTAGAAAACAGGGGTGAAGTCAGATGTTAAGGAAGGGTTAACAGTTCCTACACCACTAGAAAACAGGGGTGAAGTCAGATGTTAAGGAAGGGTTAACAGTTCCTACACCACTAGAAAACAGGGGTGAAGTCAGATGTTAAGGAAGGGTTAGTAGTTCCTACACCACTAGAAAACAGGGGTGAAGTCAGATGTTAAGGAAGGGTTAGTAGTTCCTACACCACTAGAAAACAGGGGTGAAGTCAGATGTTAAGGAAGGGTTAGTAGCTCCTACACCACTAGAAAACAGGGGTGAAGTCAGATGTTAAGGAAGGGTTAGTAGTTCCTACACCACTAGAAAACAGGGGTGAAATCAGATGTTAAGGAAGGTTTAGTAGTTCCTACACCACTAGAAAACAGGGGTGAAGTCAGATGTTAAGGAAGGGTTAGTAGTTCCAACACCATTAGAAAACAGGGGTGAAGTCAGATGTTAAGGAAGGGTTAGTAGTTCCTACACCACTAGAAAACAGGGGTGAAGTTAGAAGGAAGGGTTAGCAGTTCCTACACCACTAGAAAACAGGGGTGAAGTTAGAAGGAAGGGTTAGTAGTTCCTACACCACTAGAAAACAGGGGTGAAATCAGATGTTAAGGAAGGTTTAGTAGTTCCTACACCACTAGAAAACAGGGGTGAAGTCAGATGTTAAGGAAGGGCTAGTAGTTCCTACACCACTAGAAAACAGGGGTGAAGTCAGATGTTAAGGAAGGGTTAACAGTTCCTACACCACTAGAAAACAGGGGTGAAGTCAGATGTTAAGGAAAGGTTAACAGTTCCTACACCACTAGAAAACAGGGGTGAAGTCAGATGTTAATGAAGGGTTAGTAGTTCCTACACCACTAGAAAACAGGGGTGAAGTCAGAAGGAAGGGTTAGCAGTTCCTACACAACTAGAAAATAGGGGTGAAGTCAGATGTTAAGGAAGGGTTAGTAGTTCCTACACCACTAGAAAACAGGGGTGAAGTCAGATGTTAAGGAAGGGTTAACAGTTCCTACACCACTAGAAAACAGGGGTGAAGTCAGATGTTAAGGAAGGGTTAACAGTTCCTACACCACTAGAAAACAGGGGTGAAGTCAGATGTTAAGGAAGGGTTAGTAGTTCCTACACCACTAGAAAACAGGGGTGAAGTCAGATGTTAAGGAAGGGTTAGTAGTTCCTACACCACTAGAAAACAGGGGTGAAGTCAGATGTTAAGGAAGGGTTAGTAGCTCCTACACCACTAGAAAACAGGGGTGAAGTCAGATGTTAAGGAAGGGTTAGTAGTTCCTACACCACTAGAAAACAGGGGTGAAATCAGATGTTAAGGAAGGTTTAGTAGTTCCTACACCACTAGAAAACAGGGGTGAAGTCAGATGTTAAGGAAGGGTTAGTAGTTCCTACACCATTAGAAAACAGGGGTGAAGTCAGATGTTAAGGAAGGGTTAGTAGTTCCTACACCACTAGAAAACAGGGGTGAAGTTAGAAGGAAGGGTTAGCAGTTCCTACACCACTAGAAAACAGAGGTGAAGTCAGATGTTAAGGAAGGGTTAGTAGTTCCTACACCACTAGAAAACAGGGGTGAAGTCAGATGTTAAGGAAGGGTTAGTAGTTCCTACACCACTAGAAAACAGGGGTGAAGTCAGATGTTAAGGAAGGGTTAGTAGTTCCTACACCACTAGAAAACAGGGGTGAAGTCAGATGTTAAGGAAGGGTTAGTAGTTCCTACACCACTAGAAAACAGGGGTGAAGTCAGATGTTAAGGAAGGGTTAGTAGCTCCTACACCACTAGAAAACAGGGGTGAAGTCAGATGTTAAGGAAGGGTTAGTAGCTCCTACACCACTAGAAAACAGGGGTGAAGTCAGATGTTAAGGAAGGGTTAGTAGTTCCTACACCACTAGAAAACAGGGGTGAAGTCAGATGTTAAGGAAAGGTTAACAGTTCCTACACCACTAGAAAACAGGGGTGAAGTCAGATGTTAAGGAAGGGTTAGTAGTTCCTACACCACTAGAAAACAGGGGTGAAGTCAGAAGGAAGGGTTAGCAGTTCCTACACAACTAGAAAATAGGGGTGAAGTCAGATGTTAAGGAAGGGTTAGTAGTTCCTACACCACTAGAAAACAGGGGTGAAGTCAGATGTTAAGGAAGGGTTAACAGTTCCTACACCACTAGAAAACAGGGGTGAAGTCAGATGTTAAGGAAGGGTTAACAGTTCCTACACCACTAGAAAACAGGGGTGAAGTCAGATGTTAAGGAAGGGTTAGTAGTTCCTACACCACTAGAAAACAGGGGTGAAGTCAGATGTTAAGGAAGGGTTAGTAGTTCCTACACCACTAGAAAACAGGGGTGAAGTCAGATGTTAAGGAAGGGTTAGTAGCTCCTACACCACTAGAAAACAGGGGTGAAGTCAGATGTTAAGGAAGGGTTAGTAGTTCCTACACCACTAGAAAACAGGGGTGAAATCAGATGTTAAGGAAGGTTTAGTAGTTCCTACACCACTAGAAAACAGGGGTGAAGTCAGATGTTAAGGAAGGGTTAGTAGTTCCAACACCATTAGAAAACAGGGGTGAAGTCAGATGTTAAGGAAGGGTTAGTAGTTCCTACACCACTAGAAAACAGGGGTGAAGTTAGAAGGAAGGGTTAGCAGTTCCTACACCACTAGAAAACAGAGGTGAAGTCAGATGTTAAGGAAGGGTTAGTAGTTCCTACACCACTAGAAAACAGGGGTGAAGTCAGATGTTAAGGAAGGGTTAGTAGTTCCTACACCACTAGAAAACAGGGGTGAAGTCAGATGTTAAGGAAGGGTTAGTAGTTCCTACACCACTAGAAAACAGGGGTGAAGTCAGATGTTAAGGAAGGGTTAGTAGTTCCTACACCACTAGAAAACAGGGGTGAAGTCAGATGTTAAGGAAGGGTTAGTAGCTCCTACACCACTAGAAAACAGGGGTGAAGTCAGATGTTAAGGAAGGGTTAGTAGCTCCTACACCACTAGAAAACAGGGGTGAAATCAGATGTTAAGGAAGGGTTAGTAGTTCCTACACCACTAGAAAACAGGGGTGAAGTCAGAAGGAAGGGTTAGCAGTTCCTACACCACTAGAAAACAGGGGTGAAATCAGATGTTAAGGAAGGGTTAGTAGTTCCTACACCACTAGAAAACAGGGGTGAAATCAGATGTTAAGGAAGGTTTAGTAGTTCCTACACCACTAGAAAACAGGGGTGAAGTCAGATGTTAAGGAAGGGTTAGTAGTTCCTAAACCATTAGAAAACAGGGGTGAAGTCCGATGTTAAGGAAGGGTTAGTAGTTCCTACACCACTAGAAAACAGGGGTGAAGTTAGAAGGAAGGGTTAGCAGTTCCTACACCACTAGAAAACAGGGGTGAAGTCAGATGTTAAGGAAGGGTTAGTAGTTCCTACACCACTAGAAAACAGGGGTGAAGTCAGATGTTAAGGAATGGTTAGTAGTTCCTACACCACTAGAAAACAGGGGTGAAATCAGATGTTAAGGAAGGGTTAGTAGTTCCTACACCACTAGAAAACAGGGGTGAAGTCAGATGTTAAGGAAGGGTTAGTAGTTCCTACACCACTAGAAAACAGGGGTGAAGTCAGATGTTAAGGAACGGTTAACAGTTCCTACACCACTAGAAAACAGGGGTGAAGTCAGATGTTAATGAAGGGTTAGTAGTTCCTACACCACTAGAAAACAGGGGTGAAGTCAGATGTTAAGGAAGGGTTAGCAGTTCCTACACCACTAGAAAACAGGGGTGAAGTCAGATGTTAAGGAAGGGTTAGTAGTTCCTACACCACTAGAAAACAGGGGTGAAGTCAGATATTAAGGAAGGGTTAGTAGTTCCTACACCACTAGAAAACAGGGGTGAAGTCAGATGTTAAGGAAGGGTTAGTAGTTCCTACACCACTAGAAAACAGGGGTGAAGTCAGATGTTAAGGAAGGGTTAGCAGTTCCTACACCACTAGAAAACAGGGATGAAGTCAGATGTTAAGGAAGGGTTAGTAGTTCCTACACCACTAGAAAACAGGGGTGAAGTCAGATGTTAAGGGAGGGTTAGTAGTTCCTACACCACTAGAAAACAGGGGTGAAGTCAGATGTTAAGGAAGGGTTAGTAGTTCCTACACCACTAGAAAACAGGGGTGAAGTCAGATGTTAAGGAAGGGTTAGCAGTTCCTACACCACTAGAAAACAGGGGTGAAGTCAGATGTTAAGGAAGGGTTAGTAGTTCCTACACCACTAGAAAACAGGGGTGAAGTCAGATGTTAAGGAAGGGTTAGTAGTTCCTACACCACTAGAAAACAGGGGTGAAGTCAGATGTTAAGGAAGGGTTAGTAGTTCCTACACCACTAGAAAACAGGGGTGAAATCAGATGTTAAGGAAGGGTTAGCAGTTCCTACACCACTAGAAAACAGGGGTGAAGTCAGATGTTAAGGAAGGGTTAGCAGTTGCTACACCACTAGAAAACAGGGGTGAAGTCAGATGTTAAGGAAGGGTTAGTAGTTCCTACACCACTAGAAAACAGGGGTGAAGTCAGATGTTAAGGAAGGGTTAGCAGTTCCTACACCACTAGAAAACAGGGGTGAAGTCAGATGTTAAGGAAGGGTTAGTAGTTCCTACACCACTAGAAAACAGGGGTGAAATCAGATGTTAAGGAAGGGTTAGTAGCTCCTACACCACTAGAAAACAGGGGTGAAGTCAGATGTTAAGGAAGGGTTAGCAGTTCCTACACCACTAGAAAACAGGGGTGAAGTCAGATGTTAAGGAGGGTTAGTAGTTCCTACACCACTAGAAAACAGGGGTGAAATCAGATGTTAAGGAAGGGTTAGTAGTTCCTACACCACTAGAAAACAGGGATGAAGTCAGATGTTAAGGAAGGGTTAGTAGTTTCTACACCACTAGAAAACAGGGGTGAAGTCAGATGTTAAGGAAGGGTTAGTAGTTCCTACACCACTAGAAAACAGGGGTGAAGTCAGATGTTAAGGAAGGGTTAGTAGTTCCTACACCACTAGAAAACAGGGGTGAAGTCAGATGTTAAGGAAGGGTTAGTAGTTCCTACACCACTAGTAAACAGGGGTGAAGTCAGATGTTAAGGAAGGGTTAGTAGTTCCTACACCACTAGAAAACAGGGGTGAAGTCAGATGTTAAGGAAGGGTTAGTAGTTCCTACACCACTAGAAAACAGGGGTGAAGTCAGATGTTAAGGAAGGGTTAGTAGTTCCTACACCACTAGAAAACAGGGGTGAAGTCAGATGTTAAGGAAGGGTTAACAGTTCCTACACCACTAGAAAACAGGGGTGAAGTCAGATGTTAAGGAAGGGTTAGTAGTTCCTACACCACTAGAAAACAGGGGTGAAGTCAGATGTTAAGGAAGGGTTAGCAGCTCATACACCACTAGAAAACAGGGGTGAAGTCAGATGTTAAGGAAGGGTTAGTAGTTCCTACACCACTAGAAAACAGGGGTGAAGTCAGATGTTAAGGAAGGGTTAGTAGTTCCTACACCACTAGAAAACAGGGGTGAAGTCAGATGTTAAGGAAGGGTTAGTAGTTCCTACACCACTAGAAAACAGGGGTGAAGTCAGATGTTAAGGAAGGGTTAGTAGTTCCTACACCATTAGAAAACAGGGGTGAAGTCAGATGTTAAGGAAGGGTTAGTAGTTCCTACACCACTAGAAAACAGGGGTGAAGTCAGATGTTAAGGAAGGGTTAGTAGTTCCTACACCACTAGAAAACAGGGGTGAAGTCAGATGTTAAGGAAGGGTTAGCAGTTCCTACACCACTAGAAAACAGGGGTGAAGTCAGATGTTAAGGAAGGGTTAGTAGTTCCTACACCACTAGAAAACAGGGGTGAAGTCAGATGTTAAGGAAGGGTTAGTAGTTCCTACACCACTAGAAAACAGGGGTGAAGTCAGATGTTAAGGAAGGGTTAGTAGTTCCTACACCACTAGAAAACAGGGTTGAAGTCAGATGTTAAGGAAGGGTTAGCAGTTCCTACACCACTAGAAAACAGGGGTGAAGTCAGAAGGAAGGGTTAGTAGTTCCTACACCACTAGAAAACAGGGGTGAAATCAGATGTTAAGGAAGGGTTAGTAGCTCCTACACCACTAGAAAACAGGGGTGAAGTCAGATGTTAAGGAAGGGTTAGCAGTTAATACACCACTAGAAAACAGGGGTGAAGTCAGATGTTAAGGAAGGGTTAGTAGCTCCTACACCACTAGAAAACAGGGGTGAAATCAGATGTTAAGGAAGGGTTAGTAGTTCCTACACCACTAGAAAACAGGGGTGAAATCAGATGTTAAGGAAGGGTTAGCAGTTCCTACACCACTAGAAAACAGGGGTGAAGTCAGATGTTAAGGAAGGGTTAGCAGTTCCTACACCACTAGAAAACAGGGGTGAAGTCAGATGTTAAGGAAGGGTTAGTAGTTCCTACACCACTAGAAAACAGGGATGAAGTCAGATGTTAAGGAAGGGTTAGTAGTTCCTACACCACTAGAAAACAGGGGTGAAGTCAGATGTTAAGGAAGGGTTAGCAGTTCCTACACCACTAGAAAACAGGGGTGAAGTCAGATGTTAAGGAAGGGTTAGTAGTTCCTACACCACTAGAAAACAGGGGTGAAGTCAGATGTTAAGGAAGGGTTAGTAGTTCCTACACCACTAGAAAACAGGGGTGAAGTCAGATGTTAAGGAAGGGTTAGCAGTTCCTACACCACTAGCAAACAGGGGTGAAGTCAGATGTTAAGGAAGGGTTAGCAGTTGCTACACCACTAGAAAACAGGGGTGAAGTCAGATGTTAAGGAAGGGTTAGTAGTTCCTACACCACTAGAAAACAGGGGTGAAGTCAGATGTTAAGGAAGGGTTAGCAGTTCCTACACCACTAGAAAACAGGGGTGAAGTCAGATGTTAAGGAAGGGTTAGTAGTTCCTACACCACTAGAAAACAGGGGTGAAATCAGATGTTAAGGAAGGGTTAGTAGCTCCTACACCACTAGAAAACAGGGGTGAAGTCAGATGTTAAGGAAGGGTTAACAGTTCCTACACCACTAGAAAACAGGGGTGAAGTCAGATGTTAAGGAAGGGTTAGTAGTTCCTACACCACTAGAAAACAGGGGTGAAATCAGATGTTAAGGAAGGGTTAGTAGTTCCTACACCACTAGAAAACAGGGATGAAGTCAGATGTTAAGGAAGGGTTAGTAGTTTCTACACCACTAGAAAACAGGGGTGAAGTCAGATGTTAAGGAAGGGTTAGTAGTTCCTACACCACTAGAAAACAGGGGTGAAGTCAGATGTTAAGGAAGGGTTAGTAATTCCTACACCACTAGAAAACAGGGGTGAAGTCAGATGTTAAGGAAGGGTTAGTAGTTCCTACACCACTAGAAAACAGGGGTGAAGTCAGATGTTAAGGAAGGGTTAACAGTTCCTACACCACTAGAAAACAGGGGTGAAGTCAGATGTTAAGGAAGGGTTAGTAGTTCCTACACCACTAGAAAACAGGGGTGAAGTCAGAAGGAAGGGTTAGCAGTTCCTACACCACTAGAAAACAGGGGTGAAGTCAGATGTTAAGGAAGGGTTAGTAGTTCCTACACCACTAGAAAACAGGGGTGAAGTCAGATGTTAAGGAAGGGTTAGCAGCTCATACACCACTAGAAAACAGGGGTGAAGTCAGATGTTAAGGAAGGGTTAGTAGTTCCTACACCACTAGAAAACAGGGGTGAAGTCAGATGTTAAGGAAGGGTTAGTAGTTCCTACACCACTAGAAAACAGGGGTGAAGTCAGATGTTAAGGAAGGGTTAGTAGATCCTACACCACTAGAAAACAGGGGTGAAGTCAGATGTTAAGGAAGGGTTAGTAGTTCCTACACCACTAGAAAACAGTGGTGAAGTCAGATGTTAAGGAAGGGTTAACAGTTCCTACACCACTAGAAAACAGGGGTGAAGTCAGATGTTAAGGAAGGGTTAGTAGTTCCTACACCACTAGAAAACAGGGGTGAAGTCAGATGTTAAGGAAGGGTTAGCAGTTCCTACACCACTAGAAAACAGGGGTGAAGTCAGATGTTAAGGAAGGGTTAGTAGTTCCTACACCACTAGAATACAGGGGTGAAGTCAGATGTTAAGGAAGGGTTAGTAGTTCCTAAACCATTAGAAAACAGGGGTGAAGTCAGATGTTAAGGAAGGGTTAGTAGTTCCTACACCACTAGAAAACAGGGGTGAAGTCAGATGTTAAGGAAGGGTTAGTAGTTCCTACACCACTAGAAAACAGGGGTGAAGTCAGATGTTAAGGAAGGGTTAGCAGTTCCTACACCACTAGAAAACAGGGATGAAGTCAGATGTTAAGGAAGGGTTAGTAGTTCCTACACCACTAGAAAACAGGGGTGAAGTCAGATGTTAAGGAAGGGTTAGTAGTTCCTACACCACTAGAAAACAGGGGTGAAGTCAGATGTTAAGGAAGGGTTAGTAGTTCCTACACCACTAGAAAACAGGGGTGAAGTCAGATGTTAAGGAAGGGTTAGCAGTTCCTACACCACTAGAAAACAGGGATGAAGTCAGATGTTAAGGAAGGGTTAGTAGTTCCTACACCACTAGAAAACAGGGGTGAAGTCAGATGTTAAGGAAGGGTTAGTAGTTCCTACACCACTAGAAAACAGGGGTGAAGTCAGAAGGAAGGGTTAGCAGTTCCTACACCACTAGAAAACAGGGGTGAAATCAGATGTTAAGGAAGGGTTAGTAGCTCCTACACCACTAGAAAACAGGGGTGAAGTCAGATGTTAAGGAAGGGTTAGCAGTTCATACACCACTAGAAAACAGGGGTGAAGTCAGATGTTAAGGAAGGGTTAGTAGCTCCTACACCACTAGAAAACAGGGGTGAAGTCAGATGTTAAGGAAGGGTTAGTAGTTCCTACACCACTAGAAAACAGGGGTGAAATCAGATGTTAAGGAAGGGTTAGCAGTTCCTACACCACTAGAAAACAGGGGTGAAGTCAGATGTTAAGGAAGGGTTAGTAGTTCCTACACCACTAGAAAACAGGGGTGAAGTCAGATGTTAAGGAATTGTTAGTAGTTCCTACACCACTAGAAAACAGGGGTGAAGTCAGATGTTAAGGAAGGGTTAGTAGTTCCTACACCACTAGAAAACAGGGGTGAAGTCAGATGTTAAGGAAGGGTTAGTAGTTCCTACACCACTAGAAAACAGGGGTGAAGTCAGATGTTAAGGAAGGGTTAGTAGCTCCTTCACCACTAAAATACAGGGGTGAAGTCAGATGTTAAGGAAGGGTTAGTAGTTCCTACACCACTAGAAAACAGGGGTGAAGTCAGAAGGAAGGGTTAGCAGTTCCTACACCACTAGAAAACAGGGGTGAAGTCAGATGTTAAGGAAGGGTTAGTAGTTCCTACACCACTAGAAAACAGGGGTGAAGTCAGATGTTAAGGAAGGGTTAGTAGTTCCTACACCACTAGAAAACAGGGGTGAAGTCAGATGTTAAGGAAGGGTTAGTAGTTTCTACACCACTAGTGGTACTTGTCATGTTACTGTTAAACGATACGAATATCATCTGAAATGGAATTCTCATTTGGGAACCAGGATACGTAAATAAATACAAAAATTACATAAATATAAGTATGAACACCCATACAAAACTAATGGAAGAATTTTTACGCGGAAACCGTAGCAGACACTACATCATAGAAGTGGATTTCTTCACGTAAACATTGTATCAATATTTTAATCATATAAATGTATATATGGGGAAAGATATCTTTCAAAGAATATTCAACGACTGTGTTCCTGTAGATATCTATGTTATTAGGTATCTAGAACATCCTTCACCTCCTGTTCCATGACTGTGTTCCTGTTGATATCTATGTTACTAGGTATCTAGAACATCCTTCGCCTCCTGTTCCACGACTGTGTTCCTGTAGATATCTATGTTACGAGGTATCTAGAACATCCTTCACCTCCTGTTCCATGACCGTGTCCCTGTAGATATCTATGTTACTAAGTATCTAGAACATCCTTCACCTCTTGTTCCACGATTGTGTTCCTGTCGATATATATGTTACTAGGTATCTAGAACATCCTTGACCTCCTGTTCCACGACTGTGTTCCTGTAGATATCTATGTTACTAGGTATTTAGAACATCCTTCACCTCCTGTTCCATGACCGTGTCCCTGTAGATATCTATGTTACTAGGTATCTAGAACATCCTTCACCTCCTGTTCCATGACCGTGTCCATGTAGATATCTATGCTACTAGGTATCTAGAACATCCTTCACCTCCTGTTCCATGACCGTGTCCCTGTAGATATCTATGTTACTAGGTATCTAGAACATCCTTCACCTCCTGTTCCACGATTGTGTTCCTGTAGATATCTATGTTACTAGGTATCTAGAACATCCTTGACCTCCTGTTCCACGACCGTGTTCCTGTAGATATCTATGTTACGAGGTATCTAGGACATCCTTCACCTCCTGTTCCATGACCGTGTCCCTGTAGATATCTATGTTACTAGGTATCTAGAACATCCTTCACCTCCTGTTCATGACTGTGTTCCTGGTGATATCAATGTTGCTAGGTATCTAAAACGTTCGTCACCTATTGATCGACTATTGTGAGTTCAAGTTTTCAAGGTCCAGAACTGTGAGAACAAATTTACAGCAATCAGAAAGTAGGTTAACAGATTTTGTTGGTTTACGAATATCGGACAATACCTAATTAGTAACGATACAACAGACAGAGTTTGAGTTTGAGAGAATGCCTTGTAATACAGCCCAATCTTCTATGTCATGACCACTTGAGTAGCTTCAAGGATTACTGTTTTGTATGCAGGATGTGTGAAATTCTTCAAATACATGACACCCGTGTTAATCTACTGCCGGTAGTTTTGTATATCTGACCAACTCAGCAGTTGGGGTGAAGGTGTGGCTCGTATGATACAAACAAGAGAGGCTAGCGCCTATATGTATGTAGTTGATATGTATCAAGACCGTGTAATCGTTATCAATATATGATATTAACAGTAATTATTTATTTATTAATCACTCTTATCGTTGTCATGGTTTTTTGTTTCATTATTGGACCATATTTGTCTTATAGTCTATAGTAGGTAATACTATACAATTATGGCCTTCATGAGAAGTTAATATCCATAATTATTAAATTGAGAAAGGGTTATTTTCCCGAGGTCCGAAGGACGGATGGAAAATAACCCTTTCGAGATTTAATAATTATGGATATTAACTTCTCATGAAGGACATAACTGTATTAGTATACTGAACTAATATGAGGGAAATAACTAGTTATCGGTTCGACGTGCAAAAGCGCGCCAATTTCAAACAGTTATTTTGTGCTACGTGCAGATTCCCTCACAGTACGTGCAGTTTGCCGCGGGAATAATGAGTTATTTCTTGTTCCATGGAATAAAACTTTAAAATATCTTAATTATTTCTTGCTTGGTTTCTATAGTAAAGTATAATGATATACAATTACTGCACTTGAACGAGATCAATATGAGGTTTTATGGAGCAGAGTACAAGAATATTGAACGAGGCGAATGCCGAGTTCAATATTGTTGTACTCTGCTCCATAAAACCTCATATTGATCAAGTTCAAGTGTAGTAATTGTTTTATTACATACGGCTCTATTTTACTCTTAATTTTGAAATTTTATGAAAACTATGAAATTTTTGAAACTTTTTGAAAATTTTATCATTTTGAATTTTTTTGAAATAGTATGAAATTTTTGAAAGTTTTGAAATTTTATGAAAATTTTGAATTTAAAAAAAAAAATGAAATTTTCAATTTTTAAAAAAAAAATGAAATTTTCAAATATGTTAAAAAAAAATTGAACTTTAAATTTTTCTTTTTTTTAATGTTATGATTTTCAAATTTTTTGTAAATTTTCAAATTTTATGAAAATTTCTAACATATTGATTAGCAAAAAGCAATTTTTGTGCAATAAAAAACCATATTGCACTCTCGTGCCACGTAATTTCATTCATTGATTTTGCACGAGAGTGCAATATGATTATTTATTGCACAGAAATTGCTTTTTGCTAATCAATATGTTAGAAAATGGAATGTCACGTGTATTGCTTCTGGCCAATAGAAAAACAGTAAAATAGAGCCTTATGTAATAATAATTGTTACAGGATTTCTAAAGTAAGTTTTAATCACAATTTCATCAGTTTTCAACACATTGAAAATTGTACAGCATAACTATTTCAACGTGTGTTTTGTAAATCATCGGTAATTCTTATCAAAACTCGGAAATAGACGAGTAAAACATGCGTATGTTAAATATGGATCTCATACAATATGTAAATTACAGGTAAAATTAATTTATTCAAACTTCACTATCTCATAATAACTACAAATATGGACCTAGTAGTTCAAAGTAAAAGTAAGTAAAAATTATATAATACATATTAGTACGTACAGAATACAAACACTTGTGTTTTTATAGATCTTGGTCATCATCTGTCCCATTGTACTAACCTGTCTTTAAATCTCCAGTCTACATTTACACTGTCAATTAATCAATCTAGTGTTAACTTAGTTAAATAAAAAGTCACCCCTCAAATATTTAATATTTCGTCCAATTTGTTTATATATTAAAAGTAAACAAACATGAAAATCCATTTAGTCTTTGAATGTTTTTGTACCCAAAGGGTTTACTACCACTTGTATTTCTTATTTTGTGTTGTCCTTCTTCTCAACTCAACATACATTAAATATATTCATATTCCTCCTTTCTCTTTCACATATGTACTTCTAATTTAAATAATTTCGAAGAGTTGCTTTTATTGAGCAAAATAATATGTTAACTTTTCGGACCATCTTGTTTCACTCGAGACTGTCCGTGGAGGTTTAAGTTACAACTGTTAGATCTTTTGTTGTGTTTTATCATAGTACTTGTACGTTTGAGTTTGTTTTCGAGTAGCCAGCCCTCTTTCCTTAAGAAAATTTTTTGCGACTCTTAAGCGGCATTGTGTTATACATCAGTGCATTAAATAACACTAATTATTAGAACTATATATCTAAATATCAGAAACTCCAACTTATGTAGAATAACAAGGAAGCAAGAATTGAACTTAGATCCTCGGTCTTATGTTCATAAAACGTGAACATGAAATATAATATACCATTTTATACCCTGATAAATAAATAAAATAAGTAAACAAAACGATAACGTTTTTATTATCCTTCATCTTTTGTAATTTAATTTTAGAACATTTAACATAAAGAAAAATATTCGGATGCGAAATAAAATTCACGATTCATTTTGCGATTGAAATATTTACAGCCCTTTTTTTTCTTCTTATCTTGAAATAAATTATAGTTAAGATTAGCCGGGATTTAAACTTCAAATCAACTGATATCTGTTGTCAATACAGATTTCTATTTGTCAATATTCTTAAAAGACCAAATTACTTAATATCGTCTAATATTTGTTTAGAATTGTATAGAAGACATGGTGGCTTTGAGAACGTTTTAACTAGCTTTATTACGTGTTTTCATGTTTTCGTTTACTCAAGGTTAATATTAAACACAACTAATTATAGTTGTATATAAGATGAACGTTAATCGAACCATTTATCTGTAATTTACAACAAGGACAACTTTTGAAAAATGACTATTTTTTTACAATAAACGACATAGATTAATCATTGATATCGCTGACTAATGGGCGATAACAAATTTAGTAAATATAATTTTATATTGCTTGATTGATTATTGTAAAGTGATGCAGTATTTCAGGTATGTTCATGACGAAGTCAAAGCCTACAAACAATAAACCATACACATATAAGTAAAATAGCTAAAATAGGCCTAGTATTTGGGTTATATACAGTTATTTGCTTGACACAGTTAAAAGGGGAGATAATTCATAAGGTCGGACATTTTGATTTGTAACAGACAACCAAAAATCACTCAAAGTAAACTGTTGTTCAAAAGGAACTGCTACAGGTTGTTGTCTAACGTGTAGAACGTATGGCATTCTACATAAAGGAACTGCTACAGGTTGTTGTCTAACGTGTAGAACGTATGGCATTCTACATACACGAGGGAAATGCTACAGGTTGTTGTCTAACGTGTAGAACGTATGGCATTCTACATAAAGGAACTGCTACAGGTTGTTGTCTAACGTGTAGAACGCATGGCATTATACATAAAGGAACTGCTACATGTTGTTGTCTAACGTGTAGAACGTATGGCATTCTACATACACGAGAGGACTGCTACAGGTTGTTGTCTAACGTGTAGAACGTATGGCATTCTACATAAAGGAACTGCTACAGGTTGTTGTCTAACGTGTAGAGCGTATGGCATTCTACATACACGAGGGGACTGCTACAGGTTGTTGTCTAACGTGTAGAACGTATGGCATTCTACATAAAGGAACTGCTACAGGTTGTTGTCTAACGTGTAGAACGTATGGCATTCTACATACACGGGGGGACTGCTACAGGTTGTTGTCTAACGTGTAGAACGTATGACATTCTACATAAAGGAACTGCTACAGGTTGTTGTCTAACGTGTAGAACGTATGACATTCTACATACACGAGGGGACTGCTACAGGTTGTTGTCTAACGTGTAGATCGTATGGCATTCTACATAAAGGAACTGCTACAGGTTGTTGTCTAACGTGTAGAACGTATGGCATTCTACATACACGAGGGAAATGCTACAGGTTGTTGTCTAACGTGTAGAACGTATGGCATTCTACATACACGAGGGGCACACCTGAGCTGTGTAATTCTTCTTCCGTACAATTAGAGGAAACCTTTTCTCATGAATTGTATCCTGCAGCTCAATAACTAGACCCGCTTTCTATTCCAAGATGGCATAGCGGTTTTTCTTTGACACCAATTTAATCAATATGTCGATTGCTGGAGGAAACAAAGTCAAAATAATAGTAATCATGCACTCCTTGTAATTGAACAGCCAAAATGCATCGACTGGATATATTGTTATTGAAATCTAGCTGTTCTGGTACCACTTTTGAATGGTTTACTTGTTAAACCTTGAGAACATAGTTTGAACTATGTAAACCAGTTCACTTCCGGTTGGCAGAAAATATCAAAAGAGCCAAACAAGGCACTTCTGCAGGATACATACAATATTAATACTGTGTTCTAATATATAAAGTTGATGTATATTCGGTGCAAAACTGGAGAAAGGCTCGATAAAACTAAGCTTTTCTCAGTTTACGAGCATCATACACATATGTTTTATATTTAAAGACACTGCACTAATATTGTATATTGACTATCTCTTCCTGTACATCGGTTACTGTTTGGTGTGATGTCGAGTGTACTGTATATTGACTATCTCTTCCTGTGCATCGGTTACTGTTTCGTGTGATGTCGAGTGTACTGTATATTGAATATCTCTTCCTGTTCATCAGTTACTGTTTGGTGTGATGTCGAGTGTACTGTATATTGACTATCTCTTCCTGTGCAATGATTACTGTTTGGTGTGATGTCGAGTGTACTGTATATTGACTATCTCTTCCTGTTCATCGGTTACTGTTTCGTGTGATGTCGAGTGTACTGTATATTGACTATCTCTTCCTGTTCATCGGTTACTGTTTTGTGTGATGTCGAGTGTACTGTATATTGACTCTCTTCCTGTTCATCAGTTACTGTTTCGTGTGATGTCGAGTGTACTGTATATTGACTATCTCTTCCTGTTCATCAGTTACTGTTTCGTGTGATGTCGAGTGTACTGTATATTGACTATCTCTTCCTGTGCATCGGTTACTGTTTGGTGTGATGTCGAGTGTACTGTATATTGACTATCTCTTCCTGTGCATCGGTTACTGTTTGGTGTGATGTCGAGTGTACTGTATATTGACTATCTCTTCCTGTTCATCAGTTACTGTTTCGTGTGATGTCGAGTGTACTGTATATTGACTATCTCTTCCTGTTCATCAGTTACTGTTTCGTGTGATGTCGAGTGTACTGTATATTGACTATCTCTTCCTGTGCATCAGTTACTGTTTGGTGTGATGTGGAGTGTACTGTATATTGACTATCTCTTCCTGTTCATCAGTTACTGTTTCGTGTGATGTCGAGTGTACTGTATATTGACTATCTCTTCCTGTTCATCAGTTACTGTTTGGTGTGATGTCGAGTGTACTGTATATTGACTATCTCTTCCTGTTCATCAGCTACTGTTTGGTGTGATGTCGAGTGTACTGTATATTGACTATCTCTTCCTGTTCATCAGTTACTGTTTCGTGTGATGTCGAGTGTACTGTATATTGACTATCTCTTCCTGTTCATCAGTTACTGTTTCGTGTGATGTCGAGTGTACTGTATATTGACTATCTCTTCCTGTTCATCAGTTACTGTTTCGTGTGATGTCGAGTGTACTGTATATTGACTATCTCTTCCTGTTCATCAGTTACTGTTTCGTGTGATGTCGAGTGTACTGTATATTGACTATTTCTTCCTGTTCATCGGTTACTGTTTCGTGTGATGTCGAGTGTACTGTATATTGACTATCTCTTCCTGTGCATCGGTTACTGTTTGGTGTGATGTCGAGTGTACTGTATATTGACTATCTCTTCCTGTGCATCGGTTACTGTTTGGTGTGATGTCGAGTGTACTGTATATTGACTATCTCTTCCTGTGCATCGGTTACTGTTTGGTGTGATGTCGAGTGTACTGTATATTGACTATCTCTTCCTGTGCATCGGTTACTGTTTCGTGTGATGTCGACTGTACTGTATATTGACTATCTCTTCCTGTTCATCAGTTACTGTTTCGTGTGATGTCGAGTGTACTGTATATTGACTATCTCTTCCTGTGCATCGGTTACTGTTTGGTGTGATGTCGAGTGTACTGTATATTGACTATCTCTTCCTGTTCATCGGTTACTGTTTGGTGTGATGTCGAGTGTACTGTATATTGACTATCTCTTCCTGTGCAATGGTTACTGTTTGGTGTGATGTGGAGTGTACTGTATATTGACTATCTCTTCCTGTTCATCGGTTACTGTTTCGTGTGATGTCGAGTGTACTGTATATTGACTATCTCTTCCTGTGCATCGGTTACTGTTTGGTGTGATGTCGAGTGTACTGTATATTGACTATCTCTTCCTGTGCATCGGTTACTGTTTGGTGTGATGTCGAGTGTACTGTATATTGACTATCTCTTCCTGTGCATCGGTTACTGTTTGGTGTGATGTCGAGTGTACTGTATATTGACTATCTCTTCCTGTGCATCGGTTACTGTTTGGTGTGATGTCGAGTGTACTGTATATTGACTATCTCTTCCTGTGCATCGGTTACTGTTTGGTGTGATGTCGAGTGTACTGTATATTGAATATCTCTTCCTCTGCATCGGTTACTGTTTGGTGTGATGTCGAGTGTACTGTATATTGACTATCTCTTCCTCTGCATCGGTTACTGTTTGGTGTGATGTCGAGTGTACTGTATATTGACTATCTCTTCCTGTGCATCGGTTACTGTTTCGTGTGATGTCGAGTGCACTGTATATTGACTATCTCTTCCTGTGCATCGGTTACTGTTTGGTGTGATGTCGAGTGTACTGTATATTGACTATCTCTTCCTGTTCATCGGTTACTGCTTGGTGTGATGTCGAGTGTACTGTATATTGACTATCTCTTCCTGTGCATCGGTTACTGTTTCGTGTGATGTCGAGTGCACTGTATATTGACTATCTCTTCCTGTGCATCGGTTACTGTTTGGTGTGATGTCGAGTGTACTGTATATTGACTATCTCTTCCTGTTCATCGGTTACTGTTTGGTGTGATGTCGAGTGTACTGTATATTGACTATCTCTTCCTGTTCATCGGTTACTGTTTGGTGTGATGTCGAGTGTACTGTATATTGACTATCTCTTCCTGTGCATCGGTTACTGTTTGGTGTGATGTCGAGTGTACTGTATATTGACTATCTCTTCCTGTTCATCGGTTACTGTTTGGTGTGATGTCGAGTGTACTGTATATTGACTATCTCTTCCTCTGCATCGGTTACTGTTTGGTGTGATGTCGAGTGTACTGTATATTGACTATCTCTTCCTGTGCATCGGTTACTGTTTGGTGTGATGTCGAGTGTACTGTATATTGACTATCTCTTCCTGTTCATCGGTTTCTGTTTGGTGTGATGTCGAGTGTACTGTATATTGACTATCTCTTCCTGTTCATCGGTTACTGTTTGGTGTGATGTCGAGTGTACTGTATATTGACTATCTCTTCCTGTTCATCGGTTACTGTTTGGTGTGATGTCGAGTGTACTGTATATTGACTATCTCTTCCTGTGCATCGGTTACTGTTTGGTGTGATGTCGAGTGTACTGTATATTGACTATCTCTTCCTGTGCATCGGTTACTGTTTGGTGTGATGTCGAGTGTACTGTATATTGACTATCTCTTCCTGTTCATCGGTTACTGTTTGGTGTGATGTCGAGTGTACTGTATATTGACTATCTCTTCCTGTGCATCGGTTACTGTTTGGTGTGATGTCGAGTGTACTGTATATTGACTATCTCTTCCTGTTCATCGGTTACTGTTTGGTGTGATGTCGAGTGTACTGTATATTGACTATCTCTTCCTGTGCAATGGTTACTGTTTGGTGTGATGTGGAGTGTACTGTATATTGAATATCTCTTCCTGTTCATCAGTTACTGTTTCGTGTGATGTCGAGGGTACTGTATATTGACTATCTCTTCCTGTGCATCGGTTACTGTTTGGTGTGATGTCGAGTGTACTGTATATTGACTATCTCTTCCTGTTCATCGGTTACTGTTTGGTGTGATGTCGAGTGTACTGTATATTGACTATCTCTTCCTGTTCATCGGTTACTGTTTGGTGTGATGTCGAGTGTACTGTATATTGACTATCTCTTCCTGTTCATCGGTTACTGTTTCGTGTGATGTCGAGTGTACTGTATATTGACTATCTCTTCCTGTGCATCGGTTACTGTTTGGTGTGATGTCGAGTGTACTGTATATTGAATATCTCTTCCTCTGCATCGGTTACTGTTTGGTGTGATGTCGAGTGTACTGTATATTGACTATCTCTTCCTCTGCATCGGTTACTGTTTGGTGTGATGTCGAGTGTACTGTATATTGACTATCTCTTCCTGTGCATCGGTTACTGTTTCGTGTGATGTCGAGTGCACTGTATATTGACTATCTCTTCCTGTGCATCGGTTACTGTTTGGTGTGATGTCGAGTGTACTGTATATTGACTATCTCTTCCTGTTCATCGGTTACTGCTTGGTGTGATGTCGAGTGTACTGTATATTGACTATCTCTTCCTGTGCATCGGTTACTGTTTCGTGTGATGTCGAGTGCACTGTATATTGACTATCTCTTCCTGTGCATCGGTTACTGTTTGGTGTGATGTCGAGTGTACTGTATATTGACTATCTCTTCCTGTTCATCGGTTACTGTTTGGTGTGATGTCGAGTGTACTGTATATTGACTATCTCTTCCTGTTCATCGGTTACTGTTTGGTGTGATGTCGAGTGTACTGTATATTGACTATCTCTTCCTGTGCATCGGTTACTGTTTGGTGTGATGTCGAGTGTACTGTATATTGACTATCTCTTCCTGTTCATCGGTTACTGTTTGGTGTGATGTCGAGTGTACTGTATATTGACTATCTCTTCCTGTGCATCGGTTACTGTTTGGTGTGATGTCGAGTGTACTGTATATTGACTATCTCTTCCTGTGCATCGGTTACTGTTTGGTGTGATGTCGAGTGTACTGTATATTGACTATCTCTTCCTGTTCATCGGTTACTGTTTGGTGTGATGTCGAGTGTACTGTATATTGACTATCTCTTCCTGTTCATCGGTTACTGTTTGGTGTGATGTCGAGTGTACTGTATATTGACTATCTCTTCCTGTTCATCGGTTACTGTTTGGTGTGATGTCGAGTGTACTGTATATTGACTATCTCTTCCTGTGCATCGGTTACTGTTTGGTGTGATGTCGAGTGTACTGTATATTGACTATCTCTTCCTGTGCATCGGTTACTGTTTGGTGTGATGTCGAGTGTACTGTATATTGACTATCTCTTCCTGTTCATCGGTTACTGTTTGGTGTGATGTCGAGTGTACTGTATATTGACTATCTCTTCCTGTGCATCGGTTACTGTTTGGTGTGATGTCGAGTGTACTGTATATTGACTATCTCTTCCTGTTCATCGGTTACTGTTTGGTGTGATGTCGAGTGTACTGTATATTGACTATCTCTTCCTGTGCAATGGTTACTGTTTGGTGTGATGTGGAGTGTACTGTATATTGAATATCTCTTCCTGTTCATCAGTTACTGTTTCGTGTGATGTCGAGGGTACTGTATATTGACTATCTCTTCCTGTGCATCGGTTACTGTTTGGTGTGATGTCGAGTGTACTGTATATTGACTATCTCTTCCTGTTCATCGGTTACTGTTTGGTGTGATGTCGAGTGTACTGTATATTGACTATCTCTTCCTGTTCATCGGTTACTGTTTGGTGTGATGTCGAGTGTACTGTATATTGACTATCTCTTCCTGTTCATCGGTTACTGTTTCGTGTGATGTCGAGTGTACTGTATATTGACTATCTCTTCCTGTTCATCGGTTACTGTTTGGTGTGATGTCGAGTGTACTGTATATTGACTATCTCTTCCTGTTCATCGGTTACTGTTTGGTGTGATGTCGAGTGTACTGTATATTGACTATCTCTTCCTGTGCAATGGTTACTGTTTGGTGTGATGTGGAGTGTACTGTATATTGACTATCTCTTCCTGTTCATCAGTTACTGTTTCGTGTGATGTCGAGTGTACTGTATATTGACTATCTCTTCCTGTTCATCAGTTACTGTTTCGTGTGATGTCGAGTGTACTGTATATTGACTATCTCTTCCTGTTCATCAGTTACTGTTTCGTGTGATGTCGAGTGTACTGTATATTGACTATTTCCTCCTGTTCATCGGTTACTGTTTCGTGTGATGTCGAGTGTACTGTATATTGACTATCTCTTCCTGTGCATCGGTTACTGTTTGGTGTGATGTCGAGTGTACTGTATATTGACTATCTCTTCCTGTGCATCGGTTACTGTTTGGTGTGATGTCGAGTGTACTGTATATTAACTATCTCTTCCTGTGCATCGGTTACTGTTTGGTGTGATGTCGAGTGTACTGTATATTGACTATCTCTTCCTGTGCATCGGTTACTGTTTCGTGTGATGTCGACTGTACTGTATATTGACTATCTCTTCCTGTTCATCAGTTACTGTTTCGTGTGATGTCGAGTGTACTGTATATTGACTATCTCTTCCTGTGCATCGGTTACTGTTTGGTGTGATGTCGAGTGTACTGTATATTGACTATCTCTTCCTGTTCATCGGTTACTGTTTGGTGTGATGTCGAGTGTACTGTATATTGACTATCTCTTCCTGTGCAATGGTTACTGTTTGGTGTGATGTCGAGTGTACTGTATATTGAATATCTCTTCCTGTTCATCGGTTACTGTTTCGTGTGATGTCGAGTGTACTGTATATTGACTATCTCTTCCTGTGCATCGGTTACTGTTTGGTGTGATGTCGAGTGTACTGTATATTGACTATCTCTTCCTGTGCATCGGTTACTGTTTGGTGTGATGTCGAGTGTACTGTATATTGACTATCTCTTCCTGTGCATCGGTTACTGTTTCGTGTGATGTCGAGTGTACTGTATATTGACTATCTCTTCCTGTGCATCGGTTACTGTTTGGTGTGATGTCGAGTGTACTGTATATTGACTATCTCTTCCTGTTCATCGGTTACTGTTTGGTGTGATGTCGAGTGTACTGTATATTGACTATCTCTTCCTGTTCATCGGTTACTGTTTGGTGTGATGTCGAGTGTACTGTATATTGACTATCTCTTCCTGTTCATCGGTTACTGTTTGGTGTGATGTCGAGTGTACTGTATATTGACTATCTCTTCCTGTTCATCGGTTACTGTTTGGTGTGATGTCGAGTGTACTGTATATTGACTATCTCTTCCTGTTCATCGGTTACTGTTTGGTGTGATGTCGAGTGTACTGTATATTGACTATCTCTTCCTGTGCATCGGTTACTGTTTGGTGTGATGTCGAGTGTACTGTATATTGACTATCTCTTCCTGTGCATCGGTTACTGTTTGGTGTGATGTCGAGTGTACTGTATATTGACTATCTCTTCCTGTTCATCGGTTACTGTTTGGTGTGATGTCGAGTGTACTGTATATTGACTATCTCTTCCTGTGCATCGGTTACTGTTTGGTGTGATGTCGAGTGTACTGTATATTGACTATCTCTTCCTGTTCATCGGTTACTGTTTGGTGTGATGTCGAGTGTACTGTATATTGACTATCTCTTCCTGTGCAATGGTTACTGTTTGGTGTGATGTGGAGTGTACTGTATATTGAATATCTCTTCCTGTTCATCAGTTACTGTTTCGTGTGATGTCGAGGGTACTGTATATTGACTATCTCTTCCTGTGCATCGGTTACTGTTTGGTGTGATGTCGAGTGTACTGTATATTGACTATCTCTTCCTGTTCATCGGTTACTGTTTGGTGTGATGTCGAGTGTACTGTATATTGACTATCTCTTCCTGTTCATCGGTTACTGTTTGGTGTGATGTCGAGTGTACTGTATATTGACTATCTCTTCCTGTTCATCGGTTACTGTTTCGTGTGATGTCGAGTGTACTGTATATTGACTATCTCTTCCTGTTCATCGGTTACTGTTTGGTGTGATGTCGAGTGTACTGTATATTGACTATCTCTTCCTGTTCATCGGTTACTGTTTGGTGTGATGTCGAGTGTACTGTATATTGACTATCTCTTCCTGTGCAATGGTTACTGTTTGGTGTGATGTGGAGTGTACTGTATATTGACTATCTCTTCCTGTTCATCAGTTACTGTTTCGTGTGATGTCGAGTGTACTGTATATTGACTATCTCTTCCTGTTCATCAGTTACTGTTTCGTGTGATGTCGAGTGTACTGTATATTGACTATCTCTTCCTGTTCATCAGTTACTGTTTCGTGTGATGTCGAGTGTACTGTATATTGACTATTTCCTCCTGTTCATCGGTTACTGTTTCGTGTGATGTCGAGTGTACTGTATATTGACTATCTCTTCCTGTGCATCGGTTACTGTTTGGTGTGATGTCGAGTGTACTGTATATTGACTATCTCTTCCTGTGCATCGGTTACTGTTTGGTGTGATGTCGAGTGTACTGTATATTAACTATCTCTTCCTGTGCATCGGTTACTGTTTGGTGTGATGTCGAGTGTACTGTATATTGACTATCTCTTCCTGTGCATCGGTTACTGTTTCGTGTGATGTCGACTGTACTGTATATTGACTATCTCTTCCTGTTCATCAGTTACTGTTTCGTGTGATGTCGAGTGTACTGTATATTGACTATCTCTTCCTGTGCATCGGTTACTGTTTGGTGTGATGTCGAGTGTACTGTATATTGACTATCTCTTCCTGTTCATCGGTTACTGTTTGGTGTGATGTCGAGTGTACTGTATATTGACTATCTCTTCCTGTGCAATGGTTACTGTTTGGTGTGATGTGGAGTGTACTGTATATTGAATATCTCTTCCTGTTCATCGGTTACTGTTTCGTGTGATGTCGAGTGTACTGTATATTGACTATCTCTTCCTGTGCATCGGTTACTGTTTGGTGTGATGTCGAGTGTACTGTATATTGACTATCTCTTCCTGTGCATCGGTTACTGTTTGGTGTGATGTCGAGTGTACTGTATATTGACTATCTCTTCCTGTGCATCGGTTACTGTTTCGTGTGATGTCGAGTGTACTGTATATTGACTATCTCTTCCTGTGCATCGGTTACTGTTTGGTGTGATGTCGAGTGTACTGTATATTGACTATCTCTTCCTGTGCATCGGTTACTGTTTGGTGTGATGTCGAGTGTACTGTATATTGAATATCTCTTCCTCTGCATCGGTTACTGTTTGGTGTGATGTCGAGTGTACTGTATATTGACTATCTCTTCCTCTGCATCGGTTACTGTTTGGTGTGATGTCGAGTGTACTGTATATTGACTATCTCTTCCTGTGCATCGGTTACTGTTTCGTGTGATGTCGAGTGCACTGTATATTGACTATCTCTTCCTGTGCATCGGTTACTGTTTGGTGTGATGTCGAGTGTACTGTATATTGACTATCTCTTCCTGTTCATCGGTTACTGCTTGGTGTGATGTCGAGTGTACTGTATATTGACTATCTCTTCCTGTGCATCGGTTACTGTTTCGTGTGATGTCGAGTGCACTGTATATTGACTATCTCTTCCTGTGCATCGGTTACTGTTTGGTGTGATGTCGAGTGTACTGTATATTGACTATCTCTTCCTGTTCATCGGTTACTGTTTGGTGTGATGTCGAGTGTACTGTATATTGACTATCTCTTCCTGTTCATCGGTTACTGTTTGGTGTGATGTCGAGTGTACTGTATATTGACTATCTCTTCCTGTTCATCGGTTACTGTTTGGTGTGATGTCGAGTGTACTGTATATTGACTATCTCTTCCTGTGCATCGGTTACTGTTTGGTGTGATGTCGAGTGTACTGTATATTGACTATCTCTTCCTGTGCATCGGTTACTGTTTGGTGTGATTTCGAGTGTACTGTATATTGACTATCTCTTCCTGTTCATCGGTTACTGTTTGGTGTGATGTCGAGTGTACTGTATATTGACTATCTCTTCCTGTTCATCGGTTACTGTTTGGTGTGATGTCGAGTGTACTGTATATTGACTATCTCTTCCTGTGCATCGGTTACTGTTTGGTGTGATGTCGAGTGTACTGTATATTGACTATCTCTTCCTGTGCATCGGTTACTGTTTGGTGTGATGTCGAGTGTACTGTATATTGACTATCTCTTCCTGTTCATCGGTTACTGTTTGGTGTGATGTCGAGTGTACTGTATATTGACTATCTCTTCCTGTGCATCGGTTACTGTTTGGTGTGATGTCGAGTGTACTGTATATTGACTATCTCTTCCTGTTCATCGGTTACTGTTTGGTGTGATGTCGAGTGTACTGTATATTGACTATCTCTTCCTGTGCAATGGTTACTGTTTGGTGTGATGTGGAGTGTACTGTATATTGAATATCTCTTCCTGTTCATCAGTTACTGTTTCGTGTGATGTCGAGGGTACTGTATATTGACTATCTCTTCCTGTGCATCGGTTACTGTTTGGTGTGATGTCGAGTGTACTGTATATTGACTATCTCTTCCTGTTCATCGGTTACTGTTTGGTGTGATGTCGAGTGTACTGTATATTGACTATCTCTTCCTGTTCATCGGTTACTGTTTGGTGTGATGTCGAGTGTACTGTATATTGACTATCTCTTCCTGTTCATCGGTTACTGTTTCGTGTGATGTCGAGTGTACTGTATATTGACTATCTCTTCCTGTTCATCGGTTACTGTTTGGTGTGATGTCGAGTGTACTGTATATTGACTATCTCTTCCTGTTCATCGGTTACTGTTTGGTGTGATGTCGAGTGTACTGTATATTGACTATCTCTTCCTGTGCAATGGTTACTGTTTGGTGTGATGTGGAGTGTACTGTATATTGACTATCTCTTCCTGTTCATCAGTTACTGTTTCGTGTGATGTCGAGTGTACTGTATATTGACTATCTCTTCCTGTGCATCGGTTACTGTTTGGTGTGATGTCGAGTGTACTGTATATTGACTATCTCTTCCTGTGCATCGGTTACTGTTTGGTGTGATGTCGAGTGTACTGTATATTGACTATCTCTTCCTGTACATCGGTTACTGTTTGGTGTGATGTCGAGTGTACTGTATATTGACTATCTCTTCCTGTGCATCGGTTACTGTTTGGTGTGATGTCGAGTGTACTGTATATTGACTATCTCTTCCTGTGCATCGGTTACTGTTTGGTGTGATGTCGAGTGTACTGTATATTGACTATCTCTTCCTGTACATCGGTTACTGTTTGGTGTGATGTCGAGTGTACTGTATATTGACTATCTCTTCCTGTACATCGGTTACTGTTTGGTGTGATGTCAAGTGTACTGTATATTGACTATCTCTTCCTGTTCATCGGTTACTGTTTGGTGTGATGTCGAGTGTACTGTATATTGACTATCTCTTCCTGTGCAATGGTTACTGTTTGGTGTGATGTGGAGTGTACTGTATATTGAATATATCTTCCTGTTCATCAGTTACTGTTTCGTGTGATGTCGAGGGTACTGTATATTGACTATCTCTTCCTGTGCATCGGTTACTGTTTGGTGTGATGTCGAGTGTACTGTATATTGACTATCTCTTCCTGTTCATCGGTTACTGTTTGGTGTGATGTCGAGTGTACTGTATATTGACTATCTCTTCCTGTTCATCGGTTACTGTTTGGTGTGATGTCGAGTGTACTGTATATTGACTATCTCTTCCTGTTCATCGGTTACTGTTTCGTGTGATGTCGAGTGTACTGTATATTGACTATCTCTTCCTGTTCATCGGTTACTGTTTGGTGTGATGTCGAGTGTACTGTATATTGACTATCTCTTCCTGTTCATCGGTTACTGTTTGGTGTGATGTCGAGTGTACTGTATATTGACTATCTCTTCCTGTGCAATGGTTACTGTTTGGTGTGATGTGGAGTGTACTGTATATTGACTATCTCTTCCTGTTCATCAGTTACTGTTTCGTGTGATGTCGAGTGTACTGTATATTGACTATCTCTTCCTGTTCATCAGTTACTGTTTCGTGTGATGTCGAGTGTACTGTATATTGACTATCTCTTCCTGTTCATCGGTTACTGTTTCGTGTGATGTCGAGTGTACTGTATATTGACTATTTCCTCCTGTTCATCGGTTACTGTTTCGTGTGATGTCGAGTGTACTGTATATTGACTATCTCTTCCTGTGCATCGGTTACTGTTTGGTGTGATGTCGAGTGTACTGTATATTGACTATCTCTTCCTGTGCATCGGTTACTGTTTGGTGTGATGTCGAGTGTACTGTATATTGACTATCTCTTCCTGTGCATCGGTTACTGTTTGGTGTGATGTCGAGTGTACTGTATATTGACTATCTCTTCCTGTGCATCGGTTACTGTTTCGTGTGATGTCGACTGTACTGTATATTGACTATCTCTTCCTGTTCATCAGTTACTGTTTCGTGTGATGTCGAGTGTACTGTATATTGACTATCTCTTCCTGTGCATCGGTTACTGTTTGGTGTGATGTCGAGTGTACTGTATATTGACTATCTCTTCCTGTTCATCGGTTACTGTTTGGTGTGATGTCGAGTGTACTGTATATTGACTATCTCTTCCTGTGCAATGGTTACTGTTTGGTGTGATGTGGAGTGTACTGTATATTGAATATCTCTTCCTGTTCATCGGTTACTGTTTCGTGTGATGTCGAGTGTACTGTATATTGACTATCTCTTCCTCTGCATCGGTTACTGTTTGGTGTGATGTCGAGTGTACTGTATATTGACTATCTCTTCCTGTGCATCGGTTACTGTTTGGTGTGATGTCGAGTGTACTGTATATTGACTATCTCTTCCTGTGCATCGGTTACTGTTTCGTGTGATGTCGAGTGTACTGTATATTGACTATCTCTTCCTGTGCATCGGTTACTGTTTGGTGTGATGTCGAGTGTACTGTATATTGACTATCTCTTCCTGTGCATCGGTTACTGTTTGGTGTGATGTCGAGTGTACTGTATATTGAATATCTCTTCCTCTGCATCGGTTACTGTTTGGTGTGATGTCGAGTGTACTGTATATTGACTATCTCTTCCTCTGCATCGGTTACTGTTTGGTGTGATGTCGAGTGTACTGTATATTGACTATCTCTTCCTGTGCATCGGTTACTGTTTCGTGTGATGTCGAGTGCACTGTATATTGACTATCTCTTCCTGTGCATCGGTTACTGTTTGGTGTGATGTCGAGTGTACTGTATATTGACTATCTCTTCCTGTTCATCGGTTACTGCTTGGTGTGATGTCGAGTGTACTGTATATTGACTATCTCTTCCTGTGCATCGGTTACTGTTTCGTGTGATGTCGAGTGCACTGTATATTGACTATCTCTTCCTGTTCATCGGTTACTGTTTGGTGTGATGTCGAGTGTACTGTATATTGACTATCTCTTCCTGTTCATCGGTTACTGTTTCGTGTGATGTCGAGTGTACTGTATATTGACTATCTCTTCCTGTTCATCGGTTACTGTTTGGTGTGATGTCGAGTGTACTGTATATTGACTATCTCTTCCTGTGCATCGGTTACTGTTTGGTGTGATGTCGAGTGTACTGTATATTGACTATCTCTTCCTGTTCATCGGTTACTGTTTGGTGTGATGTCGAGTGTACTGTATATTGACTATCTCTTCCTGTGCATCGGTTACTGTTTGGTGTGATGTCGAGTGTACTGTATATTGACTATCTCTTCCTGTGCATCGGTTACTGTTTGGTGTGATTTCGAGTGTACTGTATATTGACTATCTCTTCCTGTTCATCGGTTACTGTTTGGTGTGATGTCGAGTGTACTGTATATTGACTATCTCTTCCTGTTCATCGGTTACTGTTTGGTGTGATGTCGAGTGTACTGTATATTGACTATCTCTTCCTGTTCATCGGTTACTGTTTGGTGTGATGTCGAGTGCACTGTATATTGAATATCTCTTCCTGTGCATCGGTTACTGTTTGGTGTGATGTCGAGTGTACTGTATATTGACTATCTCTTCCTGTGCATCGGTTACTGTTTGGTGTGATGTCGAGTGTACTGTATATTGACTATCTCTTCCTGTTCATCGGTTACTGTTTGGTGTGATGTCGAGTGTACTGTATATTGACTATCTCTTCCTGTGCATCGGTTACTGTTTGGTGTGATGTCGAGTGTACTGTATATTGACTATCTCTTCCTGTTCATCGGTTACTGTTTGGTGTGATGTCGAGTGTACTGTATATTGACTATCTCTTCCTGTGCAATGGTTACTGTTTGGTGTGATGTGGAGTGTACTGTATATTGAATATCTCTTCCTGTTCATCAGTTACTGTTTCGTGTGATGTCGAGGGTACTGTATATTGACTATCTCTTCCTGTGCATCGGTTACTGTTTGGTGTGATGTCGAGTGTACTGTATATTGACTATCTCTTCCTGTTCATCGGTTACTGTTTGGTGTGATGTCGAGTGTACTGTATATTGACTATCTCTTCCTGTTCATCGGTTACTGTTTGGTGTGATGTCGAGTGTACTGTATATTGACTATCTCTTCCTGTTCATCGGTTACTGTTTCGTGTGATGTCGAGTGTACTGTATATTGACTATCTCTTCCTGTTCATCGGTTACTGTTTGGTGTGATGTCGAGTGTACTGTATATTGACTATCTCTTCCTGTTCATCGGTTACTGTTTGGTGTGATGTCGAGTGTACTGTATATTGACTATCTCTTCCTGTGCAATGGTTACTGTTTGGTGTGATGTGGAGTGTACTGTATATTGACTATCTCTTCCTGTTCATCAGTTACTGTTTCGTGTGATGTCGAGTGTACTGTATATTGACTATCTCTTCCTGTGCATCGGTTACTGTTTGGTGTGATGTCGAGTGTACTGTATATTGACTATCTCTTCCTGTGCATCGGTTACTGTTTGGTGTGATGTCGAGTGTACTGTATATTGACTATCTCTTCCTGTACATCGGTTACTGTTTGGTGTGATGTCGAGTGTACTGTATATTGACTATCTCTTCCTGTGCATCGGTTACTGTTTGGTGTGATGTCGAGTGTACTGTATATTGACTATCTCTTCCTGTGCATCGGTTACTGTTTGGTGTGATGTCGAGTGTACTGTATATTGACTATCTCTTCCTGTACATCGGTTACTGTTTGGTGTGATGTCGAGTGTACTGTATATTGACTATCTCTTCCTGTACATCGGTTACTGTTTGGTGTGATGTCAAGTGTACTGTATATTGACTATCTCTTCCTGTACATCGGTTACTGTTTGGTGTGATGTCGAGTGTACTGTATATTGACTATCTCTTCCTGTTCATCGGTTACTGTTTCGTGTGATGTCGAGTGTACTGTATATTGACTATCTCTTCCTGTACATCGGTTACTGTTTGGTGTGATGTCGAGTGTACTGTATATTGACTATCTCTTCCTGTACATCGGTTACTGTTTGGTGTGATGTCGAGTGTACTGTATATTGACTATCTCTTCCTGTACATCGGTTACTGTTTGGTGTGATGTCAAGTGTACTGTATATTGACTATCTCTTCCTGTGCATCGGTTACTGTTTGGTGTGATGTCGAGTGTACTGTATATTGAATATCTCTTCCTGTTCATCGGTTACTGTTTGGTGTGATGTCGAGTGTACTGTATATTGACTATCTCTTCCTGTTCATCGGTTACTGTTTGGTGTGATGTCGAGTGTACTGTATATTGACTATCTCTTCCTGTTCATCGGTTACTGTTTGGTGTGATGTCGAGTGCACTGTCATTAATAACGTTATCTTTACGTCCTTCCAACCTTCCATGATTCGACACCGGATTTTAACATGATTAACACGACAGTACTCAGCTAGTTTGACTGTTGTATTTTTCTGTTTTTCAATTTACCGCTTCTGAATACCCATGTGGTATCTTAAAACTTGCATTTAGATTACTAAACTCATTGCATTTTATACTCGGAAAGGCATCGACATAGCATTTATCGATTAAAAAAAAACCTTAGTGCATCGTTGAACTTCGAGAGGTTTCCATCTCTTTTGAGGAAGTACATTTGTTTGTATTATTATGTTTTTTGAAGACCATACTAAGACCATAGATTGTTCCTTTTCTTTTTGTATATCAATATATATACATATATCGAGATTTTATGTTATTAGACATTGATAAAGTCTCTCGGTGGGACGAAAATTTTGTCATTCAACGAAGTGTTTAATTCTTTATCACTTGTTTTTGTGTACTTGGTGTTGATTTACAAACCATTTTAGACGTTTATAATTGTTTTACTTGTATAGTATCGTTATACCGTAACGATCCAACACCCCGTAAGATTGATCGTTGACTGGTTTTTCAGACGTTGAATATATATACATATATATATATATATAAGATAAACGTTGATATTTAATTTAGTGCCAACGACGCGCTTCTGGAATAACCTTCATCAGGTACGCTCAAGGTCAAACTATTTGAAATTCAAATAATTTTAATATATTTGGAAGCGAGAAAACCAAAAGGCCTAAACAGAATAGCCAAGATCTGCTAAGGCCACCTATGTCTGAGGGAGGAGAACTAAGGCCATCTATGTCTGAGGGAGGAGAACTAAGGCCACCTATGTCTGAGTAATGTAGTAAGATAGGGTTTATCTCGTGTTCATGTCAAGCAACAACTATCGATGTGTTATCAGACATACTATTATATTACTATTACTGCTTACCCTTCCGGAGCACCTGAATTCACCCCCGGTTTTTAGTGGGATTCGTGTTACTCGATCTTTAGTTTTATGTGTAATGTATGGTAGACCGTTGTTTGTCATTTGGCCTTTTCTTTTGGTCATTGTGTTGTCTGTCCTTCGATTTACAAATTCTAATTACCCCTTCTTATGTTCAATATTTGATTCCAACAATTTGTTCTGATCTCCCACGAAGACAATTAATTTCTTTAGATGTCCATGAACAATTGATATTAAAGCTGTTAGAAGTATCTATTTTTTTTTGTCAAAAGAGTAATCATCTTTAACCAACAGATTATATATTCATAGCTAGTAGTCAGTTAACTACGATCATTCATTGACCCTGCTATTGTACTGTCCATGTGACCAACATATTATATATTCATAGCTAGTAGTCAGTTAACTACGACCAATCATTGACCCTGCTATTGTACTGTCCATGTGACCAACATATTATATATTCATAGCTAGTAGTAAGTTAACTACGATCATGCATTGACCCTGCTATTGAACTGTCCATGGGACCAACAGATTATATATTCATAGCTAGTAGTCAGTGAACTACGATCATGCATTGACCCTGCTATTAACTGTCCATGTGACCAACATACTATATATTCATAGCTAGTAGTCAGTGAACTACGATCATTCATTGACCCTGCTATTGTACTGCCCTTGTGACCAACAGATTATATATTCCTAGCTAGTAGTTAGTTAACTACGGACATTCAATGACCCTGCTATTGTACTGTCCATGTGACCAACATATTCTACCTTTATAGCTAGTAGTTATACACATAGAAAAAAGTTAAGCACCCCCTGATATATTAAAACATAATAAGTTACACTAAGTTTAGATTCTAATATTTATATTGATTATAGCAAGAACAATGTTCCATTAAAAAGATGTGCTCACACAGGTGTGACCATTATGTCTAATATCGACTAGTCATGCATGTGAACCATGCCTCTCACGCATTACTCAAAATTCAGTATGTTCACACTTCGAATTTGGGTATTTAAGTCCGGTGTTTTAAAAAAATTAATCATTCTCAGTAAGCATGCTACGAAGGCGAATATCAGAAGCACAAAGATGGCGAATAATTGGCATGCATACAACATGGATGTCCTTCAAAGCTATTGGACGTCAGATGGGCTACCACTATACTGTAGTCAGCCCACTGGTGAGAAAAAACACACAAACCAACAATGCGAAAGACTTGCCAAGATTCGGTAGACCACGGGTAACATTTGATCGTGACGACCGGGCATTGCAACGTTTGGTTAGACGGATGCCATTCGCAACCATTTCCGTACTCCAACAACACTGGCTGCCCAATAGATGTCTGTCAACAAGAACAGTGAGAAACAGTCTGAAATCAGCGGACTTATGTCAAGGAGAGTCATTAAACGTAAACTGTTGGCAGACCGACATCGACGATCACTTTTGGCATGGTGCTTAGCACGACGTGGTTGGAATTTAAGGACGTGGCGCAAGATCCATTGGTCAGACGAGAGCCGGTTTCTGCTTCATGTAACCGACGGCCGGATGAGGGTTTGGAGACACAAAAATACAGCCTATATACCCCAAGGAACATCCAGCCAACTGTCCCTTACGATGGAGGCTCAGTAATGGTTTGGGGGTGTATCTCTCATGACTGCAAGCTGGATTTAGTCACCACACAAGGCAACCTATCTGGCGTCTTGCAACCAGTTGTTGTCCCCTATTTCGACAACCACCCACTAGCTACAAGGCCTGTGTATATGGATGACAACGCCAGGCCTCATCGTTCAAGAGCAGTAACCGCCTACCTCCAAAGCGAAGCCGTGACTTCTGTTCCTTGGCCAGCCATGAGCCTGGATTTGAATCTCATAGAGCATAATTGGGACATATTAGGCCGTCGTATACATGCTTGGGAAACTCCTGTGCAAAACATTCGTCAGTTGAAAACAGTATTGCATCGGGAATGGCAGCAGCTATCATAACAGGACATCTGACGTCTAACTGGAGGGATGAGACGCAGGGTTGAGGCCGTCATCCAAGCACGTGGGGGTTACACCCGGTACTGAACTTTGAACAATGGATGTCGTCAACTGATTCATAAGTGATGTTTTGAAAGTGAAATGACAATCTTATCGTGCTTTTTGAACTGTGAAGGTCAATACTTAATATACATATATGTATTGACGTTGTAGATCTAGTTATATATCAAGATATGAGGGGTTTGGATCACAGTAACCGGTTTATCCTCGCTTTGTGTATATATATATGTGTATTGACGTTGTAGATCTAGTTATATATCAAGATAGGAGGGTTTGGATCACAGTAACCGGTTTATCCTCGCTTTGTGTATATATATATATGTATTGACGTTGTAGATCTAGTTATATATCAAGATATGAGGGGTTAGATCACAGTAACCGGTTTATCCTCGCTTTGTGTATATATATATATATGTATTGACGTTGTAGATCTAGTTATATATCAAGATAGGAGGGTTTGGATCACAGTAACCGGTTTATCCTCGCTTTGTGTATATATATATATGTATTGACGTTGTAGATCTAGTTATATATCAAGATATGAGGGGTTAGATCACAGTAACCGGTTTATCCTCGCTTTGTGTATATATATATGTGTATTGACGTTGTAGATCTAGTTATATATCAAGATAGGAGGGTTTGGATCACAGTAACCGGTTTATCCTCGCTTTGTGTATATATATATATGTATTGACGTTGTAGATCTAATTATATATCAAGATATGAGGGGTTAGATCACAATAACCGGCTTATCCTCGCTTTGTGTATATATATATATGTATTGACGTTGTAGATCTAGTTATATATCAAGATATGAGGGGTTAGATCACAGTAACCGGTTTATCCTCGCTTTGTGTGTATATATATATATGTATTGACGTTGTAGATCTAGTTATATATCAAGATAGGGGGGTTTGGACCACAGTAATCGGTTTATCCTCGCAACACTTGTGTTTCTGTCTACAGCCAGAATCTGGATTTCCAAAGCCATATGTCGTTGCTCCCTCTTTTGTTTATCTAGGTGCTTGTTGGATTTGTTGATATTGGTAGAATTGTTGACCATCGCTATGTAAACATTGTTTTCATAATACAATGTAGATATACAAGTCTTAAACAAAAATCACATGTGTAATACGATCAAATATAGTCTACAAACATCTATATATAACATACATATGACTATATATCATAGTAATAAGTCTAATCAAATATAGTCTACAAACATCTATATACAATATACATATGACTATATTATAGTAGGTCTAATCAGATATACGTTTGGAAGGTCATAGAAAAGTCGAAGAGATTTTCATTCTTGCATTTTCGATATTTGAATTTATATGACAGAAATTATACCTCGGTGGCAACTGATACTGAGTACAAAAATGTATTCAAAAACAGCACACATTGTTGTGCCTGTCCAAGTTCATGATTTGGATTAACGTCATATATCATGGTCTTTATATGTTCAATGTCTGGTGGTGAGATACGACTATTCGTTTTGTGGATATTGGTAGAATTGATGACCATCACTATTTAAACTTTCTTTTCATAAATACATTATCATCATTGAAGTGCCTGTACCCAGACATGTAAGTGGGAGGTAATGTACTTGTGTTAGAGGTATCATTGAAGTGCCTGTATCCAGACATGTAAGTGGGAGGTAATGTACTTGTGTTAGAGGTATCGTAAGTGGGATGTAATTTACTTGTGTTAGAGGTATCATTGAAGTACCTGTATCCAGACATGTAAGTGGGAGGTAATGTACTTGTGTTAGAGGTATCATTGAAGTGCCTGTACCCAGACATGTAAGTGGGATGTAATTTACTTGTGTTAGAGGTATCATTGAAGAACCTGTATCCAGACATGTAAGTGGGAGGTAATATACTCGTGCTGGATGTATCATTGAAGTACCCGTACTCAGACATGTAAGTGGGAGGTAATGTACTTGTTCTAGAGGTATCATTGAAGTACCTGTAGCCAAATATATAAGTGGGAGGTAATGTACTTGTGTTAGAGGTATCATTGAAGTACCTGTACCCAGACATGTAAGTGGGAGGTAATGTACTTGTGTTAGAGGTATCATTGAAGTATCTGTACACAGACATGTAAGTGGGAGGTAATGTACTTGTGTTAGTGGTATGTAAGTGGGAGGTAATGTACTTGTGTTAGAGGTATCGTAAGTGAGGGTAATGTACTTGTATTAGAGGTATCGTAAGTGGGAGGTAATGTATTTGTGTTAGAGGTATGTAAGTGGGAGGTAATGTACTTTTGTTAGAGGTATCGTACGTGGGAGGTAATGTACTTGTGCTAGAGGTATGTAAGTGGGAGATAATGTACTTGTGTTAGAGGCATAGTAAGTGGGAGGTAACGTGCTTGTGTTAGAGGTATGTAAGTGGGAGGTAATGTACTTGTGTTAGAGGTATCGAGGTTCCCTCTATTTCTACGATGTTTTTTATTGTATTTTTGATCTATATAAAACATATAAAACATATAAAACATATAAAACATATATAACATATAAAACATATAAAACATATAAAACATATATAACATATATAGCATATATAACATATAAAACATATAAAACATATATAACATATATAACATAGATAACATATATAACACATAAGTGGGAGATAATGTACTTCTGTTAGAGGCATAGTAAGTGGGAGGTGACGTGCTTGTGTTAGAGGTATGTAAGTGGGAGGTAATGTACTTGTGTTAGAGGTATCGAGGTTCCCTCTATTTCTACGATGTTGTCTATTGTATTTTTGATCTATATAAAACATATAAAACATATAAAACATATATAACATATAAAACATATAAAACATATAAAACATATAAAACATATATAACATATATAACATATAAAACATATATAACATATAAAACATATAAAACATATAAAACATATATAACATATATAGCATATATAACATATAAAACATATAAAACATATATAACATATATAACATAGATAACATATATAACACATAAGTGGGAGATAATGTACTTGTGTTAGAGGCATCATTGACGTATCTGTACCCAGACATGTAAGTGGGAGGTATTGTACTTGTGTTAGAGGTATCATCGAAGTACCTGTAGCCAAACATGTAAGTGGGAGGTAATATACTTGTGCTGGATGTATCATTGAAGTACCCGTACTCAGACATGTAAGTGGGAGGTAATGTACTTGTTTTAGAGGTATCATTGAAGTACCTGTAGCCAAATATATAAGTGGGAGGTAATGTACTTGTGTTAGAGGTATCATTGAAGTGCCTGCACCCAGGCATGTAAGTGGGAGGTAATGTACTTGTGTTAGAGGTATCATTGAAGTACCTGTACCCAGACATGTAAGTGGGAGGTAATGTACTTGTGTTAGAGGTATCATTGAAGTATCTGTACACAGACATGTAAGTGGGAGGTAATATACTTGTGTTAGTGGTATGTAAGTGGGAGGTAATGTACTTGTGTTAGAGGTATCGTAAGTGGGGGTAATGTACTTGTATTAGAGGTATCGTAAGTGGGAGGTAATGTATTTGTGTTAGAGGTATGTAAGTGGGAGGTAATGTACTTTTGTTAGAGGTATCGTACGTGGGAGGTAATGTACTTGTGCTAGAGGTATGTAAGTGGGAGATAATGTACTTGTGTTAGAGGCATAGTAAGTGGGAGGTAACGTGCTTGTGTTAGAGGTATGTAAGTGGGAGGTAATGTACTTGTGTTAGAGGTATCGAGGTTCCCTCTATTTCTACGATGTTTTCTATTGTATTTTTGATCTATATAAAACATATAAAACATATAAAACATATAAAACATATATAACATATAAAACATATAAAACATATAAAACATATAAAACATATATAACATATATAACATATAAAACATATATAACATATAAAACATATAAAACATATAAAACATATAAAACATATATAACATATATAACATATAAAACATATATAACATATAAAACATATAAAACATATAAAACATATAAAACATATAAAACATATAAAACATATATAACATATATAACATATAAAACATATAAAGCATATATAACATATAAAACATATAAAACATATATAACATATATAACATATAAAACATATAAAACATATAAAACATATATAACATATAAAACATATATAACATATAAAACATATAAAACATATAAAACATATATAACATATATAGCATATATAACATATAAAACATATATAACATATATAACATAGATAACATATATAGCACATATAACACATATAACATATATAACATATAAAACATAAAACATATATAACATATAAAACATATATAGCATATATAACATATAAAACATTTATAACATATAAAACATATAAAACATATATAACATATAAAACATATATAACATATAAAACATATAAAACATATATAACATATATAACATAGATAACATATAAAACATAGATAACACATAAAACATATATAACATATATAACATAGATAACATATATAACATATATAACATATATAACATATATAACATATAAAGCATATATAACATATATAACATATATAACATAGATAACATATAAAACATATATAACATATATAACATATAAAGCATATATAACATATATAACATAGATAACATATATAACATATATAACATATAAAGCATATATAGCATATAAAACATATAAAACATATATAACATATAAAGCATATATAACATATAAAACATATATAACATATATAACATATATAACATATATAACATATAAAGCATATATAACATATAAAACATATAAAACATATATAACATATAAAACATATATAACATATATAACATATATAACATATATAACATAGATAACATATAAAACATATATAACATATATAACATATATAACATATAAAGCATATATAACATATAAAGCATATATAACATATATAACATAGATAACATATATAACATATATAACATAGATAACATATATAACATATATAACATATAAAGCATATATAGCATATAAAACATATAAAACATATATAACATATAAAGCATATATAACATATAAAACATATATAACATAGATAACATATAAAACATATAAAACATATATAACATATATAACATATATAACATATAAAGCATATATAACATATAAAACATAAAACATATATAACATATAAAGCATATATAGCATAGATAACATAGATAACATAGAAAACATATATAGCATATATAACATTGATAACATATATAACATAAATAACATATATAACATATAAAGCATATATAACATGTATAGCATATTAAACATATATAACATATTAAACATATATAACATATATAACATATATAACATATATAACATATATAACATATAAAGCATATATAGCATATATAACATAGATAACATAGATAACATATATAACATATATAACATATAAAACATATAAAACATATATAGCATATATAACATATAAAGCATATATAACATATATAACATAGATAACATAGATAACATAGATAACATATAAAACATACATAACATATATAACATATATAACATATATAACATATATAACATATATAACATATAAAACATATAAAACATATATAACATATAAAGCATATATAGCATATATAACATAGATAACATAGATAACATAGATAACATATAAAACATATATAACATATATAACATATATAACATATATAACATATAAAGCATATATAACATATAAAACATATAAAACATATATAACATATAAAGCATATATAGCATAGATAACATAGATAACATAGATAACATATATAGCATATATAACATAGATAACATATATAATATAAATAACATATATAACATATAAAGCATATATAACATATATAACATATATAACATATTAAACATATATAACATATATAACATATATAACATATAAAGCATATATAACATATATAACATATTAAACATATATAACATATTAAACATATAAAACATATATAACATATATAACATATTAAACATATATAACATATATAACATATATAACATATATATCATATATAACATATATAACACATATAACATATAAAACATATATAACATATATAACATATATAACATATATAGCCATATTACAATCTATTGTAGTCATATTTGTAATATATAACCTTAGTACAATCTATTGTAGTCATATTTATATTATATAACCTTATTACAATCTATTGTAGTCATATTTGTAATATATAACCTTATTACAATCTATTGTAGTCATATTTGTAATATATAACCTTATTACAATCTATTGTAGTCACATTTGTATTATATACCCTTATTACAATTTATTGTTGTCATATTTGTAATATATAACCTTATTACAATATATTGTAATATATCAGTGTCTGTTAATAATAAGGACTAGAACAGTAATACCGGAAGTCAGGGTCATTACGGTTTTCACAGTTTCCGGTTGTTGACTGATTTTTTCTGTTTATATACTTATGAGTTTTGACTTTCCCTTTGTAAGATTGTTCGGAGTTCGGTAATTTTGTTAATACCCTTAATTCGTATTGACATAAACAACACTTTTCATTGTTCTGCTGAAGCAAAGATTCTTTTCATCCTAATTCATAGCCCAAAGAATACATTTATGATTGATTTTATCATTTCAATGCAGCGCTCGTTCATTTAATGTCATTTATGTAAATATTCTTTTATTCTATTTTAAGGTTTAATGAAATGAACTATAAAATCGGAATAATTTTGTCTTCAAAGTGTCATTTGTTTCATTTCAGATTGTGCAGTGAACGCAACATAACTACGAATTAATTCCGGATTTAAATACACCAACTATACAAAAGGATTTACTGACAGAAATATTGAAGAATTTAGAAGAATAAATCTTGAATTATATCTTTTTGATACACAGCATGAATTGAAATATGCAGTTTGATTACGATGTCGCATCACTTCTAGTGCATTCCACGTGGGAAAACTATTAATCAAACTTCCATTTGAAACACATCGTTATGCATCATTAGTTTTAAATGATAAAACTAACTGATGATCGATACAGATGTACTACGGCCAGCAAAGGTATGTCAAAAGGTTAAAAGGGGAGATAATTGACGAAAACGCACGAAATAATATGGTACAAAGACGTCTGTCGGATGGGGCTAGACGACACCTACCTGTGATAAGACAGGGTAACATGTCGAGTCCAAACAATATCGCCCCAGACGAATACATGTCGTCCATTCCTAGCAATGAAATGGCGAATAGAGGGCATGGAATGTTCATAGCAAGTAAGAAAGACATGGCGAGGAAAAATTTAATGGGATATTTATATTCTAGACAACCAACAATTAGTCGGAGTAATTCATTTATCGCTGGCGAGAAACCTACAGAACCCGGATTACCAACTGTCAAATACACAAATACACCTAAAGGATTTGAAAGACAACGTACATCATTACTGGAACAACGTCGACCACCGTCGTTAGATAGAAAAAAGTCCATTTTATGTGACGAACACAGTCGACGACGGTCGGCGGGGTCTGGTCGACCAGATAGCAATAGGTTCAGTTTACCGGAAATCATAAGGGATATTTATAGTTCGGCAGCAAAGCTGGACAGCCCTGAAATGGCTGAAGAGGAGTTCCGTTCTAGTGACGGCAACAGTATCGACATCGGTGAAAATGTTTCCTCCCTTACCGTCCCCAGATATCATAAATCTATTAAATTATATCCACCAAATCATAGACCTATTACCCCGGGGCTGATAGAAAAATTAAATAAAATGAAAGTGTCTACTAGGAATAGAACAGAACAATGGCTAAGACAAATGCCAGAGAGCCAACTGAGATATCAGGAAAACAGGGCACGAGGTTCACATACAGAAGCACCAAATCGCTGGATATATACCGATAATTCATGACACAGTGTTTACATGTATTTAGAATTAGTTTTCTATGCCATATGTATCTGTTGTTTTACAAATAAGTTCACATTTAGATTGATCTAAACAATGGTGTGATGTTGAAACCAAACAATTGCTTCCAAACAAGCTCTAGGGGAATACATGTGCCTAATTAAATATTCTGTAATGTCAACATTACACTGACATTTCCTCATCAAAATCTGTCCTTTTGTTCTTCCTGGCCAATGTTGTTACAATTGGTGAATGTTTGTATTGAGATAATAGACATTGATATCGAGGCAATCACTGTTACTGATGGAGATAATACCCCTAGGAAAGCATAGCCCTCCCGAAAGTACCTGACATACTTTATCACAAACAGTCGTATCCAGTACACCTCGTCATAGACATGTGGTAAACTCATAAATTACCACAAAATCACGTCCAGCCCTCAGAACATCCTCCACCTCCAGTGCCGTCTGAACGCATAGGCACACTGAGCAGTTTCCTGGGGGCCTCACGAGCATAGGGACCCCATACTAATCTATGTATGTTGTGTAGGCATGTTTTTTTTTTAATGTTTAAACACTGAATTTGTTGGAAGTCCCAATACAATGAATATATGTTTAATTTTATCGACCATTTACATATTTATTCCTATGAGTGGTTGTGTAGGTATGAGCCCAGTGCACTGCTTTTCCTGGGGCCTATGATGCTGTTAAGACGGCCAAGCCCATATCCCCCGAATGTCAATGGTAACCAGATCCATGATCAGATCAAAACAAATGTTACACTATTAAAACAATACAACTGTATAAGATTGGTTTTTTCTTTGTTTTTAATTTTTAACTTTATTGAACTATGTGTGGATAGTGTTACTGTTGTCTTATTATGGTGAAGTCATTGAACCATGGAGAGAATAGAAATCTATTTATTACCATGTTATACAATAACCTAAAGTTAGCAAGTACATTGTTTTTGTTATTTTACTGATTAAAGATCATTTAAGTAAATGAAGACGTATTGTTTTCTTGATTAATCTCACGTGTCAAGACTGTTCTGGTGGATTGGTTTCCTAAGTAGAACTACTTTTATGTGTGAAAAGTACATTATATGTAGGTATCACTACGAGTGTGTGAGTGAGTGATTGTTGTTTAACGCCAATTCAACAATTTTCAGCTATATCATGGCGAGAACTAGTTAATTTTCAATGAAATGATGATGAGGTCCGCTTTGTTCTAGACCAACATGCTTAGCTGGATTTTTACAGTGCTAGTTCACTGAAACAACAGTCCGCGAATAGACATGTCGCCCCACTCGGACACATTATCATAATTCCGAACCGACCAGTCTTTGCTCATAATAAAGAGCATTTGTTAGAAAGTGATCGTTGTCGTCCTATTGCTAATCAAAATAATGTTTTTAATGTATAAAGAGTGCCGCCTATTTTTATCAGATAATGTTAACTTGCAATTGCTATATTGATGCTAAACAACAATCACTCACTCTATATGTATGACGACCCTGTTTCCTGTAGTAATTTGTCATTTATTTATGGATATAATCTAATTTCAAAAATGAAAAAACAAACATATGCAGGGGTTTTGATTATGTATTGCTCATTATGTGACAAAGATTCTAATATGACGCTCTTTTCTTGCTTTGTAAACAAACCAGCTATGTATTTACTTAGTAAATTTTCATTGGCACATGCGCGGTCCACACAATTAATCTAGGTGATGAAATCACACAATAAAATTATTTACACTGTTGTTAAAGTTTAAAACAAAATCTACATTCACTGAAAATAATCAACATATTCAATAATTAATCAATATGCGATGTGTTATTAAAGCGCGCTTACAATCACAATATTATTGTTACGACCGACTGTTCCACCAATAAGACTTTCCCGTCGTTAAAAGAAGAGTTTGAAGATACCAAAGGGGTAATCAGAATCCGTAAATAGAAGAAGAACAGACAACGCAATGGCCAAAAGAAAAAGGACAAACAACGATCTACAAAACATACACATAAAACGAAAGATCGAGTAACACGAACCCCACAAAAAACCGGGAATGAACTCTGGTGTTTCGGAAGGGTGAGCAGTTACTGCTCCACGAGTGGCACCGTCCTCTTAATCTATTTACCAACCCGGTGATAAGTCATGAATGAGGAAAGGACCGGGAAGTGTTTACGACAATTGGAACATATCCGTGGTCATATAAAAACATATATGTTGATTAATTGTGTGTGACCTTGGCCGCAAACGTAACCATAAATTGCAGTCTTCTCATCGTATTTGTACTGTAAGACAAATCAGAATCGAATAATTCATGGAAGCCATACTGTGTTAAAAGTTTTAACATAGGTTGGCAGCCCATGTTAAAGTTCACAAGTTAACACAGTATGGTTTCCATGATTTATTTCTGAATTAGATACAACTAAACCGATTCAATACAACTTTAAGTAAACATGGAAACAAACAACTTTCAATACAACAAGATTATCGTTTGCTATATAAAATAGATCACTAAAAGTAACTTGTGACTATTCGACTACAAAGTTGTCACTAATACCGGTATATCATGTACAATGTACATTAACTGGCCTCGATATGTTCTTTATAAAGACAATTGTCGTTGTTTGTCGAGTGTCGAGTTGCCATATTTAGCACTGACTTAACCTCTACGTACAAAAGTAATAAATTACAAACTTTCGATCTGATTAATGTATTGTAAAATATGCCTATTAAAGGTAAACCGTTTTAGGTCGTATGAACTAAGGATCGGCGTAAATGTTGGGATTAATTAACTAACGACCAGTGTTAGAGGGGATAAAAGGCTAGGATTAATTAACTAACGGCCAGTGTTAGAGGGGGTAAAAGGCTAGGATTAAATAACTAACGGCCAGTGTTATAGGGGTAAAAGGTTAGGATTAATGAACTAACGGCCAGTGTTAGAGGGGGTACAAGGCTAGGATTAATTAACTAACGGCCAGTGTTAGAGGGGGTAAAAGGCTAGGATTAATTAACTAACGACCAGTGTTAGAGGGGGTAAAAGGTTAGAATTATTTAACTAACGGCCAGTGTTAGATGGGGTAAAAGGCTAGGATTAATTAACTAACGGCCAGTGTTAGAGGGGGTAAAAAGTTGGAATTAATGAACTAACGGTCAGTGTTAGAGGGGGTAACATGTTGGGATTAATGAACTAACGACCAGTGTTAGAGGGGGTAAAAGGTTGGGATTAATGAACTAACGGCCAGTGTTAGAGGGGGTAAAAGGTTAGGATTAATGAACTAACGACCAGTGTTAGAGGGGGTAAACGGTTGGGATTAATGAGCTAACGGCCAGTGTTAGAGGAGGTAAAAGGCTAGGATTAATGAACTAACGACCCGTATTAGAGGGGGTAAAATGTTGGGATTAATGAACTAACGGCCAGTGTTAGAGGGGGTAACATGTTGGGATTAATGAACTAACGACCAGTGTTAGAGGGGTAAAATGTTGGGATTAATGAACTAACGGCCAGTGTTAGAGAGGTAAAATGTTGGGATTAATGAACTAACGGCCAGTGTTAGAGAGGTAAAATGTTGGGATTAATGAGCTAACGGCCAGTGTTAGAGGGGTAAAATGTTGGGATTAATGAACTAACGGCCAGTGTTAGAGAGGTAAAAGGTTAGGATTAATGAACTAACGGCCAGTGTTTGAGGGGGTACAAGGCTAGGATTAATGAACTAACGGCCAGTGTTAGAGAGGTAAAATGTTGGGATTAATGAACTAACGGCCAGTGTTAGAGAGGTAAAATGTTGGGATTAATGAGCTAACGGCCAGTGTTAGAGGGGTAAAATGTTGGGATTAATGAACTAACGGCCAGTGTTAGAGAGGTAAAAGGTTAGGATTAATGAACTAACGGCCAGTGTTTGAGGGGGTAAAAGGTTAGGATTAATGAACTAACGGCCAGTCTTAGAGGGGGTAAAAGGTTAGGATTAATGAACTAACGGCCAGTCTTAGAGGGGGTAAAAGGTTAGGATTAATGAACTAACGGACAGTCTTAGAGGGGGTAAAAGGTTAGGATTAATGAACTAACGGACAGTCTTAGAGGGGGTAAAAGGCTAGGATTAATGAACTAACGGACAGTCTTAGAGGGGGTAACATGTTGGGATTAATGAACTAACGGACAGTGTTAGAGGGGATAAAAGGCTAGGATTAATGAACTAACGGACAGTCTTAGAGGGGATAAAAGGCTAGGATTAATGAACTAACGGACAGTCTTAGAGGGGATAAAAGGCTAGGATTAATGAACTAACGGACAGTCTTAGAGGAGGTAAAAGGTTAGGATTAATGAACTAACGGACAGTCTTAGAGGAGGTAAAAGGTTAGGATTAATGAACTAACGGACAGTCTTAGAGGGGATAAAAGGCTAGGATTAATGAACTAACGGACAGTCTTAGAGGGGATAAAAGGCTAGGATTAATGAACTAACGGACAGTCTTAGAGGAGGTAAAAGGTTAGGATTAATGAACTAACGGACAGTCTTAGAGGAGGTAAAAGGTTAGGATTAATGAACTAACGGACAGTCTTAGAGGGGATAAAAGGCTAGGATTAATGAACTAACGGACAGTCTTAGAGGGGGTAAAAGGTTAGGATTAATGAACTAACGGACAGTCTTAGAGGGGGTAAAAGGCTAGGATTAATGAACTAACGGACAGTCTTAGAGGGGGTAACATGTTGGGATTAATGAACTAACGGACAGTGTTAGAGGGGATAAAAGGCTAGGATTAATGAACTAACGGACAGTCTTAGAGGGGATAAAAGGCTAGGATTAATGAACTAACGGACAGTCTTAGAGGGGATAAAAGGCTAGGATTAATGAACTAACGGACAGTCTTAGAGGAGGTAAAAGGTTAGGATTAATGAACTAACGGACAGTCTTAGAGGGGATAAAAGGCTAGGATTAATGAACTAACGGACAGTCTTAGAGGGGATAAAAGGCTAGGATTAATGAACTAACGGACAGTCTTAGAGGGGATAAAAGGCTAGGATTAATGAACTAACGGACAGTCTTAGAGGGGATAAAAGGCTAGGATTAATGAACTAACGGACAGTCTTAGAGGAGGTAAAAGGTTAGGATTAATGAACTAACGGACAGTCTTAGAGGGGATAAAAGGCTAGGATTAATGAACTAACGGACAGTCTTAGAGGGGATAAAAGGCTAGGATTAATGAACTAACGGACAGTGTTAGAGGGGGTAAAAGGTTAGGATTAATGAACTAACGGACAGTCTTAGAGGGGGTAACATGTTGGGATTAATGAACTAACGGACAGTGTTAGAGGGGATAAAAGGCTAGGATTAATGAACTAACGGACAGTCTTAGAGGGGATAAAAGGCTAGGATTAATGAACTAACGGACAGTCTTAGAGGGGATAAAAGGCTAGGATTAATGAACTAACGGACAGTCTTAGAGGAGGTAAAAGGTTAGGATTAATGAACTAACGGACAGTCTTAGAGGGGATAAAAGGCTAGGATTAATGAACTAACGGACAGTCTTAGAGGGGATAAAAGGCTAGGATTAATGAACTAACGGACAGTCTTAGAGGGGATAAAAGGCTAGGATTAATGAACTAACGGACAGTCTTAGAGGGGATAAAAGGCTAGGATTAATGAACTAACGGACAGTCTTAGAGGAGGTAAAAGGTTAGGATTAATGAACTAACGGACAGTCTTAGAGGGGATAAAAGGCTAGGATTAATGAACTAACGGACAGTGTTAGAGGGGGTAAAAGGTTAGGATTAATGAACTAACGGACAGTGTTAGAGGGGGTAAAAGGTTAGGATTAATGAACTAACGGCCAGTGTTAGAGGGGGTAAAAGGTTAGGATTAATGAACTAACGGCCAGTCTTAGAGGGGATAAAAGGTTAGGATTAATGAACTAACGGACAGTGTTAGAGGGGGTAAAAGGTTAGGATTAATGAACTAACGGACAGTGTTAGAGGAGGTAAAAGGTTAGGATTAATGAACTAACGGACAGTCTTAGAGGGGATAAAAGGCTAGGATTAATGAACTAACGGACAGTGTTAGAGGGGGTAAAAGGTTAGGATTAATGAACTAACGGACAGTGTTAGAGGGGGTAAAAGGTTAGGATTAATGAACTAACGGCCAGTGTTAGAGGGGGTAAAAGGTTAGGATTAATGAACTAACGGCCAGTCTTAGAGGGGGTACAAGGTTAGGATTAATGAACTAACGGACAGTGTTAGAGGGGATAAAAGGCTAGGATTAATGAACTAACGGACAGTGTTAGAGGGGGTAAAAGGTTAGGATTAATGAACTAACGGACAGTGTTTGAGGGGGTAAAAGGTTGGGATTAATGAACTAACGGCCAGTGTTTGAGGGGGTAAAAGGTTAGGATTAATGAACTAACGGACAGTCTTAGAGGGGGTACAAGGTTAGGATTAATGAACTAACGGACAGTGTTAGAGGGGGTACAAGGTTAGGATTAATGAACTAACGGACAGTGTTAGAGGAGGTACAAGGTTAGGATTAATGAACTAACGGCCAGTGTTAGAGAGGTAACATGTTAGGATTAATGAACTAACGACCAGTGTTAGAGGAGGTACAAGGTTAGGATTAATGAACTAACGACCAGTGTTAGAGGAGGTAAAAGGTTAGGATTAATGAACTAACGGACAGTGTTAGAGGAGGTAAAAGGTTAGGATTAATGAACTAACGGACAGTGTTAGAGGGGGTACAAGGTTAGGATTAATGAACTAACGACCAGTGTTAGAGGAGGTACAAGGTTAGGATTAATGAACTAACGACCAGTGTTAGAGGAGGTAAAAGGTTAGGATTAATGAACTAACGACCAGTGTTAGAGGAGGTAAAAGGTTAGGATTAATGAACTAACGGACAGTGTTAGAGGGGGTACAAGGTTAGGATTAATGAACTAACGGACAGTGTTAGAGGGGGTACAAGGTTAGGATTAATGAACTAACGGACAGTGTTAGAGGAGGTACAAGGTTAGGATTAATGAACTAACGGCCAGTGTTAGAGAGGTAACATGTTAGGATTAATGAACTAACGACCAGTGTTAGAGGAGGTACAAGGTTAGGATTAATGAACTAACGACCAGTGTTAGAGGAGGTAAAAGGTTAGGATTAATGAACTAACGACCAGTGTTAGAGGAGGTACAAGGTTAGGATTAATGAACTAACGACCAGTGTTAGAGGAGGTACAAGGTTAGGATTAATGAACTAACGACCAGTGTTAGAGGGACTAACAACCTTTAGCTAGTTTTGAGTTATATCTGAACTTAAAATGATAGCTGATTGTTATAACAAACTAAAGTCCCTTTGTCTTTGGTAGATGTCTGGAAACCTTAACACATGAGGTGAGCATAAGGCGTCGAAGCCACATCTGTGGTGTCGGTAATGTTGTCAGATGTCGCCGACCTTAATCATACGGACTTCCATGTCCACACCGATGATGATACTAATTTTAATTTGTTATTGTTTTCTTATCCAGTAAAAATATATTATGTATTAAAAACATAATTTGATATTCCGTTTGATATAGAAAAAAAACCATCTAAAAAGCTATTGAATAGAAAAATCTTTTTTATTAACCTTTTGGGGAATGCAAGAAACTCATAATTTTGCAATATCAATGAACTAAAAGATATAGAATATTTATATGAGTATATGAATAGAATACAAGATAACATGTGCGTATTGAAAAACAAATGTTTAAAAGAATTGATTGTTGAACAACCGTTTTATTTTATGTTTAAAGAAATCACTTTTTGCACAAGCTCTTTAACCAATAAAAAACAAAAACATGATTATATCTTTACTTGCATTTATACATTCGTTTGTACTAATCAAATACAATTAAAAAAATGCATATCGTAGATCCGCAGAAAGGGAGACAACTCAAAGGAATATAGCTGAGACACAGATGACCACGGATATTCTTCGTTTGTCGTAGTCTAATCTCGTCCTTTATTTGTCCATGACTTATCAGTGGATTTTAACATGGATAGCACAATGGATGCCACAAACGGAACAGGTGACACTTCCGGAGCACATGGGTTCATGGGGTTTTGTTGGATCTTTAGTTTTTGTGGAATTGTTTATGGGTCATTGTGTTACAGTCTTTTTTTTATTGGACATCAGTGACTGACTCGTATTTGAAGAATGTCATGTGCTTAGGACATTAGCGTCAAGTAACATCAGCTGATAGCAAGCAACACATTACATCCCAGTGCCACCGTTTCATCTACATATGTTTATTGCTTGTAGATTTATTCCCGTCATTAGTCTATGTCTGGTAAATGTTTGAATTCATGTTACTTAGTTCCAAGTTGTGATGTCCGCTACCATTTCCGTGTAAAAACGATGTTCGATTCGTCGGTGCTCCCATTTGTGTTGTAAGAGGTTCATGTATTATTTATGTTTTTAAGTTTTATTTACGGACACTGGTGTACAATACGATTTCGATATCACATGACGTTCGTGTCGTATAGTAGTAACACGACGTGTGCCAATAACTGAACAGGAACTGATTAGCCTTCCAGAGAACCTGAGGTCACCCCCGGTTTTCATTTGAGCTCATGTTGCTCAATCTATAGTTTTCTCAGTGGTGTTTTGTAGTGTCATTGTTTGTCCTTTTGTCTTTTTTCTTTTGTTCGTTGTATTGTATGTTCTTTTGGTCGTTGCATTGTACGTTCTTTTGGTCGTTGTATTGTACGTTCTTTTGGTCGTTGTATTGTATGTTCTTTTGGTCGTTGCATTGTACGTTCTTTTGGTCGTTGTATTGTATGTTCTTTTGGTCGTTGTATTGTATGTTCTTTTGGTCGTTGCATTGTATGTTCTTTTGGTCGTTGTATTGTATGTTCTTTTGGTCGTTGTATTGTACGTTCTTTTGATCGTTGTATTATATGTTCTTTTGGTCGTTGTATTGTACGTTCTTTTGGTCGTTGTATTGTATGTTCTTTTGGTCGTTGTATTATATGTTCTTTTGGTCGTTGTATTGTATGTTCTGTTGGTCGTTGTATTGTATGTTCTTTTGGTCGTTGTATTGTATGTTCTTTTGGTCGTTGTATTGTATGTTCTTTTGGTCGTTGTATTGTATGTTCTTTTGTTCGTTGCATTGTATGTTCTTTTGGTCGTTGCATTGTATGTTCTTTTGGTCGTTGTATTGTATGTTCTTTTGGTCGTTGTATTGTATGTTTTTTTGGGCGTTGGATTGTATGTTCTTTTGGTCGTTGCATTGTATGTTCTTTTGGTCGTTGTATTGTATGTTCTTTTGGTCGTTGTATTGTATGTTCTTTTGGTCGTTGTATTGTACGTTCTTTTGGTCGTTGCATTGTATGTTCTTTTGGTCGTTGTATTGTATGTTCGTTTGGTCGTTGTATTGTATGTTCTTTTGGTCGTTGCATTGTATGTTCGTTTGGTCGTTGTATTGTATGTTCTTTTGGTCGTTGTATTGTATGTTCTTTTGGTCGTTGCATTGTATGTTCTTTTGGTCGTTGTATTGTATGTTCTTTTGGTCGTTGCATTGTATGTTCTTTTGGTCGTTGTATTGTACGTTCTTTTGGTCGTTGCATTGTATGTTCTTTTGGTCGTTGCATTGTATGTTCGTTTGGTCGTTGTATTGTATGTTCTTTTGGTCGCTGTATTGTATGTTCTTTTGGTCGTTGTATTGTATGCTCTTTTGTTCGTTGTATTGTATGTTCTTTTGGTCGTTGTATTGTATGTTCTTTTGGTCGTTGTATTGTATGTTCTTTTGGTCGTTGTATTGTACGTTCTTTTGGTCGTTGCATTGTATGTTCTTTTGGTCGTTGTATTGTATGTTCTTTTGGTCATTGCATTGTATGTTCTTTTGGTCGTTGCATTGTATGTTCTTTTGGTCGTTGTATTATATGTTCTTTTGGTCGTTGCATTGTACGTTCTTTTGGTCGTTGTATTGTATGTTCTTTTAGTCGTTGTATTGTATGTTCTTTTGGTCGTTGCATTGTATGTTCTTTTGGTCGTTGTATTGTATATTCTTTTGGTCGTTGCATTGTATGCTCTTTTGGTCGTTGTATTGTATGTTCTTTTGGTCGTTGCATTGTATGTTCTTTTGGTCGTTGTATTGTATGTTCTTTTGGTCGTTGTATTGTATGTTCTTTTGGTCGTTGTATTGTACGTTCTTTTAGTCGTTGTATTGTATGTTCTTTTGGTCGTTGCATTGTATGTTCTTTTGGTCGTTGTATTGTACGTTCTTTTGGTCGTTGCATTGTATGTTCTTTTGGTCGTTGCATTGTATGTTCGTTTGGTCGTTGTATTGTATGTTCTTTTGGTCGCTGTATTGTATGTTCTTTTGGTCGTTGTATTGTATGCTCTTTTGTTCGTTGTATTGTATGTTCTTTTGGTCGTTGTATTGTATGTTCTTTTGGTCGTTGTATTGTATGTTCTTTTGGTCGTTGTATTGTACGTTCTTTTGGTCGTTGCATTGTATGTTCTTTTGGTCGTTGTATTGTATGTTCTTTTGGTCATTGCATTGTATGTTCTTTTGGTCGTTGCATTGTATGTTCTTTTTGTCGTTGTATTATATGTTCTTTTGGTCGTTGCATTGTACGTTCTTTTGGTCGTTGTATTGTATGTTCTTTTGGTCGTTGTATTGTATGTTCTTTTGGTCGTTTTATTGTACGTTCTTTTAATCGTTGTATTGTATGTTCTTTTGGTCGTTGCATTGTATGTTCTTTTGGTCGTTGTATTGTATATTCTTTTGGTCGTTGCATTGTATGCTCTTTTGGTCGTTGTATTGTATGTTCTTTTGGTCGTTGCATTGTATGTTCTTTTGGTCGTTGTATTGTATGTTCTTTTGGTCGTTGTATTGTATGTTCTTTTGGTCGTTGTATTGTACGTTCTTTTAGTCGTTGTATTGTATGTTCTTTTGGTCGTTGCATTGTATGTTCTTTTGGTCGTTGTATTGTATGTTCTTTTGGTCGTTGCATTGTATGTTCTTTTGGTCGTTGCATTGTATGTTCTTTTGGTCGTTGTATTGTATGTTCTTTTGGTCGTTGCATTGTATGTTCTTTTGGTCGTTGCATTGTATGTTCTTTTGGTCGTTGCATTGTATGTTCGTTTGGTCGTTGTATTGTATGTTCTTTTGGTCGCTGTATTGTATGTTCTTTTGGTCGTTGTATTGTATGCTCTTTTGTTCGTTGTATTGTATGTTCTTTTGGTCGTTGTATTGTATGTTCTTTTGGTCGTTGTATTGTATGTTCTTTTGGTCGTTGTATTGTACGTTCTTTTGGTCGTTGCATTGTATGTTCTTTTGGTCGTTGTATTGTATGTTCTTTTGGTCATTGCATTGTATGTTCTTTTGGTCGTTGCATTGTATGTTCTTTTGGTCGTTGTATTATATGTTCTTTTGGTCGTTGCATTGTACGTTCTTTTGGTCGTTGTATTGTATGTTCTTTTGGTCGTTGTATTGTATGTTCTTTTGGTCGTTTTATTGTACGTTCTTTTAGTCGTTGTATTGTATGTTCTTTTGGTCGTTGCATTGTATGTTCTTTTGGTCGTTGTATTGTATATTCTTTTGGTCGTTGCATTGTATGCTCTTTTGGTCGTTGTATTGTATGTTCTTTTGGTCGTTGCATTGTATGTTCTTTTGGTCGTTGTATTGTATGTTCTTTTGGTCGTTGTATTGTATGTTCTTTTGGTCGTTGTATTGTACGTTCTTTTAGTCGTTGTATTGTATGTTCTTTTGGTCGTTGCATTGTATGTTCTTTTGGTCGTTGTATTGTATGTTCTTTTGGTCGTTGCATTGTATGTTCTTTTGGTCGTTGCATTGTATGTTCTTTTGGTCGTTGTATTGTATGTTCTTTTGGTCGTTGCATTGTATGTTCTTTTGGTCGTTGTATTGTATGTTCTTTTGGTCGTTGTATTGTATGCTCTTTTGTTCGTTGTATTGTATGATCTGTTGGTTGTTGTATTGTACGTTCTTTTGGTCGTTGTATTGTATGTTCTTTTGGTCGTTGCATTGTATGTTCTTTTGGTAGTAGTATCGTACGTTCTTTTGGTCGTTGTATTGTACGCTCTTTTGGTCGTTGTATTGTATGTTCTTTTGGTCGTTGTATTGTATGTTCTTTTGGTCGTTGCATTGTATGTTCTTTTGGTCGTTGTATTATATGTTCTTTTGGTCGTTGTATTGTATGTTCTTTTGGTCGGTGTATTGTACGTTCTTTTAGTCGTTGTATTGCATGTTCTTTTGGTCGTTGCATTGTATGTTCTTTTGGTCGTTGTATTGTATGTTCTTTTGGTCGTTGTATTGTATGTTCTTTTGGTCGTTGTATTGTATGTTCTTTTGGTCGTTGTATTGTACGTTCTTTTGGTCGTTGTATTGTATGTTCTTTTGGTCGTTGCATTGTATGTTCTTTTGGTCGTTGTATTATATGTTCTTTTGGTCGCTGTATTGTATGTTCTTTTGGTCGTTGTATTGTATGCTCTTTTGTTCGTTGTATTGTATGTTCTTTTGGTCGTTGTATTGTATGTTCTTTTGGTCGTTGTATTGTATGTTCTTTTGGTCGTTGTATTGTACGTTCTTTTGGTCGTTGCATTGTATGTTCTTTTGGTCGTTGTATTGTATGTTCTTTTGGTCATTGCATTGTATGTTCTTTTGGTCGTTGCATTGTATGTTCTTTTGGTCGTTGTATTATATGTTCTTTTGGTCGTTGCATTGTACGTTCTTTTGGTCGTTGTATTGTATGTTCTTTTAGTCGTTGTATTGTATGTTCTTTTGGTCGTTGCATTGTATGTTCTTTTGGTCGTTGTATTGTATATTCTTTTGGTCGTTGCATTGTATGCTCTTTTGGTCGTTGTATTGTATGTTCTTTTGGTCGTTGCATTGTATGTTCTTTTGGTCGTTGTATTGTATGTTCTTTTGGTCGTTGTATTGTATGTTCTTTTGGTCGTTGTATTGTACGTTCTTTTAGTCGTTGTATTGTATGTTCTTTTGGTCGTTGCATTGTATGTTCTTTTGGTCGTTGTATTGTACGTTCTTTTGGTCGTTGCATTGTATGTTCTTTTGGTCGTTGCATTGTATGTTCGTTTGGTCGTTGTATTGTATGTTCTTTTGGTCGCTGTATTGTATGTTCTTTTGGTCGTTGTATTGTATGCTCTTTTGTTCGTTGTATTGTATGTTCTTTTGGTCGTTGTATTGTATGTTCTTTTGGTCGTTGTATTGTATGTTCTTTTGGTCGTTGTATTGTACGTTCTTTTGGTCGTTGCATTGTATGTTCTTTTGGTCGTTGTATTGTATGTTCTTTTGGTCATTGCATTGTATGTTCTTTTGGTCGTTGCATTGTATGTTCTTTTTGTCGTTGTATTATATGTTCTTTTGGTCGTTGCATTGTACGTTCTTTTGGTCGTTGTATTGTATGTTCTTTTGGTCGTTGTATTGTATGTTCTTTTGGTCGTTTTATTGTACGTTCTTTTAATCGTTGTATTGTATGTTCTTTTGGTCGTTGCATTGTATGTTCTTTTGGTCGTTGTATTGTATATTCTTTTGGTCGTTGCATTGTATGCTCTTTTGGTCGTTGTATTGTATGTTCTTTTGGTCGTTGCATTGTATGTTCTTTTGGTCGTTGTATTGTATGTTCTTTTGGTCGTTGTATTGTATGTTCTTTTGGTCGTTGTATTGTACGTTCTTTTAGTCGTTGTATTGTATGTTCTTTTGGTCGTTGCATTGTATGTTCTTTTGGTCGTTGTATTGTATGTTCTTTTGGTCGTTGCATTGTATGTTCTTTTGGTCGTTGCATTGTATGTTCTTTTGGTCGTTGTATTGTATGTTCTTTTGGTCGTTGCATTGTATGTTCTTTTGGTCGTTGCATTGTATGTTCTTTTGGTCGTTGCATTGTATGTTCGTTTGGTCGTTGTATTGTATGTTCTTTTGGTCGCTGTATTGTATGTTCTTTTGGTCGTTGTATTGTATGCTCTTTTGTTCGTTGTATTGTATGTTCTTTTGGTCGTTGTATTGTATGTTCTTTTGGTCGTTGTATTGTATGTTCTTTTGGTCGTTGTATTGTACGTTCTTTTGGTCGTTGCATTGTATGTTCTTTTGGTCGTTGTATTGTATGTTCTTTTGGTCATTGCATTGTATGTTCTTTTGGTCGTTGCATTGTATGTTCTTTTGGTCGTTGTATTATATGTTCTTTTGGTCGTTGCATTGTACGTTCTTTTGGTCGTTGTATTGTATGTTCTTTTGGTCGTTGTATTGTATGTTCTTTTGGTCGTTTTATTGTACGTTCTTTTAGTCGTTGTATTGTATGTTCTTTTGGTCGTTGCATTGTATGTTCTTTTGGTCGTTGTATTGTATATTCTTTTGGTCGTTGCATTGTATGCTCTTTTGGTCGTTGTATTGTATGTTCTTTTGGTCGTTGCATTGTATGTTCTTTTGGTCGTTGTATTGTATGTTCTTTTGGTCGTTGTATTGTATGTTCTTTTGGTCGTTGTATTGTACGTTCTTTTAGTCGTTGTATTGTATGTTCTTTTGGTCGTTGCATTGTATGTTCTTTTGGTCGTTGTATTGTATGTTCTTTTGGTCGTTGCATTGTATGTTCTTTTGGTCGTTGCATTGTATGTTCTTTTGGTCGTTGTATTGTATGTTCTTTTGGTCGTTGCATTGTATGTTCTTTTGGTCGTTGTATTGTATGTTCTTTTGGTCGTTGTATTGTATGCTCTTTTGTTCGTTGTATTGTATGATCTGTTGGTTGTTGTATTGTACGTTCTTTTGGTCGTTGTATTGTATGTTCTTTTGGTCGTTGCATTGTATGTTCTTTTGGTAGTAGTATCGTACGTTCTTTTGGTCGTTGTATTGTACGCTCTTTTGGTCGTTGTATTGTATGTTCTTTTGGTCGTTGTATTGTATGTTCTTTTGGTCGTTGCATTGTATGTTCTTTTGGTCGTTGTATTATATGTTCTTTTGGTCGTTGTATTGTATGTTCTTTTGGTCGGTGTATTGTACGTTCTTTTAGTCGTTGTATTGCATGTTCTTTTGGTCGTTGCATTGTATGTTCTTTTGGTCGTTGTATTGTATGTTCTTTTGGTCGTTGTATTGTATGTTCTTTTGGTCGTTGTATTGTATGTTCTTTTGGTCGTTGTATTGTACGTTCTTTTGGTCGTTGTATTGTATGTTCTTTTGGTCGTTGCATTGTATGTTCTTTTGGTCGTTGTATTATATGTTCTTTTGGTCGTTGTATTGTATGTTCTTTTGGTCGTTGCATTGTACGTTCTTTTGGTCGTTGTATTGTATGTTCTTTTGGTCGTTGTATTGTATGTTCTTTTGGTCGTTGTATTGTATGTTCTTTTGGTCGTTGTATTATATGTTCTTTTGTTCGTTGTATTGTATGTTCTTTTGGTCGTTGTATTGTATGTTATTTTGGTCGTTGTATTGTATGTTTTTTTGGTCGTTGTATTGTATGTTCTTTTGGTCGTTGTATTGTACGTTCTTTTGGTCGTTGTATTGTATGTTCTTTTGGTCGTTGCATTGTATGTTCTTTTGGTCGTTGTATTGTATGTTCTTTTGGTCGTTGTATTTTATGTTCTTTTGGTCGTTGCATTGTATGTTCTTTTGGTCGTTGTATTGTATGTTCTTTTGGTCGTTGTATTATATGTTCTTTTGTTCGTTGTATTGTATGTTCTTTTGGTCGTTGTATTGTATGTTATTTGGTCGTTGCATTGTATGTTCTTTTGGTCGTTGTATTGTATGTTCTTTTGGTCGTTGTATTGTATGCTCTTTTGTTCGTTGTATTGTATGTTCTGTTGGTTGTTGTATTGTACGTTCTTTTGGTCGTTGCATTGTATGTTCTTTTGGTCGTTGTATTGTATGTTCTTTTGGTCGTTGTATTGTACGTTCTTTTGGTCGTTGCATTGTACGTTCTTTTGGTCGTTGTATTGTATGTTCTTTTGGTCGTTGTATTATATGTTCTTTTGGTCGTTGTATTGTATGTTCTTTTGGTCGGTGTATTGTACGTTCTTTTAGTCGTTGTATTGCATGTTCTTTTGGTCGTTGCATTGTATGTTCTTTTGGTCGTTGTATTGTATGTTCTTTTGGTCGTTGTATTGTATGTTCTTTTGGTCGTTGTATTGTATGTTCTTTTGGTCGTTGTATTGTACGTTCTTTTGGTCGTTGTATTGTATGTTCTTTTGGTCGTTGCATTGTGTGTTCTTTTGGTCGTTGTATTATATGTTCTTTTGGTCGCTGTATTGTATGTTCTTTTGGTCGTTGTATTGTATGCTCTTTTGTTCGTTGTATTGTATGTTCTTTTGGTCGTTGTATTGTATGTTCTTTTGGTCGTTGTATTGTATGTTCTTTTGGTCGTTGTATTGTACGTTCTTTTGGTCGTTGCATTGTATGTTCTTTTGGTCGTTGTATTGTATGTTCTTTTGGTCATTGCATTGTATGTTCTTTTGGTCGTTGCATTGTATGTTCTTTTGGTCGTTGTATTATATGTTCTTTTGGTCGTTGCATTGTACGTTCTTTTGGTCGTTGTATTGTATGTTCTTTTAGTCGTTGTATTGTATGTTCTTTTGGTCGTTGCATTGTATGTTCTTTTGGTCGTTGTATTGTATATTCTTTTGGTCGTTGCATTGTATGCTCTTTTGGTCGTTGTATTGTATGTTCTTTTGGTCGTTGCATTGTATGTTCTTTTGGTCGTTGTATTGTATGTTCTTTTGGTCGTTGTATTGTATGTTCTTTTGGTCGTTGTATTGTACGTTCTTTTAGTCGTTGTATTGTATGTTCTTTTGGTCGTTGCATTGTATGTTCTTTTGGTCGTTGTATTGTACGTTCTTTTGGTCGTTGCATTGTATGTTCTTTTGGTCGTTGCATTGTATGTTCGTTTGGTCGTTGTATTGTATGTTCTTTTGGTCGCTGTATTGTATGTTCTTTTGGTCGTTGTATTGTATGCTCTTTTGTTCGTTGTATTGTATGTTCTTTTGGTCGTTGTATTGTATGTTCTTTTGGTCGTTGTATTGTATGTTCTTTTGGTCGTTGTATTGTACGTTCTTTTGGTCGTTGCATTGTATGTTCTTTTGGTCGTTGTATTGTATGTTCTTTTGGTCATTGCATTGTATGTTCTTTTGGTCGTTGCATTGTATGTTCTTTTTGTCGTTGTATTATATGTTCTTTTGGTCGTTGCATTGTACGTTCTTTTGGTCGTTGTATTGTATGTTCTTTTGGTCGTTGTATTGTATGTTCTTTTGGTCGTTTTATTGTACGTTCTTTTAATCGTTGTATTGTATGTTCTTTTGGTCGTTGCATTGTATGTTCTTTTGGTCGTTGTATTGTATATTCTTTTGGTCGTTGCATTGTATGCTCTTTTGGTCGTTGTATTGTATGTTCTTTTGGTCGTTGCATTGTATGTTCTTTTGGTCGTTGTATTGTATGTTCTTTTGGTCGTTGTATTGTATGTTCTTTTGGTCGTTGTATTGTACGTTCTTTTAGTCGTTGTATTGTATGTTCTTTTGGTCGTTGCATTGTATGTTCTTTTGGTCGTTGTATTGTATGTTCTTTTGGTCGTTGCATTGTATGTTCTTTTGGTCGTTGCATTGTATGTTCTTTTGGTCGTTGTATTGTACGTTCTTTTAGTCGTTGTATTGTATGTTCTTTTGGTCGTTGCATTGTATGTTCTTTTGGTCGTTGTATTGTATGTTCTTTTGGTCGTTGCATTGTATGTTCTTTTGGTCGTTGCATTGTATGTTCTTTTGGTCGTTGTATTGTATGTTCTTTTGGTCGTTGCATTGTATGTTCTTTTGGTCGTTGCATTGTATGTTCTTTTGGTCGTTGCATTGTATGTTCGTTTGGTCGTTGTATTGTATGTTCTTTTGGTCGCTGTATTGTATGTTCTTTTGGTCGTTGTATTGTATGCTCTTTTGTTCGTTGTATTGTATGTTCTTTTGGTCGTTGTATTGTATGTTCTTTTGGTCGTTGTATTGTATGTTCTTTTGGTCGTTGTATTGTACGTTCTTTTGGTCGTTGCATTGTATGTTCTTTTGGTCGTTGTATTGTATGTTCTTTTGGTCATTGCATTGTATGTTCTTTTGGTCGTTGCATTGTATGTTCTTTTGGTCGTTGTATTATATGTTCTTTTGGTCGTTGCATTGTACGTTCTTTTGGTCGTTGTATTGTATGTTCTTTTGGTCGTTGTATTGTATGTTCTTTTGGTCGTTTTATTGTACGTTCTTTTAGTCGTTGTATTGTATGTTCTTTTGGTCGTTGCATTGTATGTTCTTTTGGTCGTTGTATTGTATATTCTTTTGGTCGTTGCATTGTATGCTCTTTTGGTCGTTGTATTGTATGTTCTTTTGGTCGTTGCATTGTATGTTCTTTTGGTCGTTGTATTGTATGTTCTTTTGGTCGTTGTATTGTATGTTCTTTTGGTCGTTGTATTGTACGTTCTTTTAGTCGTTGTATTGTATGTTCTTTTGGTCGTTGCATTGTATGTTCTTTTGGTCGTTGTATTGTATGTTCTTTTGGTCGTTGCATTGTATGTTCTTTTGGTCGTTGCATTGTATGTTCTTTTGGTCGTTGTATTGTATGTTCTTTTGGTCGTTGCATTGTATGTTCTTTTGGTCGTTGTATTGTATGTTCTTTTGGTCGTTGTATTGTATGCTCTTTTGTTCGTTGTATTGTATGATCTGTTGGTTGTTGTATTGTACGTTCTTTTGGTCGTTGTATTGTATGTTCTTTTGGTCGTTGCATTGTATGTTCTTTTGGTAGTAGTATCGTACGTTCTTTTGGTCGTTGTATTGTATATTCTTTTGGTCGTTGCATTGTATGCTCTTTTGGTCGTTGTATTGTATGTTCTTTTGGTCGTTGCATTGTATGTTCTTTTGGTCGTTGTATTGTATGTTCTTTTGGTCGTTGTATTGTATGTTCTTTTGGTCGTTGTATTGTACGTTCTTTTAGTCGTTGTATTGTATGTTCTTTTGGTCGTTGCATTGTATGTTCTTTTGGTCGTTGTATTGTATGTTCTTTTGGTCGTTGCATTGTATGTTCTTTTGGTCGTTGCATTGTATGTTCTTTTGGTCGTTGTATTGTATGTTCTTTTGGTCGTTGCATTGTATGTTCTTTTGGTCGTTGTATTGTATGTTCTTTTGGTCGTTGTATTGTATGCTCTTTTGTTCGTTGTATTGTATGATCTGTTGGTTGTTGTATTGTACGTTCTTTTGGTCGTTGTATTGTATGTTCTTTTGGTCGTTGCATTGTATGTTCTTTTGGTAGTAGTATCGTACGTTCTTTTGGTCGTTGTATTGTACGCTCTTTTGGTCGTTGTATTGTATGTTCTTTTGGTCGTTGTATTGTATGTTCTTTTGGTCGTTGCATTGTATGTTCTTTTGGTCGTTGTATTATATGTTCTTTTGGTCGTTGTATTGTATGTTCTTTTGGTCGGTGTATTGTACGTTCTTTTAGTCGTTGTATTGCATGTTCTTTTGGTCGTTGCATTGTATGTTCTTTTGGTCGTTGTATTGTATGTTCTTTTGGTCGTTGTATTGTATGTTCTTTTGGTCGTTGTATTGTATGTTCTTTTGGTCGTTGTATTATACGTTCTTTTGGTCGTTGTATTGTATGTTCTTTTGGTCGTTGCATTGTATGTTCTTTTGGTCGTTGTATTATATGTTCTTTTGGTCGTTGTATTGTATGTTCTTTTGGTCGTTGCATTGTACGTTCTTTTGGTCGTTGTATTGTATGTTCTTTTGGTCGTTGTATTGTATGTTCTTTTGGTCGTTGTATTGTATGTTCTTTTGGTCGTTGTATTATATGTTCTTTTGTTCGTTGTATTGTATGTTCTTTTGGTCGTTGTATTGTATGTTATTTTGGTCGTTGTATTGTATGTTTTTTTGGTCGTTGTATTGTATGTTCTTTTGGTCGTTGTATTGTACGTTCTTTTGGTCGTTGTATTGTATGTTCTTTTGGTCGTTGCATTGTATGTTCTTTTGGTCGTTGTATTGTATGTTCTTTTGGTCGTTGTATTTTATGTTCTTTTGGTCGTTGCATTGTATGTTCTTTTGGTCGTTGTATTGTATGTTCTTTTGGTCGTTGTATTATATGTTCTTTTGTTCGTTGTATTGTATGTTCTTTTGGTCGTTGTATTGTATGTTATTTGGTCGTTGCATTGTATGTTCTTTTGGTCGTTGTATTGTATGTTCTTTTGGTCGTTGTATTGTATGCTCTTTTGTTCGTTGTATTGTATGTTCTGTTGGTTGTTGTATTGTACGTTCTTTTGGTCGTTGCATTGTATGTTCTTTTGGTCGTTGTATTGTATGTTCTTTTGGTCGTTGTATTGTACGTTCTTTTGGTCGTTGCATTGTACGTTCTTTTGGTCGTTGTATTGTATGTTCTTTTGGTCGTTGTATTGTATGTTCTTTTGGTCGTTGTATTGTATGCTCTTTTGTTCGTTGCATTGTATGTTCTTTTGGTCGTTGCATTGTATGTTCTTTTGGTCGTTGTATTGTATGCTCTTTTTTGGATTTACGGCTTCTGATTACACATTTGGTGAAAACGTTTCCCACGCTTTTTAGCAAAAGTCAACAATTTTAACCACTTGGCCACCGATATTCTTGCATGTTAATGAATTACTACACATGTAATACACTTCTAAAAAGGTCATACAACATTGTACTTATAAAATGAGATTTGTTAAATTAACTCACCTCAACTCATATATGCATTGTCTTTAAACTAATATAAAAACTAAAACTTAATACACCTGGAGATCCTTATTAGAATTAGAAGAAACTAGACAGACTTATTCATAATTGATAAGATATAATATCATCTGCAGTGTAAATTATATTACATACCAATATTCATATAAAAGAATGACATTATTACATGATATAGCCTATGGAGATACATGTATATAAAGAGAACATTATGAGACGTTGATGTATTGTATAAGATCTGATGATATAAACTTAGTGCTTCCTGTTAGATTTTAAGTGACAATTACATCCGCACAATAGAACCAATATTGTAACAAAAGGACATTGCATCATTTAATGGAATCTCGTTTGTACAAAACATAATGGTACCACAACGTGCTATAGAGGAGAACTATATGATGACGTTGTAAATCAACTCAATCTCAATGGTTGTACTTTGTAATTATCACTTTAAGGTTATAAATGTCATTAAAGACGACATGTTTTGTACTGCTACTATAGTTTATTACAGGTTTATTGAATTTACAGAAAGGTCAAAGTAACAAAATGGTGTCTTTCATTCATTCAAAGAAAACAAACCATTAAACCGTTGACAATATTGAGTTAACCAAATAATGATTCATTCAAAGAAAACAAACCGTTAAACCGTTGACGATATTGAGTTAACCAAATAATTATAAAAGTACAAATGCATGTATAAAATAATACAAAGATTATCGACATGACGTATAATAGCAGGTTTAACAATAATAATCAACCAATCAGTTTATTCCCTACTATATTTTTGTTTTGAGTGTATCTGATTAAGATTATTCCAGAAACGCGTCAGGTAGGACACACTAAATTTGATATCTACGTTTTTATTTGAATTACGTGTAGTTAAATACAAGATTGATATGCTATACGTATTCTGGGAGTTGGCGTATTGTTGAATGTGTACTTTCCAGTTTTAAACAACAAACACGTGATGTATGATAATATGATGTGATATTACATAAAAGGAGATATATATTATTATACAGGAGATATGGATGCTAATGAGACAACATCTAATTTTTATATCTACATATAATAAACACCTCTATCATATATCTACATATATTAAACACCTCTATCATATATCAATGGGTTAATACCACAACCAAGTAACTGGAAAATTGACATTTTTCAGGAGATGGATTTCTTATTCCATAGAATTTATGGAAGCAATTATTTGGTCGTAAATACATCTATATTATAAAATAAAGATTTGTCAGCATCATGCTAAAACCATAAAAACAGAAATAGTCAGATAAATGATTTATTGCATCATAGACATTACATTTTTTTTTGACATGAAAAGAATTTTGCCAAAACAACGTAACTGACAATACTTTGTTATTGCATTCAAGTAATAGATTGAAAAAATGATCTTAAATGTGCCGCAAGAATGTTACTAACAATAAGTCTTTGTGACTTTCGTAAAAAATGTTTAAAAAAATATCTTTACTGTGCCATAACCTATTAGCAGAAGATATTTGATTTTTGCATTTAGAAAATCAAATTTATGTTTAGATAACATTTTAGACACAACATCGTATCTCGAAATATCATCTTTTGGCATTTCAAAAGAATTCACGATTTATGCCAAAAGATGATATTTCGAGATACGATGTGAATTCTTTTGAAATGCCAAAAGATGATATTTCGAGATACGATGTTGTGTCTAAAATGCTATAAAATGATAAAAAGAGATAATTGATTTTGGCACCTGAAATAATCATTAGTTTTTAATGTTTCTTTTGCACCAAAATGTTGTAGCCGATGAATAACTGATTCTTCTAAAAAAAATAATAACTTGTTGGCATTAACTTTTTATTGATGTAGAATTAGGTTTCTTTTTAAATAGTCCAAAACATCCCTTTTTTCATTCAAGTATCTGAACTATTCAAATGTTTATATTGTCCATCAGAAATTTGAGGGAATTTACTCCTTGTCAGAATCTTGTTCATCCTCCTCTGCATCAGGACTTGGGAGAGTGTCGTTGACCTTTGCATTTGCTGGTAGTTCCTTATAGAAATCGTGATATTCCACAGGAATGACACAGAATTTGCAAAGACTCAGCAAATCTTTTTTCCTTGCCAAAGATATTGCTTGTTTTGCTTTATATTTTCTTTGTAGTTTTCTTCCTAGTAGGCTTGTTGTTAGCATTCCCTTCTTGTCGACCTCCACCACTCTTCCTCGTAGGCTTGTTGTTAACATTCTCTTCTTGTCGACCTCCACCACTCTTCCTCGTAGGCTTGTTGTTAGCATTCTCTTCTTGTCGACCTCCACCACTCTTCCTCGTAGGCTTGTTGTTAGCATTCTCTTCTTGTCGACCTCCACCACTCTTCCTCGTAGGCTTGTTGTTAGCATTCTCTTCTTGTCGACCTCCACCAATCTTCCTCGTTGGCTTGTTGTTAGCATTCCCTTCTTGTCGACCTCCACCACTCTTCCTCGTAGGCTTGTTGTTAGCATTCCCTTCTTGTCGACCTCCACCACTCTTCCTCGTAGGCTTGTTGTTAGCATTCCCTTCCTGTCGATCTCCACCACTCTTACTCGTAGGCCTGTTGTTAGCATTCCCTTCTTGTCGACCTCCACCACTCTTGCTCGTAGGCTTGTTGTTAGCATTCCCTTTTTGTCGACCTCCACCACTCTTTCTCGTAGGCTTGTTGTAAGCATTCCCTTCTTGTCGACCTCCACCACTCTTCCTCGTAGGCTTGTTGTTAGCATTCCCTTCTTGTCGACCTCCACCACTCTTCCTCGTAGGCTTGTTGTTAGCATTCCCTTCTTGTCGACCTCCACCACTCTTGCTCGTAGGCTTGTTGTTAGCATTCCCTTCTTGTCGACCTCCACCACGCTTCCTCGTAGGCTTGTTGTAAGCATTCCCTTCTTGTCGACCTCCACCACTCTTCCTCGTAGGCTTGTTGTTAGCATTCCCTTCTTGTCGACCTCCACCACTCTTCCTCGTAGGCTTGTTGTTAGCATTTCCTTCTTGTCGACCTCCACCACTCTTCCTCGTAGGCTTGTTGCTAGCATTCCCTTCTTTTCGACCTCCACCACTCTTCATAGTAGGCTTGTTGTTAGCATTCCCTTCTTGTCGACCTCCACCACTCTTCCTCGTAGGCTTGTTGTTAGCATTCCCTTCTTGTCGAACTCCACCACTCTTCCTCGTAGGCTTGTTGTTAGCATTCCCTTCTTGTCGACCCCCACCACTCTTCCTCGTAGGCTTGTTGTTAGCATTCCCTTTTGGTCGACCTCCACCACTCTTCCTCGTAGGCTTGTTGTTAGCATTCCCTTCTTTTCGACCTCCACCACTCTTCATAGTAGGCTTGTTGTTAGCATTCTCTTCTTGTCGACCTCCACCACTCTTCCTCATTGGCTTGTTGTTAGCATTCCCTTCTTGTCGACCTCCACCACTCTTCCTCGTAGGCTTGTTGTTAGCATCCCTTCTTGTCGACCTCCACCACTCTTCCTCGTAGGCTTGTTGTTAGCATTCCCTTCTTGTCGACCTCCACCACCCTTGCTCGTACGCTTGCTGTTAGCACTCCCTTCTTGTCAACCTCCACCACTCTTCCTCGTAGGCTTGTTGTTAGCATTCCCTTCTTGTCGACCTCCACCACTCTTCCTCGTAGGCTTGTTGTTAGCATTCTCTTCTTGTCGACCTCCACCATTCTTCCTCGTAGGCTTGTTGTTAGCATTCCCTTCTTGTCGACCTCCACCACTCTTCCTCGTAGGCTTGTTGTTAGCATTCCCTTCTTGTCGACCTCCACCACTCTTCCTCGTAGGCTTGTTGTTAGCATTCCCTTCTTGTCGACCTCCAACACTCTTCCTCGTAGGCTTGTTGTTAGCATTCCCTTCTTGTCGACCTCCACCACTCTTCCTCATAGGCTTGTTGTTGACATTCCCTTCTTGTCGACCTCCACCACTCTTGCTCGTAGGCTTGTTGTTAGCATTCCCTTCTTGTCGACCTCCACCACTCTTCCTCGTAGGTCTGTTGTTAGCATTCCCTTCTTGTCGACCTCCACAACTCTTCCTCGTTGGCTTGTTGTTAGCATTCCATTCTTGTCGACCTCCACCACTCTTCCTCGTAGGCTTGTTGTTAGCATTCCCTTCTTGTCGACCTCCACCACTCTTCCTCATAGGCTTGTTGTTGGCATTCCCTTCTTGTCGATCTCCACCACTCTTCCTCGTAGGCTTGTTGTTAGTATTCCCTTCTTATCGACCTCCACCACTCTTCCTCGTAGGCCTGTTGTTAGCATTCCCTTCTTGTCGACCTCCACCACTCTTCCTCGTAGGCTTGTTGTTAGCATTCCCTTCTGGTCGACCTCCACCACTCTTCCTCGTAGGCTTGTTGTTAGCATTCCCTTCTTGTCGACCTTCACCACTCTTCCTCGTAGGCTTGTTGTTAGCATTCTCTTCTTGTCGACCTCCACCACTCTTCCTCGTAGGCTTGTTGTTAGCATTCTCTTCTTGTCGACCTCCAACACTCTTCCTAGTAGGCTTGTTAGCATTCCCTTCTTGTCGACCTCCACCACTCTTCCTCGTAGGCTTGTTGTTAGCATTCCCTTCTTGTCGACCTCCACCACTCTTCCTCGTAGGCTTGTTGTTAGCATTCCCTTCTTGTCGACCTCCACCACTCTTCCTCGTAGGCTTGTTGTTAGCATTCCTTCTTGTCGACTTCCACCACTCTTCCTCATAGGCTTGTTGTTGACATTCCCTTCTTGTCGATCTCCACCACTCTTATTCGTTGGCTTGTTGTTAGCATTCCCTTCTTGTCGACCTCCACCACTCTTCCTCGTAGGCCTGTTGTTAGCATTCCCTTCTTGTCGACCTCCACCACTCTTGCTCGTAGGATTGTTGTTAGCATTCCCTTCTGGTCGACCTCCACCACTCTTCGTAGTAAGCTTGTTGTTAGCATTCCCTTCTTGTCGACCTCCACCACTCTTCCTCGTAGGCTTGTTGTTAGCATTCCCTTCTTGTCGACCTCCACCACTCTTCCTCGTAGGCTTGTTGTAAGCATTCCCTTCTTGTCGACCTCCACCACTCTTCCTCGTAGGCTTGTTGTTAGCATTCTCTTCTTGTCGACCTCCACCACTCTTCCTCGTAGGCTTGTTGTTAGCATTCTCTTCTTGTCGACCTCCACCACTCTTCCTCGTAGGCTTGTTGTTAGCATTCTCTTCTTGTCGACCTCCACCAATCTTCCTCGTTGGCTTGTTGTTAGCATTCCCTTCTTGTCGACCTCCACCACTCTTCCTCGTAGGCTTGTTGTTAGCATTCCCTTCTTGTCGACCTCCACCACTCTTCCTCGTAGGCTTGTTGTTAGCATTCCCTTCCTGTCGATCTCCACCACTCTTACTCGTAGGCCTGTTGTTAGCATTCCCTTCTTGTCGACCTCCACCACTCTTGCTCGTAGGCTTGTTGTTAGCATTCCCTTTTTGTCGACCTCCACCACTCTTTCTCGTAGGCTTGTTGTAAGCATTCCCTTCTTGTCGACCTCCACCACTCTTCCTCGTAGGCTTGTTGTTAGCATTCCCTTCTTGTCGACCTCCACCACTCTTCCTCGTAGGCTTGTTGTTAGCATTCCCTTCTTGTCGACCTCCACCACTCTTGCTCGTAGGCTTGTTGTTAGCATTCCCTTCTTGTCGACCTCCACCACGCTTCCTCGTAGGCTTGTTGTAAGCATTCCCTTCTTGTCGACCTCCACCACTCTTCCTCGTAGGCTTGTTGTTAGCATTCCCTTCTTGTCGACCTCCACCACTCTTCCTCGTAGGCTTGTTGTTAGCATTTCCTTCTTGTCGACCTCCACCACTCTTCCTCGTAGGCTTGTTGCTAGCATTTCCTTCTTTTCGACCTCCACCACTCTTCATAGTAGGCTTGTTGTTAGCATTCCCTTCTTGTCGACCTCCACCACTCTTCCTCGTAGGCTTGTTGTTAGCATTCCCTTCTTGTCGAACTCCACCACTCTTCCTCGTAGGCTTGTTGTTAGCATTCCCTTCTTGTCGACCCCCACCACTCTTCCTCGTAGGCTTGTTGTTAGCATTCCCTTTTGGTCGACCTCCACCACTCTTCCTCGTAGGCTTGTTGTTAGCATTCCCTTCTTTTCGACCTCCACCACTCTTCATAGTAGGCTTGTTGTTAGCATTCTCTTCTTGTCGACCTCCACCACTCTTCCTCATTGGCTTGTTGTTAGCATTCCCTTCTTGTCGACCTCCACCACTCTTCCTCGTAGGCTTGTTGTTAGCATCCCTTCTTGTCGACCTCCACCACTCTTCCTCGTAGGCTTGTTGTTAGCATTCCCTTCTTGTCGACCTCCACCACCCTTGCTCGTACGCTTGCTGTTAGCACTCCCTTCTTGTCAACCTCCACCACTCTTCCTCGTAGGCTTGTTGTTAGCATTCCCTTCTTGTCGACCTCCACCACTCTTCCTCGTAGGCTTGTTGTTAGCATTCTCTTCTTGTCGACCTCCACCATTCTTCCTCGTAGGCTTGTTGTTAGCATTCCCTTCTTGTCGACCTCCACCACTCTTCCTCGTAGGCTTGTTGTTAGCATTCCCTTCTTGTGGACCTCCACCACTCTTCCTCGTAGGCTTGTTGTTAGCATTCCCTTCTTGTCGACCTCCAACACTCTTCCTCGTAGGCTTGTTGTTAGCATTCCCTTCTTGTCGACCTCCACCACTCTTCCTCATAGGCTTGTTGTTGACATTCCCTTCTTGTCGACCTCCACCACTCTTGCTCGTAGGCTTGTTGTTAGCATTCCCTTCTTGTCGACCTCCACCACTCTTCCTCGTAGGCCTGTTGTTAGCATTCCCTTCTTGTCGACCTCCACAACTCTTCCTCGTTGGCTTGTTGTTAGCATTCCATTCTTGTCGACCTCCACCACTCTTCCTCGTAGGCTTGTTGTTAGCATTCCCTTCTTGTCGACCTCCACCATTCTTCCTCGTAGGCTTGTTGTTAGCATTCCCTTCTTGTCGACCTCCACCACTCTTCCTCGTAGGCTTGTTGTTAGCATTCCCTTCTTGTCGACCTCCACCACTCTTCCTCGTAGGCTTGTTGTTAGCATTCCCTTCTTGTCGACCTCCACCACTCTTCCTCGTAGGCTTCTTGTTAGCATTCCCTTCTTGTCGACCTCCACCACTCTTCCTCATAGGCTTGTTGTTGGCATTCCCTTCTTGTCGATCTCCACCACTCTTCCTCGTAGGCTTGTTGTTAGCATTCCCTTCTTATCGACCTCCACCACTCTTCCTCGTAGGCCTGTTGTTAGCATTCCCTTCTTGTCGACCTCCACCACTCTTCCTCGTAGGCTTGTTGTTAGCATTCCCTTCTGGTCGACCTCCACCACTCTTCCTCGTAGGCTTGTTGTTAGCATTCCCTTCTTGTCGACCTTCACCACTCTTCCTCGTAGGCTTGTTGTTAGCATTCTCTTCTTGTCGACCTCCACCACTCTTCCTAGTAGGCTTGTTAGCATTCCCTTCTTGTCGACCTCCACCACTCTTCCTCGTAGGCTTGTTGTTAGCATTCCCTTCTTGTCGACCTCCACCACTCTTCCTCGTAGGCTTGTTGTTAGCATTCCCTTCTTGTCGACCTCCACCACTCTTCCTCGTAGGCTTGTTGTTAGCATTCCTTCTTGTCGACTTCCACCACTCTTCCTCATAGGCTTGTTGTTGACATTCCCTTCTTGTCGATCTCCACCACTCTTATTCGTTGGCTTGTTGTTAGCATTCCCTTCTTGTCGACCTCCACCACTCTTCCTCGTAGGCCTGTTGTTAGCATTCCCTTCTTGTCGACCTCCACCACTCTTGCTCGTAGGATTGTTGTTAGCATTCCCTTCTTGTCGACCTCCACCACTCTTCGTAGTAAGCTTGTTGTTAGCATTCCCTTCTTGTCGACCTCCACCACTCTTCCTCGTAGGCTTGTTGTTAGCATTCCCTTCTTGTCGACCTCCACCACTCTTCCTCGTAGGCTTGTTGTAAGCATTCCCTTCTTGTCGACCTCCACCACTCTTCCTCGTAGGCTTGTTGTTAGCATTCCCTTCTTGTCGACCTCCACCACTCTTCATAGTAAGCTTGTTGTTAGCATTCCCTTCTTGTCGACCTCCACCACTCTTCCCCGTAGGCTTTTTGTTAGCATTCCCTTCTTGTCGACCTCCACCACTCTTCCTCGTAGGCTTGTTGTTAGCATTCCCTTCTTGTCGACCTCCACCACTCTTCCTCGTAGGCTTGTTGTAAGCATTCCCTTCTTGTCGACCTCCACCACTCTTCCTCGTAGGCTTGTTGTTAGCATTCCCTTCTTGTCGACCTCCATCACTCTTGCTCATAGGCTTGTTGTTGGCATTCCCTTCTTGTCGATCTCCACCACTCTTCCTCGTAGGCTTGTTGTTAGCATTCCCTTCTGGTCGACCTCCACCACTCTTCCTCGTAGGCTTGTTGTTAGCATTCCCTTCTTGTCGACCTTCACCACTCTTCCTCGTAGGCTTGTTGTTAGCATTCTCTTCTTGTCGGCCTTCACCACTCTTCCTCGTAGGCTTGTTGTAAGCATTCCCTTCTTGTCGACCTCCACCCCTCTTCCTCGTAGGCTTGTTGTTAGCATTCCCTTATTGTCGACCTCCACCACTCTTCCTCGTAGGCTTGTTGTTAGCATTCCCTTCTTGTCGACCTTCACCACTCTTCCTCGTAGGCTTGTTGTTAGCATTCTCTTCTTGTCGACCTCCACCACTCTTCCTCGTAGGCTTGTTGTTAGCATTCTCTTCTTGTCGACCTCCACCACTCTTCCTAGTAGGTTTGTTGTTAGCATTCCCTTCTTGTCGACCTCCACCACTCTTCCTCGTAGGCTTGTTGTTAGCATTCCCTTCTTGTCGACCTTCACCACTCTTCCTCGTAGGCTTGTTGTTAGCATTCCCTTCTTGTCGACCTTCACCACTCTTCCTCGTAGGCTTGTTGTTAACATTCTCTTCTTGTCGACCTCCACCACTCTTCCTCGTAGGCTTGTTGTTAGCATTCCCTTCTTGTCGACCTCCATCACTCTTGCTCATAGGCTTGTTGTTGGCATTCCCTTCTTGTCGATCTCCACCACTCTTCCTCGTAGGCTTGTTGTTAGCATTCCCTTCTGGTCGACCTCCACCACTCTTCCTCGTAGGCTTGTTGTTAGCATTCCCTTCTTGTCGACCTTCACCACTCTTCCTCGTAGGCTTGTTGTTAGCATTCTCTTCTTGTCGGCCTTCACCACTCTTCCTCGTAGGCTTGTTGTAAGCATTCCCTTCTTGTCGACCTCCACCCCTCTTCCTCGTAGGCTTGTTGTTAGCATTCCCTTATTGTCGACCTCCACCACTCTTCCTCGTAGGCTTGTTGTTAGCATTCCCTTCTTGTCGACCTTCACCACTCTTCCTCGTAGGCTTGTTGTTAGCATTCTCTTCTTGTCGACCTCCACCACTCTTCCTCGTAGGCCTGTTGTTAGCATTCCCTTCTTGTCGACCTCCACAACTCTTCCTCGTTGGCTTGTTGTTAGCATTCCATTCTTGTCGACCTCCACCACTCTTCCTCGTAGGCTTGTTGTTAGCATTCCCTTCTTGTCGACCTCCACCATTCTTCCTCGTAGGCTTGTTGTTAGCATTCCCTTCTTGTCGACCTCCACCACTCTTCCTCGTAGGCTTGTTGTTAGCATTCCCTTCTTGTCGACCTCCACCACTCTTCCTCGTAGGCTTGTTGTTAGCATTCCCTTCTTGTCGACCTCCACCACTCTTCCTCGTAGGCTTCTTGTTAGCATTCCCTTCTTGTCGACCTCCACCACTCTTCCTCATAGGCTTGTTGTTGGCATTCCCTTCTTGTCGATCTCCACCACTCTTCCTCGTAGGCTTGTTGTTAGCATTCCCTTCTTATCGACCTCCACCACTCTTCCTCGTAGGCCTGTTGTTAGCATTCCCTTCTTGTCGACCTCCACCACTCTTCCTCGTAGGCTTGTTGTTAGCATTCCCTTCTGGTCGACCTCCACCACTCTTCCTCGTAGGCTTGTTGTTAGCATTCCCTTCTTGTCGACCTTCACCACTCTTCCTCGTAGGCTTGTTGTTAGCATTCTCTTCTTGTCGACCTCCACCACTCTTCCTAGTAGGCTTGTTAGCATTCCCTTCTTGTCGACCTCCACCACTCTTCCTCGTAGGCTTGTTGTTAGCATTCCCTTCTTGTCGACCTCCACCACTCTTCCTCGTAGGCTTGTTGTTAGCATTCCCTTCTTGTCGACCTCCACCACTCTTCCTCGTAGGCTTGTTGTTAGCATTCCTTCTTGTCGACTTCCACCACTCTTCCTCATAGGCTTGTTGTTGACATTCCCTTCTTGTCGATCTCCACCACTCTTATTCGTTGGCTTGTTGTTAGCATTCCCTTCTTGTCGACCTCCACCACTCTTCCTCGTAGGCCTGTTGTTAGCATTCCCTTCTTGTCGACCTCCACCACTCTTGCTCGTAGGATTGTTGTTAGCATTCCCTTCTGGTCGACCTCCACCACTCTTCGTAGTAAGCTTGTTGTTAGCATTCCCTTCTTGTCGACCTCCACCACTCTTCCTCGTAGGCTTGTTGTTAGCATTCCCTTCTTGTCGACCTCCACCACTCTTCCTCGTAGGCTTGTTGTAAGCATTCCCTTCTTGTCGACCTCCACCACTCTTCCTCGTAGGCTTGTTGTTAGCATTCCCTTCTTGTCGACCTCCACCACTCTTCATAGTAAGCTTGTTGTTAGCATTCCCTTCTTGTCGACCTCCACCACTCTTCCCCGTAGGCTTTTTGTTAGCATTCCCTTCTTGTCGACCTCCACCACTCTTCCTCGTAGGCTTGTTGTTAGCATTCCCTTCTTGTCGACCTCCACCACTCTTCCTCGTAGGCTTGTTGTAAGCATTCCCTTCTTGTCGACCTCCACCACTCTTCCTCGTAGGCTTGTTGTTAGCATTCCCTTCTTGTCGACCTCCATCACTCTTGCTCATAGGCTTGTTGTTGGCATTCCCTTCTTGTCGATCTCCACCACTCTTCCTCGTAGGCTTGTTGTTAGCATTCCCTTCTGGTCGACCTCCACCACTCTTCCTCGTAGGCTTGTTGTTAGCATTCCCTTCTTGTCGACCTTCACCACTCTTCCTCGTAGGCTTGTTGTTAGCATTCTCTTCTTGTCGGCCTTCACCACTCTTCCTCGTAGGCTTGTTGTAAGCATTCCCTTCTTGTCGACCTCCACCCCTCTTCCTCGTAGGCTTGTTGTTAGCATTCCCTTATTGTCGACCTCCACCACTCTTCCTCGTAGGCTTGTTGTTAGCATTCCCTTCTTGTCGACCTTCACCACTCTTCCTCGTAGGCTTGTTGTTAGCATTCTCTTCTTGTCGACCTCCACCACTCTTCCTCGTAGGCTTGTTGTTAGCATTCTCTTCTTGTCGACCTCCACCACTCTTCCTAGTAGGTTTGTTGTTAGCATTCCCTTCTTGTCGACCTCCACCACTCTTCCTCGTAGGCTTGTTGTTAGCATTCCCTTCTTGTCGACCTTCACCACTCTTCCTCGTAGGCTTGTTGTTAGCATTCCCTTCTTGTCGACCTTCACCACTCTTCCTCGTAGGCTTGTTGTTAACATTCTCTTCTTGTCGACCTCCACCACTCTTCCTCGTAGGCTTGTTGTTAGCATTCCCTCCTTGTCGACCTCGACCACTCTTGCTCGTAGGCTTGTTGTTAGCATTCCCTTCGTGTCGACCTCCACCACTCTTCCTCGTAGGCTTGTTGTTAGCATTCTCTTCTTGTCGACCTCCACCACTCTTCCTAGTAGGTTTGTTGTTAGCATTCCCTTCTTGTCGACTTGAGTACTTGAGTGTTGACTTAGTTACTTCTTTGAAGTCATAGATATCCTCGAACTGTAATGGAACGACATAGTAGGGATTTTTCCTCCTTGCCATTCTAATAATGGTGACTCATTGACTGGGGATGTAAATGTCAGTCTTTTTCTTTGCGAATTCAATGGCTGAATGCATGCTGTCGCATTCCATCTGCGTGTGGCCACTCTCAAGAAATTTGTGATCTATGATTTCTATATTTGACAAGTTCACGACAGCATGCATTAAGGCAGTTGCTGTAAACTGATTTCTGTTTTGTCCGGAGCAGGCGTCCGAATACAATATCACATGCTTGATGTTAACTGGGAAGGATAGCAGTTGTAAGTGCAAGGCAGATCCTATTTCACACGCCCCACGTTTCGCATCTACTTCTGATCATAGGTAGCAGGTAGCACTCTGCGAACCCAAATTGTAAATTGACAAATTGTAACAATTCAATTTGCGCATATAATATATTTGACTCACTATAGAACAAGGTGTATGTAAAACAGCCTGGAGGTCAAAAGTGGCTACAAAGGTATCCTTTGAAATTTTAGCATGTTCTTTATCTTTCTTTTTCTTTCTCTTGCTCTCATTTTCATTTGTTGGTGCTCGTCGTATTTTATTTTTTCATCTTCTGTAATGGATCCATCAGATACGCCTCTTTTATAGTTGACACACATACAAATCGAATTGGCGGAAGTGCATATACGACAACTCCGTGCTTTTTCTTATTACGGCTTCGTTTCTAACCGACCCATACCACCATAGACCTCCCAAGGTAAATGGACGGTCCCGAAGTACTACGTTGAAATATTTCTGTTTTGTTTGATTTCTGTAATGTTTCCTTTTCTTTAATCCATTGATTCTTAGGTTAGTGTACTTTGTGCTAATAAAGTTATAATTTTACATAAACATGTATCAATTTCATCAGAATCTTCAATGATATTAAGAATGACCTTATTATCTTTATAATACGTAACATCTACGAATGAAGCAACACTCAAACACATGATATTTCTGGTTCTAGGAAATCAATGTTTAAGAGATTCAATAAAACCTTCTATAGAACATCAACAGAACTAGAATTAGGAAATTAAAGCAAACAAAAGGCTACATTGAGTGTGTTTGATAAGATATGTCCTGTTTATAGTATGATAAAAGTGGCAATTATATACCAAAGAGAATATCAATATACAAAATAAAACAGCATTACATTATAATAAGAAATACCATTTGTAGACAATAAAGAGAGACATTTTGATCACCGCAGTATTATATTAAGAAACAATAAGTTAAACACTAAAACAACATTGAATCATAATTGCTTATCTATTCACCAGTTAGTTTACAAGTAACATTACAGACGACATGCTTTTTGTACAATTACAAATCAAATGTATGTTGTATGAAGATATTGACAGATATTGGTAATAACATTATCAATATCAGAATGGTCAATTATTTAATCAATCAAACTGAATAAGGTCACAAGTAATGAAAAACAAACAATACCATACTGTTAGAACAGTTCAAAACTACAATCATGGCTTGGTACAGACACTTCCATAAAAGGTGGCAGTGCTCAACAAGTGTTATGGGCCGAAACATCTCTTCTTTTTTTTATAGTAAAATGCATTTACCAACCCTTATTCACTCTTTTCGTTCATTTTTATGAATGAACGTTAGAGAAAACCGAATGGGCAATCACGAATGGACAATCCAGAGACAATGGCAACATTAGTCACTCAAGACACAGGACAAAAACAACCAAAAAAAAAAACCCCAAAAAAACCCACACAACACAGAAAATGATAAAGATGACCAAAACGTACCCCACCAAAAACTGGGACAGAACCCAAGTGCTCACGAAGGGTAATCAGTTCCTACTTCTTATAAGATATTCACGGTGTTTTTTATTTTGATGATACGTCTGGCAAAATCCTTCTGGGTGATAGTGGAAACAAAACATCTACATATATACATTTGAGATGATATGTCTGGTTTTAGTGGCTTTTGATGATATTTCTGGTTTTAGTGGCTTTTGATGATATTTCTGGTTTGAGTCGCTTTAGATGATATTTCTGGTTTTAGTCGGTTTAGATGATATTTCTGGTTTGAGTCGCTTTAGATGATATTTCTGGTTTTAGTCGCTTTAGATGATATTTCTGGTTTGAGTCGGTTTAGATGATATGTCTGGTTTGAGTCGCTTTAGAGTATATGGCTGGTATTAGTGGCTTTAGATGATATGTCTGGTTTTAGTGGATTTAGATGATATGTCTGGTTTTAGTGGCTTTAAATGATATGTCTGCTTTTAGTGGCTTTAGATGATGTCTGGCTTTAGTGGCTTTGGATGATATTTCTGGTCTTAGTGGCTTTTGATGATATTTCTGGTTTTAGTGGCTTTAGATGATATGTCTGGTTTTAGTGGCTTTAGACGATATTTCTGGTCTTAGTGGCTTTAGATGATATTTCTGGTTTGAGTCGCTTTAAATGATATTTCTGGTCTTAGTGGCTTTAGATGATAAGTCTGGTTTTAGTAGCTTTAAATGATATTTCTGGTCTTAGTGGCTTTAGATGATATGTCTGGTCTTAGTGGCTTTATATGATATGTCTGGTTTTAGTGGCTTTAGACGATATTTCTGGTCTTAGTGGCTTTAGATGATATGTCTGGTTTTAGTGGCTTTAAATGATATTTCTGGTCTTAGTGGCTTTAGATAATATGTCTGGTTTTAGTGGCTGTTGATGATATTTCTGGTTTTAGTGGCTTTAGATGATATGTCTGGTTTGAGTCGGTTTAGATGATATTTCTGGTTTTAGTGGCTTTAGAAGATATGTCTGGTTTGAGTCGGTTTAAATGATATTTCTGGTTTTAGTGACTTTAAACGATATTTCTGGTTTGAGTCGGTTTAGATGATATTTCTGGTTTGAGTCGCTTTAGATGATATTTCTAGTTTTAGTGGCTTTAGACGATATTTCTGGTTTGAGTCGCTGTAGATGATATTTCTGGTTTTAGTGGATTTAGAAGATATGTCTGGTTTGAATCGCTTTAGATGATATTTCTGGTTTGAGTCGGTTTAGATGATATTTCTGGTTTTAGTGACTTTAGATGATATTTCTGATTTTAGTGGCTTTAGAATATATGTCTGGTTTGAGCCGGTTTAGATGATATGTCTGGTTTTAGTGGCTTTAGATGATATTTCTGGTTTTAGTGGCTTTAGATGATATTTCTGGTTTTAGTGGCTTTAGATGATATTTCTGGTTTGAGTCGGTTTAGATGATATGTCTGGTTTTAGTGGCTTTAGATGATATTTCTGATTTTAGTGGCTTTAGTGTATATGTCTGGTTTGAGTCGGTTTAGATGATATGTCAGGTTATTTTTGTTGAATACGGGTTTATGGTGTTTAACGCTATTGTCAACAATATTTCAGCTATATCGTGGCGAGTGTTTTGTTAAATACAATCTATACATTAGTGAATATGTTTGACGTTACAATATATTCAAAAATATAAATGAAATATCAACATTTTATTTCTCGGCAATTATACATGCGTCGATGTACTATTTTGTACAAAGAACAATAAAACACGTGCTCTGGAGGTACAAACAATGACGTGCAGCAAACTATAAACACGTTTGACATTTTTATGTAATGTTATATAAAACAAAGCTTGATAGATCAAATATTGTTCTACTTATTTGACTTCTTCATTTCCTCTCAGTTCATAATAACAGATAAAGAAAGGATTTCTTGTAATAAATTAGCTGGCTGTTGGCATAGAAAGTAGATTATTAGTCAATAAGGAATTAGGTATGTCTGATAGGTTTCCCGAAGGCTGTGATATTATAAAACAATAGCATAGATACACGAAGGACATTATCTGATGTTAGACAATAGGTTGACATATACGAATTAAATGTACAATATTTGAGAAGGAAAAAAAGGAAAGGAAAGTGTTTTAGAGTAAGTTCAAAATTAAAACTCAGCATCCCTTACAACAATGCTGCTCACTCAGTCACATGTGAGGCTCGGCATTTTACTCACTTGTGGATAATACTTCCATGGCCGCATAATTTCACTTGAGAAGAAAGTTTGGGCCCATGAATGTTATACGCTTTAATCGACAACATATTTGTCCTCTTTAGTGAACGGGTGTTTAAAAAAGCAATTAATATTCCAATGGGTACGAAGTGTGCTTTGCTACTCACCGATTTGCTTCAACATGCATCTGGGGCAGACTTCCTTCAAGGGTTTCTCAAGAATAAAGAATTTACACAGACCTTTAATTCCAGCTTCCGCTAAGTTAAGCATACTACTGATACTCAAAGGTATGCTTCTTAGCTTGACTTTCACCTTGAAGTCGATAACGGAACAAGATTGAAAACAAAAGTCTACGACAAACGCGATTTCACTTTTCAACAAGAGTCAACTTCTTCATCGGTAGCTATATTCCAGCATCACCAGCGTATGGAGTATACATTTCACAACTCATACATTATTCTAGAGATTGTGCCAAATACGTTGATTTTCTGAACAGAGCTCAACTGCTGATGGACTATCAGTCCCGAGTCTAACATTCGCCCAGTAAACGTTATGTCAGCGCTGACATGGTTTATTATATATATTTCAGTACTGATACAAATCCTTTGATAAGTCAACAACAGTTTGCTGAATTTAGATTAGAGCAATCTGCATATTGAACAGACGTCACTAAAGATATAGACAGTTATGTAATAATAGAAATGTTGACTTCCGGTGATATAGACAGTTATGTAATAATATAAATGGTGACTTCCGGTAATATATTCCACACCGTATTCGGAATAAGCACGCAATACAAAATGTCTGCTCCTGATGCTGTTTTGGTAAAGACGTAATCTTTAAATTAATAAGACATGTATGATGGCAATTGTTCAGATGTCCTGGCATTTAAGTGTATTTTTGACTATCGGAACTGTGATGAGATTGTATACAGGGTGGGCCAAAAGTAGGCTTACAGTTGTTTCACTATTTGTTTCACGTTTTATATCTAATTTATCCAAATCATAATTCCAAACCACTATTCCATATCCCAGTATTGAACAAATATGATTGTAACAAATAAATATAAATGTAATAAAATGTTTTTAAAGAATGTAAAGTGCATACCTACTAAGTGTAAGCCTACTTTTGGCCCAACCTGTATAATGTCACCCACCTTGCTATGACCTATTATCTTACTGCATGTGCCTGCATTCTCCGTTTTTTGAATTAAAGATCAATATTAGCTGTATGATTGACCATTGCTTTAATTACTGCCTTGGTATATTCACACTCTTCTTCACCTTATGGTGGGTTCCATGCTGCTCGTCATGTGTTAGCAAGGAGGGTATCAACTGATCCTTCACAGTACAAATATCGTCAAGTGTTCATTAGAATATCTATCATTTTTATTATTTAATCAGATGTTATAAAGAAAATAGAAACGTAGATTTCTAATTTAGAGTGCATGACGAGTTTCTGGAATAGACTTCATGATATTCCTATACAGAAGATTAGATATTCCATTTGCTGTAGAAATGATAGACTGTTAACATTTTATTTAGGTAGCTTTGTCTCCCTTATGGATAAGCGGTGTGATCGAAGAGAAGGATAAATAGTGTAAAGTGACATAAGCGTGGCGTGTAATTACTTTTCTGTCATTGAATAAATAAATATCGCTACTAAGGAACCAATCATTTCTTATCTGGGAACGAGGATTTTCTTGTTTTGACAACCTTATATTTCGTCTATATTTTACGACATTTTGCTTCCAAGAAATATCATGCTTGACTCTGCTCAGTGTAGGATTTACCATTGTGTTTATGTGTGCTTAAGCACAGGGCCCCGTTGGCCAGGGGGACCCATTTTCCTGTCAACAATTTTTTCCCAGACATAATGATAGAGTTGAGGACTACCGGGTTTACCTCCTTCAGGGCCCAAGTAAAGGGCCTCATAACTTAACTAGCACAGGGCCACATTTGTCTTAAATCCGACACTGACTCTGCTACTGCTAATTGCTAGTTTACAGTTTATTGGCTAAAGGGTCGGCAAGATATTTTTTTGGAAAGCTAATACTTGTAAATACATATACAATATATATATATATATATATATTAAATCACCCTTAATCAAACTTGAATGTATGGGAGGTGTCTCGTACCTTTATTATGAAAATACTTTCCATTTTTGCATTCAATTACATAATTATATTACCAGGGTCAAATGTCTACATATTAACAAGACATTTTAATTGGTATTTCAGAAACAATTATAGTGGCTTTTATTATTGATATAAAGGTGGAAAATAACAACGAGAAAATATCAAACTAGTCTGTTTATGATAGTTATACTGCCTTGGTTCTTCGGCATTACTTAATTTTTTTAAACGGTTAAGAAAACGGAAAAAGAATATAAAATACACTAGTTGGAAATGCTCATTGATAATAAAAATAAAAAACAAAACATACACAAATGTGGAAGCAATTCGAAAATCTATATAAACAGAGGCAACATCGATACCCCTATTTTCATTTTAGCCTAGAAGTCACATATAATATTAAAAAGTTCAGCAAATAATAAATGGAATATAATAAATTTGCTTACTTGAGAGGAACAATATGACAGATTTTAATGAAAGAAGCAAATGTATATCATTGAATGGGAAAAAACATGCATATTTATATAATGGGTTACCTCGCTTTATACTGAATCAAACCATTACCACTAGATATCCATAATGGTTCCCATGGGCTCAACCTACAAAGATATCCAGTATGTCCTTATTTTGTAGATGGGGATATTCTCTCAATGGCTGTCCGATTATTATAAAGAAAGCCTAGCCATAAACCATTGTAGTTAACGTACTTGACGAATGCCATGGTCCTTGCATGTAAAGATCCTTTTGCAGATTTCGAAGAAGATATTCAGTATTGCAGCGGCAACAAAAGGCTAAATTTTGTTCTTGCATACCCAACTCTTCATATATGTCAAGTGTCAGCCAACAGTTGTTGCACTGGTTGTCTCCCCTCCTCTCTTAGTTCTGTATAATGTTTGAATATTCTTGTACTGAATATGCATGAGATATCTATCGTTTGACATAAAGCAACTAATAATCATCAAACATGATTAAAGTGTTACATTAAATAATTTACATGGAGCCATCGTATTTAGTTTATTATCAAAAGCTCTTGCTATTTGTTTTAGGAAGGTACAAATGACAGTGAAAAATGAAGAACAAATCATATGACCAACATTGAAGGACTGGTCACCATCTAGGGACCGACCATTTTACTCTTGGGGAGAGGGCTATGTTATTTCAACGAGCCACATACAATGAAAAAATAGGTTATTATTTTTACAAGATAAATCGGTAATGTTTGTTCAAATTTTATCAATATTTCCTGCTGACAAAAAACAGCAGGATCAGATTATCATGTTTTGCATCTATCAAGATAATAGGACAATGATCTACGAAGAAAACTAAAGGTCGAGCAACACGAATCCAACTAAAACCTAGTGGTGAACTCAGATGTTCCAGAATGGTTAGCATTCCATGGTCTACTAGTAGCATCTGTAGTGGTATTGCTAAACGACATGAACAGTTAGCAGTCCCTGGTCTATTAGTAGCACCCTTCGTGTTATTGCTAAACCACATGAACATCATCTGACATGGAATTCGTGATGGACACGAAGTATACGTTAATGAATATAAATAACATAAATAAAACATGATTATTTCCTTCCAATGGAAACAATTTGTACACTGTTGAGGCTTTGATACACTTTTTATTGACACATTCTTTAGAGAATACAACTCGTGTATATCACGTATAGTACTAACTTAAAGAGAAACAACGTTGCCACACATATGGTCAAATGTCGATTGTAGGTGTTTGTCGTAAAATATACAATAATCATTTCCCATTAAGATAATTCCAGACATTAACCTTCACCTTGTTTCTCGTATAGATAAAGATTTTTTACAGGAGCGGTTGAATTGAAATGTGATAATAATAGTAATAAGATCAACCAGTGTGCCTGGAGATTTCGTTCTATAGACTTTCAACTATGAGAGGATATTTAATGGTAATGAAGTCTTTGGCCATAAAATGAAAAAGGATTAATATCATCCCATGCGAGCTTTTCTATATCATTACTGTATGTTTTATCGTCAACCAAACAATATAAGCCAACAATAGAATATAGCGCCATCAAGCCTACATCATTTGTAGACAAGATAGTCATATAATATGTTTTCTGTAGCAAGAGAAATAATAACATTATTTATCCTGCAATTGGGTTATTTTTTATCATAATAAAATTGCTTTATTATGACTGTGTCATATTAGCACTTTCCACACTAGCCTAATAAAGCTATTAAGCCACACCCCTGTCATAATAATACTTTTCACATTAGCCTAATAAAGCTATTAAGCCACACCCCTGTCATAATAACACTTTTCACATTATCCTAATAATGCTATTAAGCCACACCCCTGTCATAATAACACTTTTCACATTGGCCTAATAAAGCTATTAAGCTACACCCCTTACCGGAACTACCATTGAGATATCAATGGGGGTTCCGTTATCTTTTTTTTAATTATTAAATTAAATAACATTTTTTTTGGCAAATTTTATTACAGGATAGATACAATATTGGTGTATTGACGGTAAATAGAGAATTTATGTGGCTCGACACGAAACGGTTGGAAAGATTCGCTAAAAGCTCGTCTTTCCCCCGTTTCTAAGCATCGCCACATAAATTCTATGTTTACCGTCAATACACCAATATTGCATATATATACCTACATTAATAAAGCTACTAGGTATCTAATTTCAGCAGTAATGGGTTTTTCTACGTAACACGTATCATGCTATTTAGCTTCAACATTATCATTGTTAAAGATATCAACATCAATGTTAAAAATAATGAAAACACTGTCAATGTTTGAAAATGTTGACTGTAATATTTAAAGAAAGCAAAAAGAAAGAAAGAAGAAAAGGCACATATTATTGTACCACTCATTTAATATATCGAATCAAACGAAACATGCAAATTACAAACTGTCGTAGTACGTGGATGGCACTGTGTAATTAATACTCATAGGAACTCATTTATAGTGAACGGCTATGATGTTAGTCACGATAGTTTTAACGTGTGATACATTACAACAATATCAGATCGGATAATCTCTGTATTGACATCGATTTTAATGTATAATGGTATATATCTTTGAAATGAACTCGTATATAAACCATTTCATATTTCATTAATATGAGTAATTCCTATTTGTAATTGAAAAAAACACAAAATCGTCGAATACAAAATAAAAGTCAGTTAATTTTACTTTTTAATAATGGACTTTAAATCTATTCATAATCCACAATATTTCTTGGATATAAAATATACTATCATAAAAGGCCAAGCATACCGTAAACAGCTTATATGATCAATAACACTCCTCGAATGCTGATAATAGTCGTTCTGAATCCGTCGGGTAGATCCAAGAGCATAAATCCACGTTAGGGAATGGACAATCCACGAAACACCGACGGCATTGGGCACAAGACACAAAACGAAGACAAACAAAACAAGAAATACAACCCAGAAAATCAAACAGATGGGGAATTCGGATCTCGCCAACCGGGGTGAGCCATGTGTTCGCACAAGGTAAGCATTTCCTGATTCCTATAAATCACCCACCGTTTGTATATTATGCTCCTTCGCTATCAACATTAAGGAGTAAGAACAAAGACTGATTTGCTCAGAATCAGGATAATGTGTTCTAGTGGAGTAACGTATCTACCTGCAGACTGTGGTTTCTGAGAGCTATCACTGTACAAATAATGATAGTCTAAAATAAAGCAATAACAATGATAATATCTAACTAGATAGCATATAATGTTCAGCTATGTCAACATGATAGATGGAAACACAAATGAGTAAACATTGATAGTTTACGGCTCACGGGAATTGTTGCAAAATTGTTCCCGTAACAAAAAAATTGAGTTGTTGTGTTTAGATCGATAGAGAATAGATATTACAACACGAGTCGCTTCATATTTTGTTGTGTTTTTGCTTTGTTTGTTGCGTTTTGTGCACCCTATGTTGCCAGTTTTTCTGGATTGTCAATTGATGATTGCCCCTTCGGTATTCTCTAACGTTTATTCATATACATGTTTTCAAACACCGATTGTGCTTACATATGAAATCATATACGTCATTGCCTTTCCAACTCAAATTTTGGTGTCTAGACATATCGCCTTATTGGTTGTTAGGTGAGTGGTCGGTAACTTCCCGACCATTGAACAAAATCAGTGACACAAAGAACATCATGGGAATGGAGAAAAAAAACCAATTATTGTTAGTACAATGCATTTTAAGAAAATTTATATATCAAGTTCATATAAATATCAACTACAGTGTAAATAATTGTTTAATATCGTATTGTAAGAAATCTATTCTCTCTTGACTTGATTCAAATCTTAATGAGAACTGGAAATTGGCAACTGGGAAATAATTAAATTCAAACTATATTGATACTGATGTGATGCTTAAAATGAATGATTTCATCGTCGATTGTCTTAATCTAATTGACAGTAAGACAGGAAAATCTAGTCACTTCTAGTCAATTCTACAACAAAACAGAAGACAAAGAATCAGAAAATCATAATCCAGAGTGCCCCTTGAGAGTTTACTTGTGATCATCTAAATAACATAGTAGGCTGACGTTTTGTCATTAACACAATAAGAAGTACATTATAATTTACCATGTTAGTGCATCCGTACATCTATATAACAGTGGTGTATGATTTAACATTGGTATCTTGTAATAATGGTTTAACATTGGTATCTTGTGATAATGACTTAACATTGGTATCTTGTGATAATGATCTAACATTGGTATCTTGTGATAATGATCAAACATTGGTATCTTGTGATAATGATCTAACATTGATATCTTGTGATAATGATCTAACATTAATATCTTGTGATAATGATCTAACATTGGTATCTTGTGATAATGATATAACATTGGTATCTTGTGATAATGTATTAACATTGGTATCTTGTGATAATGTATTAACATTGGTATCTTGTGATAATGTATTAACATTGCTATCTTGTGATAATGTATTAACATTGCTATCTTGTGATAATGTATTAACATTGGTATCTGGTGATAATGAATTAACATTGGTATCTTGTCATAGTGTATGCACATTGGTATATTGTGATAATGTTTTAATATTGATATCTTGTGATAATGAATTAACATTGGTATCTTGTCATAGTGTATTAACATTGGTATCTTGTGATAAGGTATTAACATTGATATCTTGTGATAATGATCTAACATTGGTATCTTGTGATAATGAGTTAACATTGGTATCTTGTGATAATGTATTCACATTGGTATCTTGTGATAATGATCTAACATTGGTATCTTGTGATAATGTATTAACATTGGTATCTTGTGATAATGATCTAACATTGGTATCTTATGATAATGTATTAACATTGGTATCTTGTGATAATGATCTAACATTGGTATCTTGTGATAATGTATTAACATTGGTATCTTGTGATAATGTATTAACATTGGTATCTTGTGATAATGATCTAACATTGGTATCTTGTGATAATGATCTAACATTGGTATCTTGTGATAATGATCTAACATTGGTATCTTGTGATAATATATTAACATTGGTATCTTGTGATAATGTATTAACATTGGTATCTTGTGATAATGATCTAACATTGGTATCTTGTGATAATGATCTAACATTGGTATCTTGTGATAATGATCTAACATTGGTATCTTGTGATAATGTATTAACATTGGTATCTTGTGATAATGTATTAACATTGGTATCTTGTGATAATGTATTCACATTGGTATCTTGTGATAATGATCTAACATTGGTATCTTGTGATAATGATCTAACATTGGTATCTTGTCATAATGATTTAACATTGGTATCTTGTCATAGTGTATTAACATTGGTATCTTGTGATAATGTATTAACATTGGTATCTTGTGATAATATATTAACATTGATATCTTGTGATCATGATTTAACATTGGTATCTTGTGATAATGTATTAACATTGGTATCTTGTGATAATGTATTAACATTGATATCTTGTGATAATGATTTAACATTGGTATCTGGAATAATGAATTAACATTGGTATCTTGTCATAGTGTATTAACATTGGTATCTTGTGATAATGTATTAACATTGGTATCTTGTGATAATGTATTAACATTGGTATCTTGTGATAATAAATTAACATTGGTATCTTGTGATAATGTACTAACATTGGTATCTTGTGATAATGATCTAACATTGGTATCTTGTGATAATGTATTAACATTGGTATCTTGTGATAATGATCTAACATTGGTATCTTATGATAATGTATTAACATTGGTATCTTGTGATAATGATCTAACATTGGTATCTTGTGATAATGTATTAACATTGGTATCTTGTGATAATATATTAACATTGGAATCTTGTGATAATGATCTAACATTGGTATCTTGTGATAATGATCTAACATTGGTATCTTGTGATAATGATCTAACATTGGTATCTTGTGATAATGTATTAACATTGGTATCTTGTGATAATGTATTAACATTGGTATCTTGTGATAATGTATTAACATTGGTATCTTGTGATAATGATCTAACATTGGTATCTTGTGATAATGTATTAACATTGGTATCTTGTGATAATGATCTAACATTGGTATCTTGTGATAATGTATTAACATTGGTATCTTGTGATAATGTATTAACATTGGTATCTTGTGATAATGTATTAACATTGGTATCTTGTGATAATGTATTAACATTGCTATCTTGTGATAATGATCTAACATTGGTATCTTATGATAATGTATTAACATTGGTATCTTGTGATAATGATCTAACATTGATATCTTGTGATAATGAATTAACATTGGTATCTTATGATAATGTGTTAACATTGGTATCTTGTCATAATGTATTAACATTGGTATCTTGTGATAATGAATTAACATTGGTATCTTGTGATAATGATTTAACATTGTTATCTTGTGATAATGACTTAACATTGGTATCTTGTGATAATGTATTAACATTAGTATCTTGTGATAATGTATTAACATTGCTATCTTGTGATAATGTATTAACATTGGTATCTTGTGATAATGATCTAACATTGGTATCTTGTGATAATGATCTAACATTGGTATCTTGTGATAATGATCTAACATTGGTATCTTGTGATAATGTATTAACATTGGTATCTTATGATAATGTATTAACATTGGTATCTTGTGATAATGTATTAACATTGGTATCTTGTGATAATGTATTAACATTGGTATCTAGCGATAATGATTTAGCATTGGTATCTTGTGATAATGACTTAACATTGGTATCTTGTGATAATGATTTAACATTGGTTTCTTGTGATAATGAGTTAACATTGGTATCTTGTGATAATGATTTAACATTGGTATATTGTGATAATGATTTAACATTGGTATCTTGTGATAATGAATTAACATTGGTATCTAGTGATAATGAGTTAACATTGGTATCTTGTGATAATGACTTAACATTGGTATCTTGTGATAATAATTTAACATTGGTATCTTGTGATAATGAAATAACATTGGTATCTAGTGATAATGATTTAACATTGGTATCTTGTGATAATGAATTAACATTGGTATCTAGTGATAATGACATAACATTGGTATCTAGTGATAATGAACTAACATTGGTATCTAGTGATAATGATATTGCATTGATATCTTGTGATAGTGCTTTAAGTCCACATTATGAGAATGGATTGTGCGAATGGCATATTGCTCTCTGGTATATTATTTCTGCATGACAACTAATAAGGTTATACAACAAAATCGAAAATTGTGTCATTCACTGTCCACATTCTATTGTCGTCAAGCATTTAACAGACATAACTTCATATTAAATATGATTCCTCTAAGCGTAGGTTTCCAAATATACGTGCATTTTTGTTTGCTTTACTTGTCTTTCTGAATCTTTCCTTTCTTCGGAAATATCTTCTTACAGGGCGGCTACTGTCTGTTCGTGTTAGCGATGATTATAGAACAATGTGATGTCCTTCTACTAAAGTTGATATTATCAAATTATGCAACAAGCACAGCTAATGACAAAGGACTATCAGGAACCATCAGAAATAAAACAAAGCGTGTTTAGATAGGACACTGAATATATTAGAATGTTGTACTGTTTAGTAATTTGTCTGTGTTGCGAAATGAACATCGCAAAAGAATATCTAAATAATTTTACGAAAGTAACAGACTTTTAAGTTTGTGCTTGAAGATACGTCAGTTGTTTGATCTAAAGCATCCATTCCCTTAAATTACATCGTCACTTCAAGGCTTTTTTTTTATCATCATATTACAATACATGAACCTTCTTATATGTAGTTGACAGCAAGTTTTCTGACGAAATTATTTGTCAGATCCCTGAACGTATTCAGCACGTGATATAACCGGAATTTACCAATTATTATTTGACTTGGAGCTATATTTATTACTTACATAGAATATATATAATAGAAGAATATATATGTAGGTATAGTAGATCATTTATCAAAATTATGTCATATTACAACATTTGATTCAATGGTTTGTGAAGTTTTAAGCAATTTTATTTCAAGTGAATTAATATGCAGAAGGCATATTGGTTTATGAGAATAAAGAATCTTGAATCTTGAAGGCAATTACAAATTACATAAACAAACTACTTACATATTATAAATATACTTGATCTTTGGACAAGAAATAGTGCATAAACATTTTGAAAATACACTTATGAATGATGAATACAGATTTGGAATGAACACTTAGCATTTCTTTTTATTTAATTATATTATTAAGAACTTGCAGGATATTTGTCACTTTATAATTTATTGGAATTCCACTTTGTACATGGTGATGCATTATGAATCCCTGATCATAGTACGATTTTATAAAAATGAAAAACATAAAATCCCACACTCCCAAAAAAATCGTAGAAACACCAAGCCACTGGAGTAGACCTATTGTTCCCTGTTAAGCATGTAGTGTGCTGTTGTTGTGTGTACAAACTGAGAGTAGATAACTACAGCGCGGGGCTCAAGTGGGAACAATTAATCCAATTGGCTTGAGGGCTGCCCTGCATACATATTTACGTACTCCATAAGTGAACCAGTCACAAGGGTTGCCACGTCTTATACAGATTATTGCAATCTCGTTAACTTTTAGGATTTGAAGGGTGAAGAATGGAAGTATTGGGTAGCATGTTTGGTTGATTTCCGTTTTTTGTATACAATATACATTTGTATAACAGGACATGTACAAGTGTCTAGTGTAGAATACAGATTCAGTGTATTTATCAGGTATCAAATACATACAGGATTTCCATCATTTTGCAGATTTGTTATTGCTTTTTTAGTTGTATTTGAACTCTTTGTACTTCTATTGTGTTAATCATTCAATCATCAATTGTATGGGTTAGAAATAACACAGAAAAAAAGTTGTGCTCGTTACACAGCAAGAAAATCTAAATTGGTGGTATTATTGTTTACTGAAATATAAATATATTTCTCTTTGATAATGTATGTTTCTGCTGAAGAAAGTAAATCGTATTAAATTGTTAACACAATTATTCTGACAATCAAGATAAGTAAGTTTATCAACAACTACAAGGTCTTTTTTAACATGCTAAATATAATCGACCAATAGATACCCAGCTTTGTGGTCGTGGTAAGAGATGGATTGAAAAAAACATAATTATTCACCAGAGGATGATAATACCAGACGAACTTGAAGTAGAGTTTGAAGATACCAAAAGGGTAATCAGAAAATATTGTTAGAGTGATGTCGGAAACGAATATACAGTGGGAATCTGGTAACGTGGTACACAGTGGGAATCTGGTCACGTGGTACACAGTGGGAATATGGTAACGTGATATTAATATATTATCACAGATAAATATATTTCTATGTACATTGTTGTGTAGGATAAACTCAACAGTTCTCCAACTATGTCCATCACAACGTCGTGTTAGGAAACAATAAAACATGTACATGTGTGTGCCTGTTGCACACCAGAACCTGACTTTCCTTCGTCATATACCGTGTACGTTTATTTGTTCAATGAGATATAGTAGTTACTGTGTTGTTATTGGTTGAATTGTTGACCTTTTATTACGATGTTCACAATTGTTGACCATCAATGCTTAAACTTTCTCTTAATAATTAGTAACAACACAATAAAAGACAACAAATACCACACCCTGTAGGAAGAGTTCCAGAATAAAATAGAACAATCGTAGAAAGATGCATAATCCATACCCCTAACAAACAAATACAAGACAGCTCCTTTACCTGGTATGGTACAGGCACTTCAATAAAAGGTTGCGGAGATAAGCTAGTTCTATGGGCCCAAACCTGCCCCCTTAGTGAAATGATGCGGTTATGCAAATGTTTCCACGTGCGTGTAAAAGATCAACAGGGTGAACATCGTAATAAAAGGTCAACAGGATGAACATCGTAATAAAAGGTCAACAGGGTGAACATCGTAATAAAAGGTCAACAGGGTGAACATCGTAATAAAAGGTCAACAGGGTGAACATCGTAATAAAAGGTCAACAGGGTGAACATCGTAATAAAAGGTCAACAGGGTGAACATCGTAATAAAAGGTCAACAGGGTGAACATCGTAATAAAAGGTCAACAGGGTGAACATCGTAATAAAAGGTCAACAGGGTGAACATCGTAATAAAAGGTCAACAAGGTGAACATCGTAATAAAAGGAAAAACAAAAATTCCAAACTGTCAGAACGATTTAAAAATCAAATATCAAAATCTAATAAAGAGGCAAAAATCGATACCTCTAACACATAAATACACGATCGCTCAATTTTCTGACTTGCTACAGGTACTTCAATAAAAAGTGGCTATAATCTTGAACATTATACCCATCATATATTTAATCTTTGTGGTATAGAAGTTGTCATATGTATAATATTAGTTCTATTAAAGAGAGTCGATAACCTTAACTATTATTTAGATATTCGACACTATGCAATGCCATCGTAAGACAAGCTGAAACAACTTAGAACTACAATCTAATTACAAATACCGTCTTTCGTCTTCTGTACGCAACTGACAGAAGAATTTTCAACAAGGTGTTTATATATTCCGAAAAAAACGTTTTGAAAGATACAATAAGACGATTCCTTAATAACCCTTGAATTAATAGTTTAGTACTGAGAATACAGTGACGATGTAGTAAGTCTGAATACAGTGACGATGTAGTAAGTCTGAATAGTGACGATGTAGTAAGTCTGAATACAGTGACGATGTAGTAAGTCTGAATACAGTGACGATGTAGTAAGTCTGAATACAGTGACGATGTAGTAAGTCTGAATACAGTGACGATGTAGTAAGTCTGAATACAGTGACGATGTAGTAAGTCTGAATACAGTGACGATGTAGTAAGTCTGAATAGTGACGATGTAGTAAGTCTGAATACAGTGACGATGTAGTAAGTCTGAATACAGTGACGATGTAGTAAGTCTGAATACAGTGACGATGTAGTAAGTCTGAATACAGTGACGATGTAGTAAGTCTGAATACACTGACGATGTAGTAAGTCTGAATACAGTGACGATGTAGTAAGTCTGAATACAGTGACGATGTAGTAAGTCTGAATACAGTGACGATGTAGTAAGTCTGAATACAAACTACAAGTTCCAGCATAGCGTATGAATTGTGAAATATAGACTGATTACTTTGTTGCCTTCAAGCTTTTCTTATAAACTCATGTCAATATGTCCCCGTAATTATACACTGATAACATTGGTAGACAGCGGTAAGTAGAATGATCATTATAATACAAAGGAGTAGAAATGTAATTACAGGATAAAATTAAGCAAACTATGTATAAATCAAAATTACTAAGACGGAGCTGTTGCACACTTTCCCCACTGTCTACGACACAGAATGAACAGTTTATGTGATGTCTTTCATTCCTTTTTATTAGATCAGATCTGTTTGTTCCAGTAATATGCATAGACACAGTTTCAAAATATAAATCTGGTTTCATTTTTATGAATTAAATCATTTTACCGCCACGTAAGACAGTGCTCCAGGTAACCATAGCTGATTTTGACTTCCACGTCGTGGTTTAATTGCTCACAAAGACTTGTAAATTATTTCACTTCCCAATCATTTGATTATGAGCGTACCTGATGTAGGTTATATCAGAAACGTGTCGTGTGCACTAAATTAGATAGCTACGCCTTTAATGTAACCTATTATTTGACACATATACATTGTGTTATTATTATGAAGTGCAGTGTATTAATACTTGACATTTTCAGCAAATGACACGTTAAAACAAACAATGACAACATATTATGTTGATTTTAAATCTATACTTCAGGCTAGGAATGATTAATAAAAAACTACTTGTAATCCAGAGGGAGACGTACCAGTTGTTCTGATAATAATATTGTCAGATGTTTATTGGAATAGAAAGAGATTAATATTGACTATTTCATGGCTGAGAATGAAATATATAAACAGGCTATTGGCTATGTTGAAGTCATCACTTCGAAAATTTTACAATTGCCACCATAACTTTGCTTACTTATAAAAAAAATATGTGTGTCATAAATGACCACGGATATGTTCTACTAGTCGTAAGCACTTCCCGGTTCTTTTCTCTTTCATGACTTATCACCGGGTTTGTAACTAGATTAACACGACGGGTGTCACTAGTGGAATAGGAACTGCCTACCCTTCCGGATCACCTGAATGCATCCCCGGTTTTTAGAGGGGTTCGTACTGCTCAATCTCTAGTTTTCAGTGTAGTGTTTTGTAGATGGTTGTCTGTCTTTCCATTTACGGAATCTGATTATCACTTTGGTATCTTCAGAATTGTCTTATAGAAGTAAATGTTTTACTGACATAGACATTTAGGTGCATGTGTTTGTTTTCACAAACAAAAGAGAACACATTGATTGATTTTTATCAATGAATGTACCTTTGCAGCATAGCATACTATCATTGCCATTTGTACAAGCTAGCTTGATGAAATTATCTCCACAGGAGACACCAATCATTTACTACTCTGAAGCATTATGGTTTTTTCTTTTTGTTGTAGTACATTCATGCACTTTTCATTGACTATTGCAAGTGGTAAGCTAGGCACAATCAATATAAATCCACTCCTAAATGAGGGAGGCAGGGTCTTGATATAATTTTATTAGATACAATGGCTCCTCAACTTCGAGATATACAAACAGGATCTAGTTTCTCAGCTACATTGTACATCCCTTCTGAAGCTTTTCTCATAATGACAGTGTTTACTCTACTACCAGGAACTACTGTTTTCTTTGTACTGTTTTCATTGTACTGTTTTCATTGTACTGTTTTCATTCTACTGTTTTCATTGTACTATTTTCATTGTTCTGTTTTCATTGTTCTGTTTTCATTGTACTGTTTTCATTGTACTGTTTTCATTGTACTGTTTTCATTGTACTGTTTTCATTCTACTGTTTTCATTGTACTATTTTCATTGTTCTGTTTTCATTGTTCTGTTTTCATTGTACTGTTTTCATTGTACTGTTTTCATTGTACTGTTTTCATTGTACTGTTTTCATTCTACTGTTTTCATTGTACTATTTTCATTGTTCTGTTTTCATTGTACTGTTTTCATTGTACTGTTTTCATTGTTCTGTTTTCATTGTACTGTTTTCATTGTTCTGTTTTTAAAAGTAATCTGGTTTATGAAATCTTAGGTTCCTGCTGTTTAGCTCGTTTCAGCTGGACATGTTACGACATCAATAGTGTCTTGTCGTCAACAGGTTGCGACACCAAAAGTGTCTGGTTTTCAACAGGTTACGACACCAATACTTTCTGGTCCTCAACAGGATACGACACCAATAGCGTCTGATCATCAGTATAAATGAACATGTCAATATCGTCTGTTGTCGTGATATGTTCTTGGTAAGAAATTGGAAGATGTAGCGGATTAAAAAACTAATTAACACTTCAGATATGATAACAAACTGTAGCTCATCGTATGTGGTTACGACAGGATTATTGATCATTATAGTTAATCCGAGAAGCATTAGCCGCGTTTATTTATAGGATTTCTATAATCTAGATAAATCATTTGTTTTCTAGTTCAAGAGGAAATTGTAACATATTATTACAACGTGTAATTGACTTATCAACAGATAATAATAACATCGTGTTTTGACAACTCTCTCTTGGTCTTCATAAACTGGTTTAGTTTATATATGATGTCAGCTGTATTGAATCTATTTATTGATTAATTACGTCGTTACCCCTAGCGAGTCCAGTTAGGTCATTTTTCTTCACAATTCGAATATTTTACTTATTAAAAGTTTAATGTATGTACATTAACATAAGCTTACCAAAATGAAGAAATGCGTTTCTGTATTTTTGCTAAGAGAAATGTTTGAGACTTGTTTCTTACTGATTGAAGAGTATAATTTTCTTTTATTGCTTTATTACATTAGGAAGTTATGAAATCATTGTCCATTGAACAAAGCGCCTCAGTGGTATAATTGTTAGCGTGTTCGCATCTAGTGTAGTAGTGTAGTGTAGTAGATCGTGGGTTATATCTCAAATCGAATAAAACCAACAAAAAATATGTCCGCTTCTCCGCTAAGCACTCTTCATTAGAGAGTAAGGGCAAAGACGGGTTCATCAACACGTATACGCTGGAGGTTATTTCACGAAGTCGTCATGCGCACTAAGTTAGGTATATACATTTCTATTGGCTCAGAATCGTGCTAATATGTCCGAGTGAAACATCATTTATTGCGTGTGGATTGTTGGTTCCATCAGCAGGCAATATACAAATCGAACTCAGCTTGTTGATCTAGTATAAAACATCATCATTATCTCATCACCAAGTATGATATAACTGAAACATTGTTAACTTGGCGTTAAACAACAATTACATATTGACTCGCCTACAATTACATATTGACTCGCCTACAATTACATATTGACTCGCTCATACAGTTGATCAAACACTAAAGACAATCCTTTTTATTTTAATACGTCTTTACCGGTCACGTACATGTATTTTATTTAAAACAAATATTATTATTATTATTATATATGACATCTAGTGTTCAATTTTATGTTTATACAATATTACAGTAATTATTTACTTTTGTTCTAGTTATGTTTCCCATCATAAAATAATGTATGATGTGTGAAGATTAGTGTCAACATGTACTAGTCGAGATATATGATGTATAACTTTAACACACGTTTTTGTCATATTTTGATGAAAGTTATTTTCCCAATAACTTGTTATCTTGGGGGTTTCTAGTTGTATGCCTGATCCTCGATGTTTTGTATTCGTTAAAGTACATAATGTATACTTATTTTAATTGATAAAGGGTTGGGTTTCTGGAAACTGATAAAACTGAATGTTGAGATTGTCAACATTTTACTGATTATACAAATCATTTATATCATTTACTATTATATTGTCTGCAGTACCCCAAATATTATTTCTTTTAAATTTTTTTAAGCTTTTAAGTTACTTTGTAGCATATGAAAGACAAAAAGGTACACAATGGTGAGATGTACATTTTAATATTCACCTGCGATCATATATATCATTCTAGGTATTTGTAAGGGATTCCAGGACTAAGCCACAGAGCTGGCCAGCGCGTCTTCAGGTGGTGGATAATGAGTTCCCTCTCGATAGTGGACACGTGTATCAGGAGAACCTGGCCATGGACCATAGCTGTAACGTGTCTGAATAGTGTAACGCTCCCTGTATGATAAAGACATATCTTGTAGAATTTGGGAATGAGTATGTGTATTGTAGCCGCATCAATAATCTACATTTTGTGTCCCTACCCAACTCGTCCATACCTTTGTAGTGCCAGTCAAAAGTAGCTGTCCAAACAGCACATAATTCTGTATAGCTCTGTAGATATTACCGTACTTATTATCTACTTGAAATATCGCTAAAAGTGGCGTTTAACACACTTCTCTAACCCTATAATATTTAACTGGTTTTTTACCCTGAGTTGCTGGAGCAGCATAAATGAACGAAACGTGTTTACGCTGTGTTCATGACATTTATGAAGACATGCCTAGTCTTAAAGATTCATATAAATTGTTTTCGTTCAATTGAATTTTATTTGTCAACCAATATAACAGCTTTTATTACTAAATACTGATTGTAATGAAAATAAATGTATTGTCAGAAAGCATATCTAAGCAAAATTGATCAATTCCAGAAATAACATTTATTTCTTGTACATTTCCAAGTTGACAACTGTATCACAAAAACAAAGCGTCCTTGAATTTGAAACGTTTAAGTAATTTAACATTTCTCTGACTTTACGATACGTACATGTATGAGGTAAAAATGTCACTTTACTAGTGATAAAAACAGGATTTGTCAATATCAGATTAGCATGCCAGGAAATCTAATGAGATAATGATTATCATTGATCGTTAGATAATTACCTCATGACATTGGAATCGACACGGACAACACTAATAGGCAGATGGTGGTGAGACAGTTGTGTTTAACAAATGCATAATTTATAATTATAGTTTTATTTAAATAAATGAGGATGAAAATGACAAGGAAAGATTGCTAGATACCAACAAGTACATAATAAACAATATTAGTAGGTTGTTGTTGTTTTCTTTTAAATGTTGTTTATTTATTTGTTTATCCCTTTGTGTAGTCTTATATTGTTGTAGTTCATTGATGTTTAATGTTCAGTACCAAATGTTTCATACACATTGAGTACGAGAACAAGCTAAGCTAAACAATATCTTAAAAACTATACAGAAATTACGAAGTGATGGGACCATCACAACAACGACATGTGACTGCTAATGGAACGGTATGTATCGTTGAGTGAGTGAGTGAGTGAGTAAGTGATTGTTGCTTAACGCCAATTCAGGAATTTTCAGCTATATCATGGCTAGAACAAGTTAATTTTCAAATGAGATGATGATGATAGATGATGTTCGCTTTGTTCTAGACCAACACACTGACTTGGATTTTTGTAGTGCTAGCTTACCGAAACAACAGTCTGCGGTAGACATGTCGCTCCACTCGGACATATTATTCTGATTCCGAGCTGACCAGTCTTTGCTCTTTCTCCTCAATGCTGCGTGCTTAGCGGAGAAGCAACAAATACCAATTTTATAGTCTTTGTTTTGACCCGACCGGGACTCGAACCCACGATCTACCACACTCGAAGTGAACACGCTAACCATTACAGCACCGATGTATCATTGAATAGGGAAGGACATTTAACTCATTGTAGCGGCTACCATGCACTTACTCTATTTCGAAAACTACAAATCAAGTTGAGAAACTATCCACACACGTTCCCCACTGATGATTAAGACGCTGAGAATCTAGAATGCAATTGAAGATGGCGCAATTAGAAATGGTTAAATAGCATAGTTTACACACTGTACAGTTGTTTTAGTTGGTAAACCTAGGTAATGGCTTTCACGTTTTGACATCCTGCGCTAAATCTTATACGCCTAAAATGGATTGAAAAGCCTTCCAGCATCGAAAAGGTCATTTAACACTGTTATGCTTTGCCACACCTATGTGTGTTTTTAGGTTTTATTATTATTTTTGTGGGTTTTTTTGTGGTGTCTTGTGTGTCCAAAGCGGCCACTCGCCATGGATTATCTATTCTTGATCGCCGCTTCTGTGTTCTGTAACATTTATTATCTATATGTACCACTAAAAGAAGCCATACACTGCAAATTTATTGAAAAGAAACAATATACTCTTGTGACATTTAATTTATATCAATACAGTGTTTTGTTGCGATAAAGATTACTCGACTAACTTGAGCTGTTTCACTGTAGCAGTTCTTTGTCTCATGCTGCTTACAATATGCTTAACAGATATTAAACGTATAATTACTGATCATACAAGTGATAAATAAACCACTGTGTGGCGGATGACCATTGTTACTCATACTACAAGTGATAAATAAACCACTGTGTGGCGGATGACCATTGTTACTCATACTACAAGTGACAATTAAACCACCGTGTGGCGGATGACCATTGTTACTCATACTACAAGTGACAATTAAATCACCGTGTGGCGGATGACCATTGTTACTCATACTACAAGTGAAAAATAAACCACTGTGTGACGGATGACCATTGTTACTCATACTACAAGTGACAAATAAACTACTGTGTGACGGATGACCATTGTTACTCATACTACAAGTGAAAAATAAACTACTGTGTGACGGATGACCATTGTTACTCATACTACAAGTGATAAATAAACCACTGTGTGGCGGATGACCATTGTTACTCATACTACAAGTGAAAAATAAACCACTGTGTGACGGATGACCATTGTTACTCATACTACAAGTGGCAATTAAACCACTGTGTGGCGGATGACCATTGTTACTCATACTACAAGTGACAATTAAACCAACGTGTGGCGGATGACCATTGTTACTCATACTTTAAGTGACAAATAAACCACCGTGTGGTGGATGACCATTGTTACTCATACTACAAGTGACAATTAAACCACTGTGTGGCGGATGACCATTGTTACTCATACTACAAGTCACAATTAAACCACCGTGTGGCGGATGACCATTGTTACTCATACTACAAGTGACAATTAAACCACTGTGTGGCGGATGACCATTGTTACTCATACTACAAGTGACAATTAAACCACCGTGTGGCAGATGACCATTGTTACTCATACTACAAGTGACAATTAAACCACCGTGTGGCGGATGACCATTGTTACTCATATTACAAGTGGCAATTAAACCACTGTGTGGCAGATGACCATTGTTACTCATACTACAAGTGACAATTAAACCACCTTGTGGCGCATGACCATTGTTACTCATACTACAAGTGACAATTAAACCACTGTGTGGCACATGACCATTGTTACCCATACTACAAGTGACAATTAAACCACCGTGTGGCGCATGACCATTGTTACTCATATTACAAGTGGCAATTGAACCACCGTGTGGCGGATGACCATTGTTACTCATACTACAAGTGACAAATAAACCACTGTGTGGCGGATGACCATTGTTACTCATACTACAAGTGACAATTAAACCACTGTGTGGCAGATGACCATTGTTACTCATACTACAAGTGACAAATAAACCACTGTGTGGCGCATGACCATTGTTACTCATATTACAAGTGGCAATTAAACCACCGTGTGGCGGATGACCATTGTTACTCATACTACAAGTGGCAATTAAACCACCGTGTGGCGCATGACCATTGTTACTCATATTACAAGTGGCAATTAAACCACCGTGTGGCGGATGACCATTGTTACTCATACTACAAGTGACAATTAAACCAACGTGTGGCGGATGACCAGTGTTACTCATACTACAAGTGACAATTAAACCACCGTGTGGCGGATGACCATTGTTACTCATACTACAAGTGACAATTAAACCACTGTGTGGCGCATGACCATTGTTACTCATATTACAAGTGGCAATTAAACCACCGTGTGGCGGATGACCATTGTTACTCATACTACAAGTGACAATTAAACCAACGTGTGGCGGATGACCAGTGTTACTCATACTACAAGTGACAATTAAACCACTGTGTGGCGGATGACCATTGTTACTCATACTACAAGTGACAATTAAACCACTGTGTGGCGCATGACCATTGTTACTCATACTACAAGTGACAAATAAACCACTGTGTGGCGGATGACCATTGTTACTCATACTACAAGTGACAATTAAACCACCGTGTGGCTGATGACCATTGTTACTCATACTACAAGTGACAAATAAACCACTGTGTGGCAGATGACCATTGTTACTCATACTACAAGTGACAATTAAACCACTGTGTGGCAGATGACCATTGTTACTCATACTACAAGTGAAAATTAAACCACCGTGTGGCGGATGACCATTGTTACTCATACTACAAGTGACAATTAAACCACCGTGTGACGGATGACCATTGTTACTCATATTACAAGTGGCAATTAAACCACCGTGTGGCGGATGACCATTGTTACTCATACTACAAGTGACAATTAAACCAACGTGTGGCGGATGACCAGTGTTACTCATACTACAAGTGACAATTAAACCACCGTGCGGTGGATGACCATTGTTACTCATACTACAAGTGACAATTAAACCACGTGTGGTGGATGACCATTGTTACTCATACTACAAGTGACAATTAAACCACGTGTGGTGGATGACCATTGTTACTCATACTACAAGTGACAATTAAACCACTGTGTGGCGGATGACCATTGTTACTCATACTACAAGTGACAATTAAACCACTGTGTGGCAGATGACCATTGTTACTCATACTACAAGTGACAATTAAACCACGTGTGGTGGATGACCATTGTTACTCATACTACAAGTGACAATTAAACCACTGTGTGGCGGATGACCATTGTTACTCATACTACAAGTGACAAATAAACCACTGTGTGGCGGATGACCATTGTTACTCATACTACAAGTGACAATTAAACCACTGTCTGGCGGATGACCATTGTTACTCATACTACAAGTGACAAATAAACCACTGTGTGGCGGATGACCATTGTTACTCATACTACAAGTGACAATTAAACCACTGTGTGGCGGATGACAATTGTTACTCATACTACAAGTGACAAATAAACCACTGTGTGACGAATGACCATTGTTACTCATACTACAAGTGACAATTAAACCACCGTGTGGCGGATGACCATTGTTACTCATACTACAAGTGACAATTAAACCACGTGTGGTGGATGACCATTGTTACTCATACTACAAGTGACAATTAAACCACCGTGTGGCGGATGACCATTGTTACTCATACTACAAGTGACAATTAAACCACCGTGTGGCTGATGACCATTGTTACTCATACTACAAGTGACAATTAAACCACTGTGTGGCAGATGACCATTGTTACTCATACTACAAGTGACAATTAAACCACCGTGTGGCTGATGACCATTGTTACTCATATTACAAGTGACAATTAAACCACTGTGTGGCAGATGACCATTGTTACTCATACTACAAGTGACAATTAAACCACCGTGTGGCTGATGACCATTGTTACTCATATTACAAGTGACAATTAAACCACTGTGTGGCAGATGACCATTGTTACTCATACTACAAGTGACAATTAAACCACCGTGTGGCTGATGACCATTGTTACTCATACTACAAGTGACAATTAAACCACCGTGTGGCGGATGACAATTGTTACTCATACTACAAGTGACAAGTAAACCAACGTGTGGCGCATGACCATTGTTACTCATACTACAAGTGGCAATTGAACCACCGTGTGGCGGATGACCATTGTTACTCATACTACAAGTGACAATTAAACCACCGTGTGGCGGATGACAATTGTTACTCATACTACAAGTGACAATTAAACCACCGTGTGGCGCATGACCATTGTTACTCATACTACAAGTGGCAATTGAACCACCGTGTGGCGGATGACACTTGTTACTCATACTACAAATGACAAATAAACCACTGTGTGGCGGATGACCATTATTACTCATACTACAAGTGACAAATAAACCACTGTCTGCCGATTGACCATTGCTACTCATACTACAAGTGACAATTAAACCACCGTGTGACGGATGACCATTGTTACTCATACTACAAGTGACAAATAAACCACTGTGTGACGGATGACCATTGTTACTCATACTACAAGTGACAATTAAACCAACGTGTGGCGGATGACCATTGTTACTCATACTATAAGTGACAATTAAACCACCGTGTGGCGGATGACCATTGTTACTCATACTACAAGTGACAAATAAATCACTGTGTGGCGGATTACCATTGTTACTCATACTACAAGTGACAATTAAACCACCGTGTGACGGATGACCATTGTTACTCATACTACAAGTGACAAATAAACCACTGTGTGGCGGATGACCATTGTTACTCATGCTACAAGTGACAAATAAACCACTGTGTGGCGATTGACCAGTGTTACTCATACTGCAAGTGACAATTAAACCACCGTGTGACGGATGACCATTGTTACTCATACTACAAGTGACAAATAAACCACTGTGTGACGGATGACCATTGTTACTCATACTACAAGTGACAATTAAACCACAGTGTGGCGGATGACCATTGTTACTCATACTACAAGTGAAAATTAAACCATCGTGTGGCGCATGACCATTGTTACTCATACAATAAGTGACAAATAAATCACCGTGTGGCGGATGACCATTGTTACTCATACTACAAGTGACAATTAAACCACTGTGTGGCGGATGACCATTGTTACTCATACTACAAGTGACAAATAAATCACTGTGTGGGGGATGACCATTGTTACTCATACTACAAGTGACAATTAAACCACTGTGTGGCGGATGACCATTGTTACTCATACTACAAGTGACAATTAAACCACCGTGTGGCGGATGACCATTGTTACTCATACTACAAGTGACAATTAAACCACTGTGTGGCGGATGACCATTGTTACTCATATTACAAGTGACAAATAAATCACTGTGTGGGGGATGACCATTGTTACTCATACTACAAGTGACAAATAAACCACTGTGTGGCGGATGACCATTGTTACTCATACTACAAGTGACAATTAAACCACCGTGTGGCGGATGACCATTGTTACTCATACTACAAGTCACAATTAAACCACCGTGTGGCGGATGACCATTGTTACTCATATTACAAGTGACAATTAAACCATTGTGTGGCGGATGACCATTGTTACTCATACTACAAGTGACAATTAAACCACCGTGTGACGGATGACCATTGTTACTCATACTACAAGTGACAATTAAACCACCGTGTGGCGGATGACCAGTGTTACCCATACTACAAGTGACAATTAAACCACCGTGTGGCGGATTACCAGTGTTACCCATACTACAAGTGACAATTAAACCACTGTGTGGCGGATGACCATTGTTACCCATACCACAAGTGACAATTAAATCACTGTGTGGCGGATTACCATTGTTACCCATACTACAAGTGACAATTAAACCACCGTGTGACGGATAACCATTGTTACCCATGCTACAAGTGACAATTAAACCTCTGTGTGACGGATGACCATTATTACTCATACTACAAGTGACAATTAAACCACCGTGTGACGGATTACCATTGTTACCCATACTACAAGTGACTATTAAACCTCTGTGGTTTTCAACGATATTTCGCGATATAACTGAAATATTGTTGAAAGTAGCATTAAACACAATAACCATCTTTATTTGCATTCTGACAATCAGAAATAATTCGTGTTGACGTATAACGCTGTAATGAAAGGTTGAAGATATCAGAAGCCGTAAATATAAGAAGGATAGACAATACAATGGCCAAGCGAAAAAGATTAAATGGACAAACAACGATCTACAAAACATTACACAGAAAAATAAAGATCGAGCAACACGAACCCCACTAAAAACCGGGAGTGAAATCAGGTGCTCCGGAAGGGTGAACAGTTCCTGCTCCACATCTTGTACCGTCGTGTTACTCTAGTTACAAACCCGGTGATAAGTCATGAATAAAGAAAGGACCTTATTGTGATTATGACAAACGGAGCATATCCGTGGTCATGTGTGACTAAGATATTCCGTAATGGATAATCAAGTCATGGTGGCGACCTTAAAACTGTCGAAGTGATGACTTCAAATTAAATACTCTTGCTAACAGGCACATTAGACACTAGACACAACACGAATACAAACAAATGAAAACGTTGATGAACCCAGGCGCTCGCGAAAGGTAAGCAATTTCCGATTCTCACAAGACCTCCACCGTGTTAGTCAAATCCGGTAAAATCTAGTCGATGACAGAGGAAAGAACACATTGACACCGACAAGACCTTTACCAAACTTGACAATGAGTACCACATTGACACCGACAAGACCTTTTCCAAACTTGACAATGAGTACCACATTGACACCGACAAGATCTTTACCAAACATGACAATGAGTACCACATTGACACCGACAAGACCTTTACCAAATTTGACAATGAGTACCACATTGACACCGACAAGACCTTTACCAAACTTGACAATGAGTACCACATTGACACCGACAAGACCTTTACCAAACTTGACAATGAGTATCACATTGACACCGACAAGACCTTTATCAAACTTGACAATGAGTACCACATTGACACCGACAAGAACTTTTCCAAACTTGACAATGAGTACCACATTGACACCGACAAGACCTTTACCAAACTTGACAATGAGTACCACATTGACACCGACAAGACCTTTACCAAATTTGACAATGCGTACCACATTGACACCGACAAGACATTTACCAAACTTGACAATGAGTACCACATTGACACCGACAAGACCTTTACCAAATTTGACAATGCGTACCACATTGACACCGACAAGACCTTTACCAAACTTGACAATGAGTACCACATTGACACCGACAAGACCTTTACTAAACTTGACAATGAGTACCACATTGACACCGACAAGACCTTAACCAAATTTGACAATGCGTACCACATTGACACCGACAAGACCTTTACCAAACTTGACAATGAGTACCACATTGACACCGACAAGACCTTTACCAAACGTGACAATGAGTACCACATTGACACCGACAAGACCTTTACCAAACTTGACAATGAGTACCACATTGACACCGACAAGACTTTTACCAAACGTGACAATGAGTACCACATTGACACCGACAAGGCCTTGACCAAACCTGACAATGAGTACCACATTGACACCGACAAGACCTTTACCAAACTTGACAATGAGTACCACATTGACACCGAAAAGACCTTTACCAAACGTGACAATGAGTACCACGGCGAATGATTCATATAAAACAGGGACTGATCATCCCTCGTGAGCACCTGCGTTTATCCGTGGAGTTTTGATTTGTTCCGTATTGATGGTTTGGGGAGTTGGTTTTCTGTTTTGTGTTTTTCACTTTGTATTTTTGTATAATCGATGTTACAAATGTGATAACTATATATAACAAGTAAAACTTTGATGCTGAGCATCAAGTCGCCGCAAAACTATTGTGAACAGGAACAAAGTGATAGAACCTTTTTCAAAGTTTTTGTTTTTGCCGTCTCTTTTTTGTTGTATGTTATTTGTCTTGAATAGTGTCTTTCATTGGGTTTTTCTTAATCTGATGATGAATTATTCACATTGGTTTCTTCGTCTGGTCAGGTTCCATGTACAGAACACCAAGCAGTGGACTTTGGTCCTTTGTTGACGACTGCTGAACGTTTTCTGAGGCTTGGTATTTTGTTGTTTTGTTGGATTGTTGTTATGAGCAGTGAGTGTTCACTAAGAAATATCTCTCTAGTCTTGTATTTTAGTAGTCCTTTTGTGTAGTTATTTTTCTAGCTGAATTGAATCTTTTATTGATATTGATTTTGATTGTGGATTGTTGTTGTGCTTTGACATTGGGAATTTCAGGGGGAAGGTTGATATCTCACAAAACTAGAATCAAATAAATAAAACAAATTACGAGTGGTATCAATGTAAATTGCAACTGTCAGATCGTTTACAGTCAAAAGTTGGAAATTTGATAATAAAATAGCTTGACTGAATGCTTCATAAAAACATGTTTGCTGTGCTTCCAAATTTATTTCTCCATTTATAGTACCATAAAAATGATCTAATACATAAGAAACCTGACACCTTTCGTGCCTAAAAGTAACACTTGTTGTCAACTGATTGTGACTTAAATAACCACTTCGCCCTGTTGTTTCGGCAATGACCCGGTACAAAGATGTTCCTTCGACTAAAATTTCGTCTAAATCGCGACTTTCAAATGATGTGTTGTTTGCACATTTCATAAATGTCAACAAAGCTATCAGTGCAACAGCAGTGCATTGCATGCCATTATATGGATGAAAAATATGACAACCTTGGTGAAAATGCCCAAGAATACTTCTTACCATCTTTGATACAATGTCTTCTTCAATCTTCTACCCACGCTGTCCTGACCTAAATGTTGTTGTTTGCTGCGGCTGATTAAGTTCTCACGTTTGTGCATATCCGATACCGGCGCGCGTTATTTGTATTTATGCAAAATATAATGAAACAAAAAAAAACATAATGCAAATATTCATCACATATACCATTTCAACACCACTAAATGATAAGTATTTTGATTATTTCCACTTGCACATGTGAGTAATTGTCGTCAATAAAAAAACACCGCATCCATCAACCAGAGACGGTATATACACCGTCTCTGTATAAACTAAGTACAGCCTTACGTTATAGGTTATTTTTGAAAACTAGTGAGTTTACTTCAACACACATAGATTTCGCCGCTAATCAGGATTACATATTGGGATTACATTATTTCTTTATTTATCTATTTAATCTTCGTATCATATTATTGCTTGGGTATCTTGCTTAAGACGTTTCAATTCTGGATTAACTACAATTATTAATCAAACACTACTACGAACTAGAACACATATTTCTTGATAAAGAAACACGCCCTTATTTCATAAACAACGAATATTATATTAAAAAACTAATTTTAAGTGCATTTAAGAACAATTAATACACATAAATGAATCATAGAAATTTTAATACAATAGAAAAAAGAGAACAATTCAAGAAAGTTGTGTTCGAAACTAAAATTTAAGATCTTCACTAACCACGTGACCCCCTATAGTAGTTACAATTATTAATCACAAATTGAGACGCGGGCGGCGATTAATTATGCACAATTATCTAGGCTATTATTGAAACAGCAGACGATGTCCATACTCGAGAGACCTATCGCACATGTTCTCACGTCACGTGTTTTTCCCTAACACTTCGTATTGTTTCTACAAGTCTGTTTCTGTATTATTTGTTTGTTGCATATATAGATATTTATTTCTTCGGTTAATTATCTCGTTGACATTTTCTTTCTTCATCCATTTTCATATACATGTATTAACATTTCTATTATATATATATCAGCTCGTTTAAATAATAACTGTTTCCGTTCATTGATTGGATCACTCGTCTAATTATCTGTGATGAAAATCACGCTTTACGTCTTGACACGAAATTCTAATGACATTACTTTCCTGTTTTGTAAATAAGTCTCGATGAAAATATATATAATTCTACAAATATTTGATTAACTTTCTAAATGATCGTTTCATACTTGGAAACTCTTAGTTTGTCGTACGTGCATCTTTCGACCTTTGCTTGTTATTGTATCTCATCAATAATAAATACATACACAACTTGGCACTCATCAGAAGTATCGGCTTTTTGTAAACATGTAACTATTATCACATGATTATATTCTATGATTAAACAATTCGATGGTTGACAAACAAGTCACCAGGTACAAATCGAACCCTAGATTGGATTTAAATGGCCATCACTGCTGAAATTATTCACATTTACATTTAGCAGCTGTCAGATTTTATCTCTTGGATCCACCATTATAATCTGTTAACATAATGTGTAAACACAGTCATTATACATAATAGATTGTAGATTTTATTATAGCGTGGGATCTACTCACTATATACAAGTAGAAATGTCCTGGAGCATCGTCCCTTGGTGTCTTTTAAAGTTAAATAATTAACCCTTCAGATGAACTGTTAGCTTATGTAACAAGTACGAAATCACAAACTAATGAAATTATACTATTGTATATCTACAAAGATAAAACAACTTCTGTGTGCCAAGCTTATTAACCCAAACCTTTAATTCCAGCTTCCTCTATAATGTTCTGCCACTGAATGATCCTCGATTCGATGATAATCGACATCTCATCTATCCAAATGTGTTTGAGATAAAGGATACTACTGATGTTCAAAACTCTGCTTCTTATCTGTTAATAGTAACATGACGGGTGCCACTAGTGGAGCAGAAACTGCTTATCCTTCCGGAGCATCCAAGCTCATCCGGTGTTTAGAGGAGTTCGTGTTACTCTATCTTTAGTTTTCTGTATAGTGTTTTGATGATCAGTTTGTCCGTGTGTCCTTTTTCATTTGGTCATTGTATCCCTGTCCGCCGATTTACGACTTCTAATTACCACTTTGATATCTTTGTCCGTGTGTCCTTTTTCTTTTGGTTATTGTATTCCCTGTCCGCCGACTTACGACTTCTAATTACCACTTTGGTATCTTTGTCCGTGTGTCCTTTTTCTTTTAGTCATTGTATTCCCTGTCCGCCGATTTACGACTTCTAATTACCCCTTTGGTATCTTTTGGTCATTGTATTCCCTGTCCGCCGACTTCTAATTACCCCTTTGGTATCTTTTGGTCATTGTATTCCCTGTCCGCCGACTTCTAATTACCCCTTTGGTATCTTTTGGTCATTGTATTCCCTGTCCGCCGACTTCTAATTACCCCTTTGGTATCTTTTGGTCATTGTATTCCCTGTCCGTCGACTTCTAATTACCCCTTTGATATCTTTTGGTCATTGTATTCCCTGTCCGCCGACTTCTAATTACCCCTTTGGTATCTTTTGGTCATTGTATTCCCTGTCCGCCGACTTCTAATTACCCCTTTGGTATCTTTTGGTCATTGTATTCCCTGTCCGTCGACTTCTAATTACCCCTTTGGTATCTTTTGGTCATTGTATTCCCTGTCCGCCGACATCTAATTACCCCTTTGGTATCTTTTGGTCATTGTATTCCCTGTCCGCCGACTTCTAATTACCCCTTTGGTATCTTTTGGTCATTGTATTCCCTGTCCGCCGACTTCTAATTACCCCTTTGGTATCTTTTGGTCATTGTATTCCCTGTCCGTCGACTTCTAATTACCCCTTTGGTATCTTTTGGTCATTGTATTCCCTGTCCGCCGACTTCTAATTACCCCTTTGGTATCTTTTGGTCATTGTATTCCCTGTCCGCCGACTTCTAATTACCCCTTTGGTATCTTTTGGTCATTGTATTCCCTGTCCGTCGACTTCTAATTACCCATTTGGTATCTTTTGGTCATTGTATTCCCTGTCCGCCGACTTCTAATTACCCCTTTGGTATCTTTTGGTCATTGTATTTCCTGTCCGCCGACTTCTAATTACCCCTTTGGTATCTTTTGGTCATTGTATTCCCTGTCCGCCGACTTCTAATTACCCCTTTGGTATCTTTTGGTCATTGTATTCCCTGTCCGTCGACTTCTAATTACCCCTTTGGTATCTTTTGGTCATTGTATTCCCTGTCCGCCGACTTCTAATTACCCCTTTGGTATCTTTTGGTCATTGTATTCCCTGTCCGCCGACTTCTAATTACCCCTTTGGTATCTTTTGGTCATTGTATTCCCTGTCCGTCGACTTTTAATTACCCCTTTGATATCTTTTGGTCATTGTATTCCCTGTCCGCCGACTTCTAATTACCCCTTTGGTATCTTTTGGTCATTGTATTCCCTGTCCGCCGACTTCTAATTACCCCTTTGGTATCTTTTGGTCATTGTATTCCCTGTCCGTCGACTTCTAATTACCCCTTTGGTATCTTTTGGTCATTGTATTCCCTGTCCGCCGACTTCTAATTACCCCTTTGGTATCTTTTGGTCATTGTATTCCCTGTCCGCCGACTTCTAATTACCCCTTTGGTATCTTTTGGTCATTGTATTCCCTGTCCGTCGACTTCTAATTACCCATTTGGTATCTTTTGGTCATTGTATTCCCTGTCCGCCGACTTCTAATTACTCCTTTGGTATCTTTTGGTCATTGTATTTCCTGTCCGCCGACTTCTAATTACCCCTTTGGTATCTTTTGGTCATTGTATTCCCTGTCCGTCGACTTCTAATTACCCCTTTGGTATCTTTTGGTCATTGTATTCCCTGTCCGCCGACATCTAATTACCCCTTTGGTATCTTTTGGTCATAGTATTCCCTGTCCGCCGACTTCTAATTACCCCTTTGGTATCTTTTGGTCATTGTATTCCCTGTCCGCCGACTTCTAATTACCCCTTTGGTATCTTTTGGTCATTGTATTCCCTGTCCGCCGACTTCTAATTACCCCTTTGGTATCTTTTGGTCATTGTATTCCTTGTCCGCCGACTTCTAATTACCCCTTTGGTATCTTTTGGTCATTGTATTCACTGTCCGTCGACTTCTAATTACCCCTTTGGTATCTTTTGGTCATTGTATTCCCTGTCCGCCGACTTTTAATTACCCCTTTGGTATCTTTTTGTCATTGTATTCCCTTTCCGCCGACTTCTAATTACCCCTTTGGTATCTTTTGGTCATTGTATTCCCTGTCCGCCGACTTCTAATTACCCCTTTGATATCTTTTGGTCATTGTATTCCCTGTCCGTCGACTTCTAATTACCCCTTTGGTATCTTTTGGTCATTGTATTCCCTGTCCGCCGATTTCTAATTACCCCTTTGGTATCTTTTGGTCATTGTATTCCCTTTCCGCCGACTTCTAATTATCCCTTTGGTATCTTTTGGTCATTGTATTCCCTTTCCGCCGACTTCTAATTACCCCTTTGGTATCTTTTGGTCATTGTATTCCCTGTCCACCGACTTCTAATTACCCCTTTGGTATCTTTTGGTCATTGTATTCCCTGTCCACCGACTTCTAATTACCCCTTTGGTATCTTTTGGTCATTGTATTACCTGTCCGCCGACTTCTAATTACCCCTTTTGGTATCTTTTGATCATTGTATTCCCTGTTCGCCGACTTCTAATTACCCCTTTGGTATCTTTTGGTCATTGTATTCCCTTTCCGCCGACTTCTAACTACCCCTTTGGTATCTTTTGGTCATTGTCTTCCCTGTCCGCCGACTTCTAATTACCCCTTTGGTATCTTTTGGTCATTGTCTTCCCTGTCCGCCGACTTCTAATTACCCATTTGGTATCTTTTGGTCATTGTCTTCCCTGTCCGCCGACTTCTAATTACCCCTTTGGTATCTTTTGGTCATTGTATTCCCTGTCCGCCGACTTCTAATTACCCCTTTGGTATCTTTTGGTCATTGTATTCCTTGTCCGCCGACTTCTAATTACCCCTTTGGTATCTTTTGGTCATTGTATTCCCTGTCCGTCGACTTCTAATTACCCCTTTGGTATCTTTTGGTCATTGTATTCCCTGTCCGCCGACTTTTAATTACCCCTTTGGTATCTTTTGGTCATTGTATTCCCTTTCCGCCGACTTCTAATTACCCCTTTGGTATCTTTTGGTCATTGTATTCCCTTTCCGCCGACTTCTAATTATCCCTTTGGTATCTTTTGGTCATTGTATTCCCTTTCCGCCGACTTCTAATTACCCCTTTGGTATCTTTTGGTCATTGTATTCCCTGTCCACCGACTTCTAATTACCCCTTTGGTATCTTTTGGTCATTGTATTCCCTGTCAACCGACTTCTAATTACCCCTTTGGTATCTTTTGGTCATTGTATTACCTGTCCGCCGACTTCTAATTACCCCTTTTGGTATCTTTTGATCATTGTATTCCCTGTTCGCCGACTTCTAATTACCCCTTTGGTATCTTTTGGTCATTGTATTCCCTTTCCGCCGACTTCTATCTACCCCTTTGGTATCTTTTGGTCATTGTCTTCCCTGTCCGCCGACTTCTAATTACCCCTTTGGTATCTTTTGGTCATTGTCTTCCCTGTCCGCCGACTTCTAATTACCCATTTGGTATCTTTTGGTCATTGTCTTTCCTGTCCGCCGACTTCTAATTACCCCTTTGGTATCTTTTGGTCATTGTATTCCCTGTCCGCCGACTTCTAATTACCCCTTTGGTATCTTTTGGTCATTGTATTCCCTGTCCGCCGACTTCTAATTACCCATTTGGTATCTTTTGGTCATTGTATTCCCTGTCCGCCGATTTCTAATTACCCCTTTGGTATCTTTTGGTCATTGTATTCCCTGTCCGCCGACTTCTAATTATCCCTTTGGTATCTTTTGGTCATTGTATTCCCTGTCCGCCGACTTCTAAATACCCCTTTGGTATCTTTTGGTCATTGTATTCCCTGTTCACCGACTTCTAAATTACCCCTTTGATATCTTTCGGTCATTGTATTCCCTGTCCGCCGACTTCTAATTACCCCTTTGGTATCTTTTGGTCATTGTATTCCCTGTCCGCCGATTTCTAATTACCCCTTTGGTATCTTTTGGTCATTGTATTCCCTGTCCGCCGACTTCTAATTACCCCTTTGGTATCTTTTGGTCATTGTATTCCCTGTCCACCGACTTCTAATTACCCCTTTGGTATCTGTTGGTCATTGTATTACCTGTCCGCGACTTCTAATTACCCCTTTGGTATCTTTTGATCATTGTATTCCCTGTTCGCCGACTTCTAATTACCCCTTTGGTATCTTTTGGTCATTGTATTCCCTTTCCGCCGACTTCTAACTACCCCTTCGGTATCTTTTGGTCATTGTCTTCCCTGTCCGCCGACTTCTAATTACCCCTTTGGTATCTTTTGGTCATTGTCTTCCCTGTCCGCTGACTTCTAATTACCCATTTGGTATCTTTTGGTCATTGTCTTCCCTGTCCGCCGACTTCTAATTACCCCTTTGGTATCTTTTGGTCATTGTATTCCCTTTCCGCCGACTTCTAATTACCTTTTTGGTATCTTTTGGTCATTGTATTCCCTGTCTGCCGACTTCTAATTACCCCTTTGGTATCTTTTGGTCATTGTATTCCCTGTCCGCCGACTTTTAATTACCCCTTTGGTATCTTTTGGTCATTGTATCCCCTCTCCGCCGACTTCTAACTACCCCTTTGGTATCTTTTGGTCATTGTATTCCCTGTCCGCCGACTTCTTATTATGCCTTTGGTATCTTTTGGTCATTGTATTCCCTGTTCCCCGACTTCTAAATTACCCCTTTGGTATATTTCGGTCATTGTATTCCCTTTCCGCCGACTTCTAATTACCCCTTTGGTATCTTTTGATCATTGTATTCCCTGTCCGCCGATTTCTAATTACCCCTTTGGTATCTTTTGGTCATTGTATTCCCTCTCCGCCGACTTCTAATTACCCCTTTGGTATCTTTTGGTCATTGTATTCCCTGTCCGCCGACTTCTAATTACCCCTTTGGTATCTTTTGGTCATTGTATTCCCTGTCCGCCGACTTCTAATTACCCCTTTGGTATCTTTTGGTCATTGTATTACCTGTCGGCCGACTTTTAGTTACCCCTTTGGTATCTTTTGGTCATTGTATTCCCTGTCCGCCGACTTTTAATTACCCCTTTGGTATCTTTTGGTCATTGTATTCCCTGTCTGCCGACTTTTAATTACCCCTTTGGTATCTTTTGGTCATTGTATTCCCTGTCCGCTGACTTCTAATTACCCCTTTGATATCTTTCGGTCATTGTATTCCCTGTCCGCCGACTTCTATTTACCCCTTTGGTATCTTTCGGTCATTGTATTCCCTGTCCGCCGACTTCTAATTACCCCTTTGGTATCTTTTGGTCATTGTATTCCCTGTCCGCCGATTTCTAATTACCCCTTTGATATCTTCAAACTTTTCTTGTGATAAGTGTGTAACGAGAATGATTGACGATAACAAGTTATCGTTCAACTTTTGGTGCGGTCGTTGAAGGTAAAATCTAAAAAATTTCATGACCTGTAAAAAAATCACGACCAGTTGTATGACCAGAATATGTGTGCACCAGATGGACTCATAGTATTATAACTTCTAGATTTAAGTTATTACTCTGTAAATAGACAGCTTGTAAGCTTGTACTGTATTACTTTCTTCAATGATCTCACACTTAACGATAACTTTCATCAATGATCTCACACTTGACGACAACTTTCATCAATGATCTCACACTTGACGACAACTTTCATCAATGATCTCACACTTGACGACAACTTTCATCAATGATCTCACACTTGACTACAATATCTATTAAGCTTGTTCACCGCAAGACATCACGATCTAGTCATTACATACATTTAAGGTACTTAATTTAATACACCGGCCTTTTGCCAACGATTTGTAAATTGTTCCCGTAGTTCATTTATAAGAAACCTATGACGGACCGTCCTTGATGGATTACTTAATGATCGTCTGACATTGTGTGAAGAATTGGTTCAGGACAATAAGTACTGATAAAGGTTACCTTGGTTAGTATTAACCTGAATAATCTGTAACACATGTAATGTATGGTTCGTCTTAAGACCATCACAAATAATTATATATATGTAAACATATCAATAAAGGGCGTGGTGAATTATTAGGGGGTGCTGATTTCATTCCTAGTCAATGACATTCATTTTTCGTAATACGTCATACAAGTAATTAAAAATTCAAGCAAAAAAATATTAAAATGCATTCTAATGAAATTCGCGTTTTTTAATATTTATGACGAGTGGCTCATGTAAATTATACGGTTGTGATTAAGTCGATCTGCACAAATAAATAGGTGATTGATAGATTGATAGATTGATTGATTGATTGATTGATTGATTGATTGATTGATTGATTGATTGATTGATTGATTGATTGATTGATTGATTGATTGATTGATTGATTGATTGATTGATTGATTGATTGATTGATTGATTGATTGAATCATTTATTGTTGTTTAACACAAATTAAGTCAGCTGTGTATGAACAAGATTACAAACAATAAATCATGTAGGTAATAGGTGGCGCTGTGATAGATAGGCACATTGGTGGATATTTATATTACCAACACAAAGAACGAGTTGCTATAGATTGTTTGTCATGTGCTGGGAACTTGGGGAGTTCATAGATAAAGTCTTCGTGTATAATTCCAAGATTTTGTTTTACAAAATTCAATATAGTGTATAGTATATATCTGCTTCTGAAGCTCTGTTTGTATTTTTAATCTTTTAAATTGTTTTAGTAAATTAGATTTTGTTTTTAATTAGAATGTTCTGTTTGAACTAACTTTTAAACAAAATTGTTGGAATTGTTTTACCGGCAAAGACATTAATTTAAATTGTGAGATATAAATTAGATTGTTGAATTACTCATGACGTAGAATAGACGGTATCTTGATATACAAGAAATCGTTTATCTGTTTAAAAGATTGCAGTATGAAAAGAAAGTTTAAACATTGATGGTCAATAATTCCACTAATTTCAACAAAAGAACAATCACCTCTCATCACAACAAACCTACATGTAATGTACAGATATGTCATTTTAAAAAGTTTTACATAAAAATATAATCTACTTAGGACTTTCCAACATGTACATTGGAAATCCGGTTTACAATACTTCGATTAAATGAAATCTATTTATACCGAAAAAGGCTCCTGTATAAACTAACTTCAAGCAAACCAGAATTCTGTGTAAACCGAACTTTGAATAAACAAGAGTCCTGTATACGCCGAATTTTGAATAAATCGGAAGTATGTGTAAATCGAACCTTCAATAAAGCGGAATCTTGTATGAACCGAATTTTAGATAAACCAGAGTTCTGTGTAAACAGAACCTTGAATAAACCGAAAACCTGTATTAGCTAGTTCTAATAATAAAACCCTAAATGCTCGCTTGCTCGCAAGGGTTATAACGGGATGCCATTACACGTAATGGAGCAGCCGCCGAGATTTTTTGCGCTCGCTTACAGAGCTTCTGACGCCTGCATTTATCAATAATAAGACATAACCTTTCCATTTGTCCATTATTATAGCAAGTTTTTATCACCTACCAGTATTTTAGAATGTAATTCCCACAAAATAAAAGTCTTCTCTCTGAACATTTTGAATTTCGTCATTTCCGGCCTCACTATTTGGATGTTGATACCATATTTGGCGATATAGGCGTGAATGTTTACATCAGCGTGTAGTAAGAAATACCATATTTAGAAAAGCTCCGCCTTCCATAGTTTCCGGTTATGGAAAACGATCGATAAATTTGAACAAGGTTGTTGCTACCTTTGAAAAGCATACATTTCTCAGCCAAACCGATTTAACAAGGACTGGGCTCACCAGTAATAGTTATAATGAAATGTTTGAAGCGTAAATAGTGAGTTTTTATGTTTCAACAGCAACTTTTTTTTTGCTCCATTGTGACGAATGGGACCGCGTTGTAGCTCTGCCGAGACACAAGTTTGTCACAGGAGCTACATTATTGCAGCTAGTATTAGCCAAAATTTAAATAAAGTCACATTATGTCGTTGCTTTAAACTGAACACACGCTCAAAAGTTGGTCCCAGTTTATTTGTAATGATAGATAACGATTTCCATATAGCATGATATGTTTGTCGTTTGACAGTAACATGACGGGTGTCACTAGTGGAGAAAGAACTGCTAGTCCTTCCGGAGCATATAGGTTTACCCCTGGTTTTCTGTGTAGTGTTTTGTAGATCATTGCTTATCCTTGATGACCATTGTATTGCCTGTCTTTCTTCGATTTACGGCTTGGTATCTTCAAACTTTCTTTAAAACACATCAAAGCTGATACAAGGTTGACCGTACTCAGTTTTGAAAATAAAGCATCTGCAGGAGGCAGATCAAGAAAATAATACACTGTCAATTAGGTCCATAACTAACATGGCAATACGGTTGTTTCGAATCATGTCAATTCCGACCACGTTCCGTCTTTTTCGTGTCTTGACGTCTGAAAGGTATGGCAGACGACTTCCGGTGTTTATGCTATTACTGTGACAACGTCAGCATATCATAGTCGTAGATGCGGTAGATTATAAGTAATTGTAATATGGAGACGCCAAGGAAACGGCTGAATAAATAGTGGTGTTCGGTACCACACTATCTGTCCGATATCGGAAATATAATATGAAACAGTAGTGCCAGCGAAGCAAAATCCACATGATCTAATATTTAAATCATGTAATCCTTGGGATGATTGAAATAGAAATTTTACTTACTTTTGTGTACTTTTTGGAGTGTACTGTAGTACAATGTAAGGATGCTCTTTTCATCTATTGAAACAGGCACGGCCATGAATGCTCGCGAATCTGAAAATTATCTGCCAATTTCACGCTCATTCAGTGCATCAAAATAGTGTCGAGATGTTTTGGGCCGAGATATATCGGGACGACTTTCTTAGGGCCGAATCTAGTCTCATTCAATCGAACTCTCGTGATCACGTGATCTCGCTTCCGCCATATTGTACGCGTGTCTCCAAGGATACAGGAAGTAGTTCTTGTGAAAGAAAGATTTTTATGCCATCAGTATATTGTCTTTTCCGGACATCCGGGTATCTCGGTCAAATAATTATCTCCCTTGTCGTTAAGAAGGTGAAACATTCGCCATTTTGATTAGGCGAGGTCGATCGTAGTCACCGATAACATTATTATTTTCTGTCAGTTTTATTAGAAAACCCCCTAAGATTATTATTTCGTGAAAGAATTTATATCAGATAAAATTTTAAAACCAGCAATTTATATATTTGGTAATTAATATCAATAAAAATATGATTTGGTAGCACTACTGAACGTTTGAAGTGAAGTGGTTCCGAGAAAATCGGACGCCATGCTGATTTATAAATGTTTCATAGTGTGTGCGTCCCTCAATAATGTTGGTGAGGGCATTGACTATTCGGAAACGACAATTTATACGACTCTTTTCAAATTGTTTGCATTATTTATTTTCAATAATATTTCAGTTATATCCTGGTAGTCGGTATTTTTTTGGTGGAGGATACGGGAGTACCCAGAGATAACCACAGACCTGCCGCAAGTCACTGACAAACTTTGATCATATACTGGTGTGTAGATTGCACCTGGATTCACGTTAGTGATGATAAGCACTGATGACATAGATAGTTGTAAATCCTACTACCATACGATCTCGACAGCCCCTTCAACGGCAATGGTACAAAACATAGATGACAACAATATGTTGGTACAACGAATGTAGGAAAGAAAGTCAAAAGAAAAAAAGTCACAGAAAAAAAGTCACGGATAAAAAGTCACGGATAAAAAGTCACAAGAAATAAAGTCACAAGAAAAAAAGTCACAGGAAAAAAAGTCATAATGTAAATTTGCCAATCTGGCAGTGATACAAAATTGTACTAGGAAAGAAAGTCACAGGAAAAAAGTCACAATGGTTCAACCTTTATACATAGTTGAGGTGACTACAAGTTATATGTTCTTGAGACTTGGAAATTGAAGTAAAATCTCAAAGCACAAGAAACTGCAAAAGCTGGAATTCGGTAAAATTGTGTTTTAAACTGGTAAATGACTTTTTATCCTGTGCCTTTTTTATATACATAGTTGAGCTTACTACAAGTTATATGTTCTTGAGCCTTGGAAATTGAAGTAAAATCTCAAAGCACAAGAATCTTGCACAAGCAAGAATTAGGTAAAATTGTTTTTAAACTGGTAAATGAAACCAGAAGAAAAAGGGTTTTACAAGTACATTTAATCTTCACATACAATTAACTGCTAAAGAAACAAATAAGATCTATCAGCAGTAATTAGTTTTTACAACTGTTAATGAAATGGAAGTATTGGGATTAATTAAGAGGTTTTGAATGGCTTTGTCAGTCAACTTTCAACTAATTTGTTATTCCATTAAGTTCGATTTGAATAAAATCATACTTGAAAATTGCATAGAATTATTACACAAAAAAATATTTTAAATTTTCTTCACCATCACATTTAAATATTAAATATAGATTATTACTTTTTTACTTAAAAATGTGACACACATTATATAATTAAACTGTGACTTTTTCACAAATTGTAATTGTGACTTTTTTTCCTGTGTCTTTTTGTTTTGTGACTTTTTCCTGTGACTTATTTTCCTATCAAATTTGTGACTTTTTATCTTGTGACTTTTTTTTCGGTGAGTTTCTTTCCGTCAACCAACCGGTACAACTAGTAGGTTTAATTAATTAAATCCGGACATTTATATTTCATTCCATCTTATACTACCATTTTATGTGCAACATTTGATTGCAATAAATATCTTCAAATTATGAGAAAATTTTACTTCACAATATTCATCCTTGATTTTAAGTACAAAATAAAGATAAAGTTTTTCTTCACTGAAGTTTATTTCTCAGCACATCATATCAATAATATGAAAAAAAACACAACACAATACTCTTAAATCACTGGATAAGTGAAATAATAATAAAAACAACTTTTATCAACACTCTCAAGGATGGTGTGACATCAGTTTTGAGGATGATGTGTGTAGATTGCTCTGGGCTGTAGCTTTCTCTGGTGAATATACCTAAAATAAATGAGAAATTGTTATAGGCAATAGTATTAATTTGGGTAAACGGACAGAAAGTTACAGGACAAAAAGTCACAATTAATATGTTGGGTTAAATAATGCTATAACAATAAAATGTCACAATACGCATTTAACATGTATGTGGGAGTATATATAGGGTTGACACCGGTATGTAACTTGCTGTTAACATAGATTGTATAAATATGGATATGCACAAGAAAATGGGATGCAATAATAAAGAAATTTTATTGAAAATAAATATGTAAACAGAAAGTTGATTATAGGATTAAACACTGTTTTTTGGGGGAAATTATCTATGCATAAACTCCGGCAGCTCACTCACAAACTGAATAAAGTCCGAAGGACTTTATGTAAAATTTGTGAGTGAGCTGCCGGAGTTTATACATACATAATTTCCTAAAAACACAGTGTTTAATCATTATAATTCTTATTCTTGGACATACTGTTTGTTTTCGACGCTAAATACTATTAAAAAAAATACCCAAGGACATACAATACACATACGATTGTAAACTGAAAAAAATCCACGAAATATTATTGACGATTTTGGAACATAACCAAAATAAAACTTTTTGATTTGATGATGTCATTGACGTCATATGAAGACTTCCAGTTTGAAACGTAAAGATTAGACGTTATTTGGCTTCGTGTACGCTTCAAGTTTGATACAATTTAACTAAAATAAGTTTTCAAGTTAAGGTTCTTAATTATTTTTGTGTATTGTTGTAAATATGACATGTAGCATTTCATATTTTCAAAATGGCAGATCCTTCCAGCAGAACCCCTTAGTAGCATTGCTCGTAGATTTATACGCGTGGAATGACCGGGGGAAAAGGTAGTCCGGCAAACGGAAATATTGATTTATAAATTCATTTCGAATGACGTAGAATAAGTGACGATATCCAATCGGATTACGAGTTATTGATAAATTCTAGTAAGAATAGAATTATTAATTCATAAATTAAAATGATTTGTAATACAATTTATTAAGAAATACCAATCACAATATCGTTATTTAGGTAAATACTTATTAGACAGATTTAAAAAAAAACACTATTTTTGTCTTTTTCATTTTTCAAATATTTTATTGATAAATCAATAGGATTGGATAACAGACTATGCCTATACAAACCTCTCCAACAACAAGATGGAACAATTTGAACACAATTTACATAAGACATAGAGCAATCTACCCATCATGTATACATGCAATTCATCTTAATTACCAAGCATAAACACATGTATATTAATAGCAGAATCATACAAACAAAACAAAAAAGATTTTTCCCTTTCTTTTCTTTTTTTTTGGTAATAGGTATGATATAATATGTATATTAATAGCAGGATCATTAATTGATAACTAACCCAAGTTAGACTAAATAAATGAAATGTGACTTAATGTGTTAATTAGTTTTCAATAAAAAAAACATATAGACGTCTACATGATTTATAAATTTCAATTTCTTATCTAATTCTTATCTTATTATATAACAAAATGGTCAGGTTGTTATTTTCATTGAATGGCATCTCAAAATAGATGGATTCACAGTAGATGCCCTTCCCGACCTGTATAATCAGTAATTGGTATATTACAACTGAGAGATTTACTACATGACAAACAATTATAATCAGCCATCATTGATCATCATAAAATACATTTTTTTTTAATCTTTATTTTAAATGAAATTAAAAACTCATGATAAGAGTGAAGTCAATTCAAGCTTTTAGCTTTTATTTACTATGAAATAAAAATTAATATGTTTTAATATTTAAAAAAAATAGTAATTATTCATTTAAGTTTTATTTCATCAATGATCTGATTTTAATAATTATGATAACCTTGTTTTTCTACACGATTCCGTGTTAATATCCATGCCATGATGGTCTCAGATAGTTGACTATTGTTCATAATAAATTCATGGAAGGAGTTTGTTTCCAATAAAAAAAAATATTCTAGGTTTCATGATATGTAATAAATTCTATCTTTTCATTAATATATATATTTGAGACATTAATCCTTATTACGATATAGTGACATTTGTAGGTAGATTTCACATTCTGAGTGATACATATGATACATTACTTATTTATTAATAATCATTTATGATAAAGATTTCGAGTCATAAATTATTTATTAAAAAAAAGGGTAATGTACAAGGACTTTGTATCAGGTATGAATACACATCCCCATACTGAAGATCAGGTCACTTGCACGTATTATTTTCCCAAACACCTGCTGGTAACTTGTAAGGGCACTCTTTACAGTTAATTACACTTAATTTTGATTTATATCGAGATAACGATTCACCATTTAATGTCTCTTGATAGCTATAGGAACATGGTTATCACTAGTACACATATATATTTCACGTTTGTTTATTGTAAAGTAATGATAAGGTGTTAATTACCACTCAATTTATAGATAACTCACATATTCTCCACTGAAGCCATGCATATCCACGTGATCGCTTCACCGCCTAAGATGGCCGACTCGTTGTTGTTAGTGGAAGTGACGTCACCCCGGAAAAGAGATTTTTTCTAACATAAGTGCCAGCTTCGCTGGCATATAAAGGCAGGTCGTTTTCCTTTCAAGATGCTGACAGCAACAAATAAAGAAAGAAAACAATTTTAATTTTAAAGAAGTAATTGTCTCTGCATTGAAGTCTTTGATACAAATAAAATAATTTAATTGATATCTGTCTTTTACAGAAAATATTAAGATTTTTATAAATTGAGGATCGAACGTTAAAACGGCACATATCGATTGGAGTTTTTGTTGTGTACATTTGACACCGGAAGTCCAGTGCTTTACATTCCATCGAAATCACGTGATCTGGCGGAAGAAAATAACAAAATTTTGACGGAATGGAAATGATTCGAAACAATCGTATTACTTAACATGGAAATGACATGTCTTCTCTGTTGTTGTTTCTTTACATACATTATTAGAGTTGAAGGAGAAGTGGTACAAAACGTGGTAAATTGTAGTAGTCTTAGAACATGTACAGTTACACAAAAAGTATATCTGGTATTCCATAACAGCAGAGGAGAGCAAATGATAAAAATGATTTGATAATACGCTTTGTTCACCTAGCTCAATCGAATAATTCATTTATAAATGAAACACATTCAAGGAAAGGACCAGTTAAGATTATCTAGTGGAACAGTAACTGCTTACCCTTCCGGAGCGCATGAGTTCGCACATGGTATATGGTGAAGCTTGTGTTTATACATGTTGTGATATCGTTCATTTTTTTATTACTAGTATATGTTTTCACATTTTTTATTACTAGTATATGTTTTCACATTTTAAATTCCGTTTTGTGATGTTCGCTACTACTATTTCCGAGTAAAAACAATGTTCGGTTCGTCCTTACTCCCATTTGTTTTGTAGGGGGTTCATGTTTTATTTACATTATTTGTATTTATTTACATATACTGGTGTCCAACATGATTTCTATATCAGATGATGTACCTGTCGCTTCATAGTAACACGACGTGTGACAGTGAAGCAGAAACTGTTTACTCTCCCGAAGTACACCCCGTTTTTTTCGTTCGTGTTGTTCAATGTTTAGTTTATGCGTAATATTATGAAGATCTTTGTATGCCTTTTAATTTCGTTTTTTTTTGCCATTGTATTACCTGTCCTTTGTCCTTTTTCTTGTTTTGGCCGTAGAATTTATCAAGTGTATCTTGATAATAACTTCCGTGTACATGTACATGTCACGTGAGTGGGACATGACATGACACCTTTTCCTTCTCGGCATTTCGGTACCGATTTGTTGGTGAAACTAAAATCTTAAAATTTAGGGAAATTGAATGTGCCATGCTTTAGCTGAGGATGATAATACTTGTCAATTATATTGCATTTTTGAAATACGGCGATTTTGTTTTCATTTGTATAAAATCAATTTGTCATTCCTCAGTGACATGCCAAATGTCATTATTATTTGTCTGTAAAATAATAAAAAAAATACCCACTTAAAAACAATTAAAATTAAATAGTTAGCATTTCAAATGAATATTTCAAACAAAATATTATAAAATTAATGAAAATTTAAGTAAGGATGACATTAGATTAAACCAGATTCTTCCAAAATTGTTTCTGTAAGTGTAAACAGCAATGTCGTCTGCTTCGGGCACAAATTATCCAGAATGCAATGTGCATTACATAAAAATTAGCTATAATAGATTAAATGACCATATCCCGGTTTCGCCGTATACATGGATTTATGAATAAGATATGAATTATAATATTGCGTCAATTCGTACTAAAACAATACATTTTTATCATCGTACTGAAACAATCAACAAACAGATAGACGTCTCAAGAATTTCGTATTAAATGTCTGGCACAAGACCTACGATAACAACCTTGGTCATTTTATGGAGCAGTCAAAGCAAGGCCTTCAAATAAGATTTATATAATCTGGTTTTATTTTTAATTTGTTAATATTTGTAATGCTATATGACGTCATCTTGGGATTAGGTAAAAACAAAGAAATAATAATTTCTGATATGGCTTTCTCCGTCAAAGTTGTACTTGATAAAATAATTAAACCGATAAGTATTCCTGTTTCTTGTGACAACATCCAAGTACATAGAGAATATTACAAATAAAATACGAAAGAAATACAATATTCCAAGGGCTATGGGTGTAGTAAGAAATTTCAACATTTCTTTCTCTAATGATCATGACGATCAATGTTACTGGTGTCTAAAACCTGTCTCGCCAATGACTTGCCGAAAATCACCGACAAAGAATATTGCATGCTTCAAATCATCAACTAAGACAAGGGGAGCAATCTTAGTGGAATGATGCGACAATTGCATTATCTGACGCAATAAATTGATATATAAGTTGCGTGTGCTTTCATAATATTTTTGCCACTTTTTTTTTATCAATTTGTACAGTACAGATTACACAAGATATTAGCAATTTCATTCTTTATAAGTTGACTTTAATTCCAGGTTTTGGCGTGCGTTGAAAAGTTTGAGGATACCAAAGGGGAAATCAGAAGCCATCAATTGAAGGACAATTTATACAATAGCCAAAGCTAAAGGTTGAAAACTAAAGGTTGAGAAACACGAACCTCATTACAACAGGGGGTGAACTAGCGTGCTCCGGAAGGGAAAGGAGTTCATGCTACACGGTTGGTGCTGTAAAGCGATCGTATAATTTTTGCAGCAATTACTTTAGCCTAGGTACAACACATCCTTGTTTGAATAGAGTTTTCGTCAACAGCTGAACTTTGTACAGAAAATCACTGCCTTAGAATAACGTATTAGCTGTGAAATGTAAACTCCATACGCTTGTGATACTGGAATATTGCTACTGATGAAAAGAAACTTGACTATTGGAAAAGTAAAGTCATCACGTTCTCTTAGCGTTTTGGTTTTAATCTTCCCCTGTTTTCCATTTCAAGGTGAATGTCAGTGGTCGGTAAAAAGTGTAACCCGAACCCGAACCCGAACCGGAAATTGACGGAAATGTCCCGAACCGGAAATCTTTTATTGTTGATATCTTCTTTAATTTTACGATGTTTTTCAAAAACTTTTTCATTTATTGTGTATTTTTATATACTTGAAACACATAGATTATAATAAGATGTCGAAATATATTCAAAAAGTTGAAAGGTGCAGTTTTCTGATTTCAAGGTCGGTAAAATGTGTAACCCGAACCGGAAATCTTTTATTGTTGATATCTTCTTTAATTTTACGACATCTTATTATAATCTATGTGTTTCAAGTATATAAAAAATGAAAACGTTTTTGCAAAACATCGTAAAATATATTGTTGATATCGTTCTGTTTATTGTTTTTTACTTGTATTGTTTTCTCTATTCAGATTATCATGACCATACAATGACATTTTTATTATCTCCAATTGTTATTTTGCTCATAATCCTTATTTGTCAGGATGACACAATCAATCACGGTATTAGTTACGATGGAAGAGTTAAAATGATAGTAAAACTAAAATGTATTAGAAACTCGACTGGTATCACCCGCTATGCATGTCAATCTCCCCATGTTGTCAAGAGGGAAGAATTTTATTTGTATGGGCTATATCTAGATTTAGTACAATATTTTCAGGTAAATTTTCCTTAAAATCTTTACCTCAATCTAATGCTATTAACTCGTGTAGTTGACAAAATATATGATATTTCATAATGATGCCTTCCAAAAGCAGGCGATAAGTCCTCTAGCCTATTTGGATATGCCAGTCATCTTAGAACGACGCACAACCCTTCTGTGCCTCTAACTACAGTACTGTTCCTGCAAACAACCCTATCTGGAATTGTCAAAGCTCCCCTCAATCTTTTAATATCTTTCTTTTCAAATCGGAAAATGAATTTGCATTGTTTATATGTTCAATTTTGAACATCAAAGCGTTTTTTTGTATATATTTAGTGAATTATTTGATGTGTTTTGGAACAACAAAATCAAATCATCATCATTTTCTATTTCCTCGAAGGCAGACGTTCCGTATTACGTAGTCATCTGATACTAGACAGCCAATCGTGGACTCATATTTTTACGCGTATACGTATCAAGAAAGATCTCAAAGACGATCTTATCATGCCCAACGTGTACTGGTAGGTTACACGTAATAGTACATGCTAGACTATATCATCTCACGTGAAATCTTTACAAGTTTATACTTGTAGATACCAGTACAAGTACACGTACAAGTAATCTCAGCCTCTCTGATTCGTGTCATATATGTATGATAAACGGGTCGATTATATAGGATTACATTGTAAATATCTAAAACCCTATCATTTAATTACATAAAAAGTTTTAGAAGACAAAATTTGCATTCCAGTATTTTAAACTCGGTCAACATATTGCACTGGTAACTCCTCATATTAACTTATATAAACAATATGAGATTTCAATCTAAGATTTAAATTAAAAAAACATATATTTATCAAAATATATTGTCCAGTTTTCAACATGGGTGAATTTCAATTAAGGCTTGACACAGGTGAGTCCTACTGCAAACTATTATAAAAATAATACTGTGAAATTCATATAATAAATGTTTTAGTTATTGCATAAATAAGATGCAATTCTTAAAATTTGTGTTATTTTTTTTTTTAAGCAAAAACGACATTTTGCTATTGATTTTTTTTTTCTACTTTCAGGTCTTACTTTGACAATAATTCCTCCAAAATATAAAAATCTGATAATAATTGTTATTGTCTATACAACACATTGTGATCCCCTGACGGATTTCCTTGATATCATACCCACAACAACACTGGGTAGCGATGAGTATATCACGCCACTAAGAGCGACCTTCCATGACTTTTCGTGCCTGAGTGGCCAAGTGTCTAATGTTAAAGTTTCCAGACTACTATTACAATCTCATATTTCACTTGCCAGTAGACCTTTTGTCCAATCTCGAATTAAATTATAAGTCTTTTTTTTACTTCTTTTATTCGAGTTTTCTTACTGCGGGCAAAATGGTACAAGTACCCGGTCTAGCAAGAGCAACGGAAAGGAAAACTAATTTGAGTATACTTTTATCATAAATTGTAGATATTTGAACATTGAAAAAAAGTCAGGGGATAATTTTACAGCAAATAGAAAATTCAAAAGTTGTTGCAACATTACAAGTTTAAGCAGGCTGTGGGCAAAATATAAGTTATTTTCATTGAACTTTGCATGAAATGGGACCCCTTTGTCCGCCTTAAAGGGAAATAACTCATGTACAACGTATTATTTTATAATTACGTCTGGTAGTTACGGTATGGTATCTGAAAATACTGAACACTGCGCTAAACATCATTATTCAAAAGCTGAACGTTTCACATGAGTTTCAGGTACATTTCTTACTTTTCACCTGAGTTTTAGGTACATTTCTTACTTTTCACATGAGTTTTAGGTACATTTCTTACTTTTCACATGAGTTTTAGGTACATTTCTTACTTTTTACCTGAGTTTTAGGTACATTTCTTACTTTTCACATGAGTTTTAGGTACATTTCTTACTTTTCACCTGAGTTTTAGGTACATTTCTTACTTTTCACATGAGTTTTAGGTACATTTCTTACTTTTCACATGAGTTTTAGGTACATTTCTTACATTTTACATGAGTTTTAGGTACATTTCTTACTTTTCACATGAGTTTTAGGTACATTTCTTACTTTTCACCTGAATTTTAGGTACATTTCTTACTTTTCACATGAGTTTTAGGTACATTTCTTACTTTTTACCTGAGTTTTAGGTACATTTCTTACTTTTCACATGAGTTTTAGGTACATTTCTTACTTTTCACATGAGTTTTAGGTACATTTCTTACTTTTCACCTGAGTTTTAGGTACATTTTTTACTTTTCACCTGAGTTTTAGGTACATTTCTTACTTTTTGCCTGAGTTTTAGGTACATTTCTTGCTTTTCACATGAGTTTTAGGTACATTTTTTACTTTTCACCTGAGTTTTAGGTACATTTCTTACTTTTCACCTGAGTTTTAGGTACATTTCTTACTTTTCACCTGAGTTTTAGGTACATTTCTTACTTTTCACGATAGATTAAATACATTCTCAGAAGAATTTAAGGTATTAAGCGAAAGCCAGTGTGGATTCCGTAAACAATACTCCACTATTGATAGTATATTTATCCTTTATTCCTTCTTCGAATGTCTCAAAAGTAAAAAGAAAAAATTATTTTGTGCTTTCGTGGACTTTGAAAAAGCGTTCGACAAAGTCTGGCGTGAAGCATTATGGTACAAACTTTTATTGAACAATATCAATGGTAAAATGTATCGTTTGATATTAAATATGTATGATAACATTAAATCATGTGTAGTATATAACAATTGTAAATCTGATTTCTTTAGGTGTGAAAACGGTGTTAGACAGGGTGAGAACTTATTCCCTTTTTTGTTTTCAATGTTTCTAAATGATTTAGAATCTTACCTGCAGTCAAAGATGTCAGTGGGTTGATAACATTGTCTGAAGAAATTAAAAACCAGTTAAATGTATATCTGAAACTTTTCGTTATACTGTACGCCGACGATACAGTGATAATGTCGGAAACCAAAGAGGATCTTCAAAAACAACTTGATGTCTTTTCTGAATATTGTAAGTTTTGGCAACTTAAAGTTAATGTCGAAAAAACTAAAATTTTGGTTTTTTCTAGAGGGAGGCTTCCAAATAATCTAACATTCACATTCAATGAAATGGAAATTGGAATAGTGTCTGAATTTAATTATCTGGGTGTTTTACTTTCAAAATCTGGGAGCTTTTCAATGGCAAAAAAAACTCAAGTAGAGAAAGCCACAAAAGCAATGTTCGAAGTTTTAAAAAGAGGAAAAGTACATAACCTATCAATTCAGTGCCAGTTAGACTTATTTGATAAAATAATAAAACCTATTTTATTGTATGGGTGTGAAGTTTGGGGGTTTTCAAAAAACGAAATTATAGAAAGGGTGCACTTGCGATTTTGTAAACTATTACTTAATTTTAAAACTTCCACACCAAGCTACATGGTTTATGGGGAACTAGGTAGGTATCCCCTAGACATTGATATAAAAGTTAGAACAATATCTTTTTGGGCTAAATTAATCAGTGGAAAGCAAACACAACTATCTGCTATCATTTATAAATGTATGTATAATATGTTGCGAGTGAGAAATAGAAACTTTATGTGGTTGAAATATGTAAAACATATATTGTGTAATTGTGGTTTTAATTATATTTGGGAGTCACACACTTTTATTAATGAATTGTGGTTGAAACACTCAATTAAGCAAAATCTCACTGATCAATATCTCCAAACGTGGCTTTCTTCAGTAAACGACTCTCCGAAGGCACTGAATTACAGAATATATAAAGATAATTTGGCTTTCGAAAACTACTTAAATATTTTAAATGATAAGGATAATTTGACATTAAGTAAATTTAGAACAACAAACCATAAGTTATCAGTCGAAAATGGTAGATGGAAAAACATAACCAGAGAGAATAGAATATGTCCCTTATGTAATAATGGAGAAATTGGAGATGAATTTCATTATCTATTTAAATGTCAGTATTTCGGCAATCAAAAAAAAATTTATATAAAGAAAAACATTCGTATAAATCCAAACATAATAAAGTTCAAACTATTAATGACATCAACTTCAAAAATAGAACTTCAAAAATTATGTCGTTTTGTCGGGATTATTAATAAAGGTGTGTCGACTCCCGGTTAACCTCTTGTTATGACCTGTCTGTATATATTGTAAATAGTGTACATATTTTCATATCTCTATACCTGTATGTATTATGGTATAAGAGAAATAAAGAATCTAATCTAAAGGTACATTTCTTACTTTTCACATGAGTTTTAGGTACATTTCTTACTTTTCACATGAGTTTTAGGTACATTTCTTACTTTTCACATGAGTTTTAGGTACATTTCTTACTTTTTACCTGAGTTTTATGTACATTTTTTACTTTTCACATGAGTTTTAGGTACATTTCTTACTTTTTACCTGAGTTTTAGGTACATTTCTTACTTTTCACATGAGTTTTAGCTACATTTCTTACTTTTTACCTGAGTTTTAGGTACATTTCTTACTTTTCACATGAGTTTTAGGTACATTTCTTACTTTTCACATGAGTCTTAGGTACATTTTTTACTTTTCACCTGAGTTTTAGGTACATTTCTTACTTTTCACATGAGTTTTAGGTACATTGTTTACTTTTCACATGAGTTTTAGGTACATTTCTTACTTTTCACATGAGTTTTAGGTACATTTCTTACTTTTCACATGAGTTTTAGGTACATTTCTTACTTTTTACCTGAGTTTTATGTACATTTTTTACTTTTCACTTGAGTTTTAGGTACATTTCTTACTTTTTACCTGAGTTTTAGGTACATTTCTTACTTTTTACATGAGTTTTAGGTACATTTCTTACTTTTCATATGAGTTTTAGGTACATTTCTTACTTTTCACATGAGTCTTAGGTACATTTCTTACTTTTCACATGAGTTTTAGGTACATTTCTTACTTTTCACATGAGTTTTAGGTACATTGTTTACTTTTCACCTGAGTTTTAGGTATATTTCTTACTTTTCACATGAGTTTTAGGTACATTTCTTACTTTTCACACAAGTTTTAGGTACATTTCTTACTTTTCACATGAGTTTTAGGTACATTTCTTACTTTTCACATGAGTTTTAGGTACATTTCTTACTTTTTACCTGAGTTTTAGGTACATTTTTTACTTTTCACATGAGTTTTAGGTACATTTCTTACTTTTTACCTGAGTTTTAGGTACATTTCTTACTTTTTACCTGAGATTTATGTACATTTTTTACTTTTCACTTGAGTTTTAGGTACATTTCTTACTTTTTACCTGAGTTTTAGGTACATTTCTTACTTTTTACCTGAGTTTTAGGTACATTTCTTACTTTTCATATGAGTTTTAGGTACATTTCTTACTTTTCACATGAGTCTTAGGTACATTTCTTACTTTTCACCTGAGTTTTAGGTACATTTCTTACTTTTCACATGAGTTTTAGGTACATTGTTTACTTTTCACCTGAGTTTTAGGTACATTTCTTACTTTTTACCTGAGTTTTAGGTACATTTCTTACTTTTCATATGAGTTTTAGGTACATTTCTTACTTTTCACATGAGTCTTAGGTACATTTCTTACTTTTCACCTGAGTTTTAGGTACATTTCTTACTTTTCACATGAGTTTTAGGTACATTGTTTACTTTTCACCTGAGTTTTAGGTACATTTCTTACTTTTCACATGAGTTTTAGGTACATTGTTTACTTTTCACCTGAGTTTTAGGTACATTTCTTACTTTTCACATGAGTTTTAGGTACATTTCTTACTTTTCACACAAGTTTTAGGTACATTTCTTACTTTTCACATGAGTTTTAGGTACATTTCTTACTTTTCACATGAGTTTTAGGTACATTTCTTACTTTTTACCTGAGTTTTAGGTACATTTTTTACTTTTCACATGAGTTTTAGGTACATTTCTTACTTTTTACCTGAGTTTTAGGTACATTTCTTACTTTTCACATGAGCTTTAGGTACATTTCTTACTTTTCACATGAGTTTTAGGTACATTTCTTACTTTTCACATGAGTTTTAGGTACATTTCTTACTTTTCACATGAGTTTTAGGTACATTTCTTACTTTTCACATGAGTTTTAGGTACATTTCTTACTTTTCACCTGAGTTTTAGGTACATTTCTTACTTTTCACCTGAGTTTTAGGTACATTTCTTACTTTTCACATGAGTTTCAGGTACATTTCTTACTTTTCACATGAGTTTCAGTTATATTTTCTTTCATGTTCAATAATATACAGGTCACTTCCTAAACAATTTGTACTTTATATCAGCATCTCTTCTTCTGTATTAGCACTATATAATCTTACATGAATAATGAATAAGGTACTCGATCATATTGTTTAAAGAATCACGTAATATCGGATTAACACAGAAAGATTAGACTGTTTACGTTATGTTCAAGTAGATCACGTCAATAGTCTTTCATAATTGGTAAATAAACATTTTATATTTATCAAACAAACCTAATTTTGGTAGGTATTGTGTAGGGAGAAATCCGTATAGGAGAAATATACGAATTTGATTTATAATTATTATCATTTTTACAATTTTTTTTTACAAATATACTATTGTCGTCATCGGGATTTTGTTGACCATTTTATCTATTTCTATTTCTCTTATGACAATGCATCTTTTCTCATTCAAGTAGACTTCTTTATCTTCTATCACCGACAATACTTTTATCATACTATACACGGGGGGGGGGGGGGGGGGGGGTGGGGGGGGGGGGGGGGGGTTAGTTTTCTGTATTGTGTGTTGTTTTTGGTTTTGTATTTTTTGTTTTGTTTTGAAGGTCTTTGTTCTGTGTCTGGTGTACAATATTACCTGTGTCACTGAATTTTCCATTCTTGATTTCCCCTTCAGTTTTCTCTAACAGTAGTAGGGGGTGTGGTTTTTTAAGCACCCCAAAAACTCGTGGCGTTGTGGCGTCCCCATATAAGGCCATAGACACACCCATTTCCCAGATAGGGGCATAACCCCACCCCGGAACTGACGTCACAAAAAATTTGAAAATTCAAATAAAAATAAAATAATAATAATAATAATAATTATTATTAATTAACTTTGATTTATTAGCCTTTATATGATCAAATCTGTCAATACAATATAAAAACTTTCATTGGGCCAATACGGATATTTTCCGTATTGGCCCGATTTCAGTCAGTCCAATTGGATCGGAATCCGCTAGACGTTTTGACAATCGCAAGGAAAAGTCCCAAAAGATACTGGACTGGTTAATTAATAAAGGTATCATTACGTGATGTTTTTCATATTGGCCTAGTTATAGGTCCGAGGCCTACTGTATTGGCTTGTCCTTGGTCTGCTGCATTGAGCTTCGGCTGCGCCGCAGGTCAATACAGTAGGCCTCGGACCTATAACTAGGCCAATATGAAAAACATCACTTAATAATACTACATTTATATAAATTTTTTTTTTAATTCTAAAATTTTTAAACAAAATAAAAAATACATAATTTCGACTCGATGACTCACGTACGTGTCTAGTTTTTATCATGTATCAGTTCATTTACAATCTCCGTGTCAAAATTATTAAAATGCTGATATTTTTTCGAGAATCCATTGATATCATCATCAATTCACACATTTTTTATTCATCAGATGATAACAAATACATCGGTTCTTTTTAATCTACACACGGAAAACAGACATATCAAATATCCATCGCACGCACTGACCATTTATCTTGACCCGAAATGGTAAATACCCATATACTATAAACACATGTCAGTGTAAACCTCAACAGATAGAATAATTGAAGAGTGTAATTACGTAGATGTTTTTATTGATAAATGTCTTTAATTGTGTGTTAATTAATGATTATATACTATAAGTAATAATCACTTTTTAGAATAATAACGCGTAAAAACAGAGCTTGACCTTAGAAAACCCTCTGACTTCTGATAAGGCTATATGTTTCAGCATCGTCTGCATTGAGGATTAAATTTCAATTGATCTGATCTCGAGGGAACCCCTTGATCATTATAGTGTTCTATAATAGGGACATTTACAATGCATGACAATATACACTTTTGACTTCTATAATAGGGACATTTACAATGCATGACAATATACACTTTTGACAGTTCGATTGTTTATTAAGCTCAATACATTCTATCATAAGGACAATGCATGACAATATACAATGTTAACAGTTAGATTTAAAAATTTTGTCCTCGTTTCCTTTTAAATTAACAGAGGAAAAGTCTTTCACTATGACCGGCAGCTCCATTCTTCGATGTCTCCGTATGAAGTAGTACAGGCAATACAGTCCGCAGGTGTCGGTGTCGTCGGGTTGGATTTGAGACGAACAGTAGTAGTATTGCGGTCCGTTGACGATCAGGACGTTGGCGAAACGGCGATGATACGTTTCCGGTGCGTTTCCCAGAGAATCGAAAAATTCATATGCATAAAAAACCACACTCCCTACTACTTCTAACGTTTATTTTAAGCTATCTTAAGATTTGGTATTTAGCACATTATTCATGGTCATTTATAAATATGTATATAATTAATGTAAAGATATGAGTTGTGAGACCACCATATGTGATATTGATATTTTAGGACTTTAATTAGATTTCCAGAACATACACGATTTGTAATTTTCTTTTATTTAACGAGACAAACAATCATAGAAATTGACACCAAATGTCGATAATAATTTTATAAAACGTCGTTGTTTACACAGATCGTGTATGTACATTTAATTAAATATCTTATTACTTATTGATGAAAGGTCTAAAATCATATCAATCTTTTGTAATGATAACGTGTTATCAGATAGAGTCAAAGTTGAAAACTAGGGCCCAATAGATCAAAGTGTAATGTATTGACAGACTCTAAATATAGCCTCACTGCATCACAAACAAAATACCGACAAAAGTTGTTGATTTGAAGATATAGGCCGTCATAGTCTCAATCATGGAAGATATTAGGGACCAACAATTTTATTTTTTTTTTGGAGGGAGGGGGAGGACTATGTCTTGCTGCCTAATCAGAAAATGTAATTCACGCGAAACAACAATCAGATTATTGTTTTCTATACAGATTTTTCCTAATGTCCTCCTTTGGAGCTGCGGGTACATATTTTGCACCTTACAAGTCAAATATTTTTTTTTCTGTAAAATTTGGTATCAGATAACAAAAAAGCATAGCCCCGACAACCTCATTCCCCCAACAATAAGTTATAACAGTGGACAGACATGACATAGGGTACCATTAAACCTCATTCCCCCAACAATAAGTTATAACAGTGGACAGACATGACATAGGGTGCCATTAAACCTCATTCCCCCAACAATAAGTTATAACAGTGGACAGACATGACATAGGGCACAATAAGTTATAACAGTGGACAGACATGACATAGGGTACCATAAGTTATAACAGTGGACAGACATGACATAGGGTACAATAAGCTATAACAGTGGACAGACATGACATAGGGTACAATAAGTTATGACAGTTGACAGACATGACATAGGGTACCATAAGTTATAACAATGGACAGACATGACATAGGGTACAATAAGCTATAACAGTGGACAGAGATGACATAGGGTACCATAAGTTATAACAGTTGACAGACATGACATAGGGTACAATAAGCTATAACAGTGGACAGACATGACATAGGGTACCATAACTTATAACAGTGGATAGACATGACATAGGGTACAATAAGTTATAACAGTGGACAGACATGACATAGGGTACAATAAGTTATAACAGTGGACAGACATGACATAGGGTACAATAAGTTATAACAGTGGACAGACATGACATAGGGTACAATAAGTTATAGCAGTTGACAGACATGACATTAGGGTACCATAAGTTATAACAGTGGACAGACATAAGGTGTCATTACATTAACATCCAAACCAAGTAATACTAGTAAATGTCTATCCATGTCAGCTACTTAGACAATTAAATTTTAATTAGATTGGAAATTCCATCGGTTTGTTACATACTTTTTTTTTACAAATCATCAAAGTAACACACATTGTATCTAAATAATAAGCAAATGTGTTTGTGACTGTAATGGAAACTTCAGGTACTTTTCAAACAAGTTTTCTGTAGACTCGACTTCCTCCATTTCTGTATGTCAGTTAACAGTTTCCTATTTTCTAATCCTATGCCAAATTACGGACTCTTACTTGTGAAACGGAAACATTGTCTAATGTTGGAAAGTGACAAGGAATTCATAAATTCGTTTCGTTTAATAACGATTATTCTAAAAACGTCTAACCATAAGAGTTACCTGCTGCATCACATAACTACATTTCTCGATTCGGAGTTGGTTTTTTTCACTGAAATGAAACTATATTCATTATGATGCAGGTAAAGTCCATGCTTAAGATGTCATTGATGTTTGTCAGGTAAAGTCCATGCTTAAGATGTCATTGATGTTTGTCAGGTAAAGTCCATGCTTAAGATGTCATTGATGTTTGTCAGGTAAAGTCCATGCTTAAGATGTCATTGATGCAGGTAAAGTCCATGCTTAAGATGTCATTCATGTTTGTCAGGTAAAGTCCATGCTTAAGATGTCATTCATGTTTGTCAGGTAAAGTCCATGCTTAAGATGTCATTGATGCAGGTAAAGTCCATGCTTAAGATGTCATTGATGCAGGTAAAGTCCATGCTTAAGATGTCATTGATGCAGGTAAAGTCCATGCTTAAGATGTCATTGATGCAGGTAAAGTCCCTGCTTAAGATGGCATTGATGCAGGTAAAGTTCATGCTTAAGATGTCATTGATGCAGGTAAAGTCCATGCTTAAGATGTCATTGATGCAGGTAAAGTCCATGCTTAAGATGTCATTGATGCAGGTAAAGTCCATGCTTAAGATGTCATTGATGCAGGTAAAGTCCATGCTTAAGATGTCATTGATGCAGATAAAGTCCATGCTTAAGATGTCATTGATGCAGGTAAAGTCCATGCTTAAGATGTCATTGATGCAGGTAAAGTCCATGCTTAAGATGTCATTGATGTTTGTGATAGTATGTGGTCTTGTTGAGTGGAAGCGAATATGTGCAGGTTTTTTGTCATTTGACATAATCTTCAACTTGTTGAAGGCGATCAGCATTTGGTAGAAGAAATGTATTGCCGTTAGAGATCCAATAATCAAGAGTGGAAGATTGAGATCCTATTGATTAGCCGGTTTAACCCTGCCACATTGCTGTGTCTGTCCCAAGCCAGGATCTGATGGTTATATTTATCAGTTGAGTGCACATACAAATTATGTCATAATAATCAAAATGAAGAAAAATATTGAATTCTTTATTTTTACGCAAACAACAGTTTTCACTTTGCATAACAACATAACAAAAATAATAAAGTACATGGAATGTGTCATGTTAACCATGGTATCATTAAACGTCATAGTAACCATGATATCATTAAACGTCATAGTAACCATGGTATCATTAATGTCATAAAAATAACACCTTTATATAAACAAACATGATCTTGTCAATTATGTTGACCCTGTAATAATGTTGCCCTGCACAGAAGCACCCCCCTTATAAGGCAAACTTCAACCACAGACCAGCCCTCTTATCAGGCCAGATTTCAGATACACTGAGATTGTTATATATTATTTGTTTATCACCCTTTTAAGAGAGGCCACCCCACTTGTAAGGCCACTTCTTAATTAGAGAAATAGGGACCTTCCAAGAGGACGATTACTGCAGTCGTAATGTTATGTAGTCACTCACGAGACACTGAGTTCAATGTCGTGCATGCTATCACAATTTCACGATTAGCAAATATTAGTTTGTTTCTGTAGATGGTGTAATAACAAAGTAAGGTGTTATTAAGACTGTACCACCACCACCACCACCCACCCCCCTTTTTAATAATGTGAATTCCATAAAAAGCTTTTAATATTGCGGATAAAAGTACATGTGATATCGAAGGCAAAATATAAAACAAGCTGTAGTGAAAAAAATATCAAATTATTTCCCCAGATAATAAAATGTGTAGTAAGTAACTAAACATAAACAACACTGTATTAAACGATATGTTTAACAAACGTTCAAATTAACTTGCCCTTACATATATCGGAATGTACACGATATACAATATTATGTTCTACAGTACTCGAATTCTTGAAGAAGACCATGGAGTACCTATATTTTATAAAGACGAAACTGATATGATCTGTGTAAGACAGTTTAGTTTATAAGCACTCTTTTCAAACGTTATTTTAATTCTACCTTAAATCAAACATTATCTTACCCTTTTAATCGTACATCCAAATAAAATAAAACCATAATTTAAGGCACTTTCAAAAGAAATAAAAACTAATCTTATTAATTCTTTGGCAAGGCATTGTGTCATTTTTTCTCGCTGTCTTCTACACAAATATTTCATATCATCAAATAAAACTGTCTTCAGAATATGTTAAATTTCGGGAACTTGACACAGTTTGTGCGGCTGTGCACCGATTTTCTCCAGACTTACATGTTTGCGTGACATTTTTGAGACCTCATCCCTCGGAGGGGGTGTTCCAGGTCTAGAACGTCTTTGTTGAAACATTTCCTCCGGCGATGTGTATGCTCTCTGTCTACTTATCGGTTCAAAATCATCGAAATCATCAACTTCTTCCACAAAAATTTGAGGCAGTTGAAATTGTTCAGATTTTTTCTTGGCAAGCTCTGGCTTTTTGGCCGAAGACTCGGAGTTAGCACGGGGTCGTATTTGATCATCAATATCCCCAATATTAACCGTCAATCTGCTTTGACCCTCCATTTAGAATTTCTACTGTTGTGATTAATTCTCGATTGTATTTGTCCTTTGAGTGTTACACAGGCACATTGTATGAGTTCCCGTAGTATTTCTTTCTTTGATATTGTTCAAAAAATTTAATCCATCTGTTAATATTCACTTTTCAGAGGCAAAAACGAACGTTTTTACAAATATTTATATTTCTGATATATTTTTATTAAATATATGTTAGATATTACTTTCTGAAATTAAACATATATAAACGCCTGAGCAATTACTCACAACTTTCCCCAGAGGAATACACATCCGATTGAAGTTTTTAAATGAATCGTACAAATTCACTTTCCATATTTAATATAAAATTTTTATCAGATCAGATCAGAGCACAATGTTTACACTTCTTATATAATAATCCTATTTTCTGTAATATTTTTTTCAAGCGTTAAGTACACTGCACTGCCATGTAGAACCTTCTCTGTATATATCAATAACGTTCGGATTATATTTATTTTAGATAGTTATACTAATACACAAATCCACCTGTAGCATTCCAGTCCTTCGAACCATATGGTATAGCATCAATGATATTATTGAATAAAGTGAAGTAAATCAAATGGTGGTGTTTATATACGTTCTACATGTAACAGTTCTTTGTAGCGCCTGGTATTGATAAATAGACCGTGATATTTATCGTGTTTCAATTTGTCCACTGCCTGTTCAGAAGTAATTCTATCAATTGACTACCTCTTTACGACTGGCTTGTCAACAGTTATGTCAGGTACAACAGGGTGATAAACTGTATTTTCGTCATTAGAGGTGATTAGTGTTTTAATGTATTTTTTTGTTTACATTACATTTTTTCACACACGACCACGTGTAAGTATTATAATGATTAATAAACAACTTTACATTTATAATAGTAATACACTTTTGTTATTTACTAAATCACCCATTAACGATCATTAACCACGCACGTTTATCCTTCTGTTTGTTATCTGATGTTTTAATCAATTTCACGATTCATGAAACTTTTAAATGGCAAATATTCCTACAGTATACAATATCATAATCGCCTTATTTTGTTTCATTCTCACAACGTCTAATAGTCTTCTACATCGTTAAACAGAATTAACAGGTAAATGTTCACATTAAAGTTAAAATCTTTTCTACCTCAATGATTGTATCAATGTAGGATACGTATTTTAACTGCACATAATATCCACTTGTTTGTCATCGTGTTCTACAGACAAGGTTACCTTGTTCCACGTGTAATTGTAGCCATATTCCAATTGTTATCATATTCTTTGTTGCATATAAAACAGTAATGATATTGTGCAAGTTTATATTCCAATTGTTATCATATTCTTTGTTGCATATAAAACAGTGATGATATTGTGCAAGTTTATATTCCAATTGTTATCATATTCTTTGTTGCATATAAAACAGTAATGATATTGTGCAAGTTTATATTCCAATTGTTATCATATTCTTTGTTGCATATAAAACAGTAATGATATTGTGCAAGTTTATATTCCAATTGTTATCATATTCTTTGTTGCATATAAAACAGTAATGATATTGTGCAAGTTTATATTCCAATTGTTATCATATTCTTTGTTGCATATAAAACAGTAATGATATTGTGCAAGTTTGTATTCCAATTGTTATCATATTCTTTGTTGCATATAAAACAGTGATGATATTGTGCAAGTTTATATTCCAATTGTTATCATATTCTTTGTTGCATATAAAACAGTGATGATATTGTGCAAGTTTATATTCCGATTGTTATCATATTCTTTGTTGTATATAAAACAGTGATGATATTGTGCAAGTTTATATTCCAATTGTTATCATATTCTTTGTTGCATATAAAACAATAATGATATTGTACAAGTTCGTAGGATGTTCGTCATTTCCTTCTGTTAGTTGATAAACACATTTCTCTTACTGCGTTCTTCAATTACTGTACGATTTACACATTAAAAAAATATATATATCAAATGCACACAATCTGTTAGGACACACACTTAGATCAAAATGCGGAAATTTATTCATTTCGAACGAATTACCAAGTGCTTGGTGAAGACATAATTTATCTCTGCTGATGTTTATTATCTTTACATTGATTTTCAAGATACAATCTGTATTCTCAAATAAACCATAAATTCACAGTCTTTAGTATGTTAATTTAGTAAAATAAAATAAAAATGTACGTCAAAACAACGGTGGTGATTGTGTAATGTATTTAAATAACAAAATTTATGTAATTCCAGAATTGAAAATAAACACGTGTGTAATTACAGGTGATTACTAATCACTTACATGCCGTTGCTATCAGCACTAATTGACACCCTGCAGCTGGTGTACATGCTCTTAACAACTGACTCACATGTTAGAATCCATGACATATACAATTATATTGATGAAAGGAACACAGTTTTTTTTCACCAGAAGTTAATTAATTATTAAGACCGTTGCACGTAAGTGCTATGTTTTGTACTGGTCACATACAGTTACCTCCCTTGCTGTTCATTAAAACTCTCGAGATCATCAGTATACGTCAGTAAATGATCTACAATTGATAATGATTGACTATGATATAAGTAATTGTTTTTGTTAACCATATTTAAGTACCATTTTACTTGTTTATCTTGTTATCGTTCTATATGAGTAGTAACATTACATTGACTGCATTTGTTGTGATGTAAAGTCATTGACGTCATCAAATCTCCTGGTCATATTCTACAGTCAAACATATATATAAAGGCCACTCAAGGGAACCTGAAAATGTGGTCTCTATGAACAGTTGTCCTTTATATACAGGTTAAAATTATATGCACTATTCATCAATGAGAAAAATGAGACTGCCCTTTATAGACAATGATTTGTTATATAGAGGTGCCCTTTATAGAAAATGATTTGTTACATAGAGGTGCCCTTTATAGACAATTTATTTGTTGTTATATAGAGGTGCCCTTTAAAGCAGGTTTGACTGTATTATTTGTGGAGTAGAAACCGCCATTCAAGTACTGGTTTAACGCTTACAATGAAGAGGACACCTTTGAAATATTCACTCGAGTGGTTTGAATGTCATTTGTTACGTTCTGTTTGTTTGTGTTAATGTGACAGTTTTACCTTGTTTGACACTGCAGTCTTTGTTTGTGTTAATGTGACAGTTTTACCTTGTTTGACACTGCAGTCTTTGTTTGTGTTAATGTGACAGTTTTAACTTGTTTGACACTGCAGTCTTTGTTTGTGTTAATGTGACAGTTTTAACTTGTTTGACACTGCAGTCTTTGTTTGTGTTAATGTGACAGTTTTAACTTGTTTGACGCTGCAGTCTTTGTTTGTGTTAATGTGACAGTTTTACCTTGTTTGACACTGCAGTCTTTGTTTGTGTTAATGTGACAGTTTTACCTTGTTTGACACTGCAGTCTTTGTTTGTGTTAATGTGACAGTTTTGACTTGTTTGACACTGCAGTCTTTGTTTGTGTTAATGTGACAGTTTTATCTTGTTTGACACTGCAGACTTTGTTTGTGTTAATGTGACAGATTTAACTTGTTTGACACTGCAGTCTTTGTTTGTGTTAATGTGACAGATTTAACTTGTTTGACACTGCAGTCTTTGTTTGTGTTAATGTGACAGTTTTAGCTTGTTTGACCTTGCAGTCTTTGTTTGTGTTAATGTGACAGTTTTAACTTGTTTGACACTGCGGTCTTTGTTTGTGTTAATGTGACAGTTTTAACTTGTTTGACACTGCAGTCTTTGTTTGTGTTAATGTGACAGTTTTACCTTGTTTGACACTGCAGCCTTTGTTTGTGTTAATGTGACAGTTTTAGCTTGTTTGACACTGCATTCTTTGTTTGTGTTAATGTGACAGTTTTAACTTGTTTGACACTGCAGTCTTTGTTTGTGTTAATGTGACAGTTTAATCTTGTTTGACACTGCAGTCTTTGTTTGTGTTAATGTGACAGTTTTATCTTGTTTAACACTGCAGTCTTTGTTTGTGTTAATGTGACAGATTTAACTTGTTTGACACTGCAGTCTTTGTTTGTGGTAATGTGACAGTTTTACCTTGTTTGACACTGCAGTCTTTGTTTGTGTTAATGTGACAGTTTTAACTTGTTTGACACTGCAGTCTTTGTTTGTGTTAATGTGACAGTTTTAGCTTGTTTGACACTGCAGTCTTTGTTTGTGTTAATGTGACAGTTTTACCTTGCTTGACACTGCAGCCTTTGTTTGTGTTAATGTGACAGTTTTAGCTTGTTTGACACTGCAGTCTTTGTTTGTGTTAATGTGACAGTTTTATCTTGTTTGACACTGCAGTTTTTGTTTGTGTTAATGTGACAGTTTTACCTTGTTTGACACTGCAGTCTTTGTTTGTGTTAATGTGCCAGTTTTAGCTTGTTTGACACTGCAGTCTTTGTTTGTGTTAATGTGACAGTTTTACCTTGTTTGACACTGCAGTCTTTGTTTGTGTTAATGTGACAGTTTTATCTTGTTTGACACTGCAGCCTTTGTTTGTGTTAATGTGACAGTTTTAACTTGTTTGACACTGCAGTCTTTGTTTGTGTTAATGTGACAGTTTTAACTTGTTTGACACTGCAGTCTTTGTGTTAATGTGACAGTTTTACCTTGTTTGACACTGCAGTCTTTGCTTGTGTTAATGTGACAGTTTTATCTTGTTTGACACTGCAGTCTTTGTGTTAATGTGACAGTTTTACCTTGTTTGACACTGCAGTCTTTGTTTGTGTTAATGTGACAGTTTTATCTTGTTTGACACTGCAGTTTTTGTTTGTGTTAATGTGACAGTTTTACCTTGTTTGACACTGCAGTCTTTGTTTGTGTTAATGTGACAGTTTTAGCTTGTTTGACACTGCAGTCTTTGTTTGTGTTAATGTGACAGTTTTACCTTGTTTGACACTGCAGTTTCTGTTTGTGTTAATGTGACAGTTTTATCTTGTTTGACACTGCAGCCTTTGTTTGTGTTAATGTGACAGTTTTATCTTGTTTGACACTGCAGTCTTTGTTTGTGTTAATGTGACAGTTTTATCTTGTTTGACACTGCAATCTTTGTTTGTGTTAATGTGACAGTTTTATCTTGTTTGACACTGCAGTGTTTGTTTGTGTTAATGTGATATTTTTATCTTGTTTGACACTGCAATCTTGGTTTGTGTTAATGTGACAGTTTTAACTTGTTTGACACTGCAGTCTTTGTTTGTGTTAATGTGACAGTTTTATCTTGTTTGACACTGCAGTCTTTGTTTGTGTTAATGTGACAGTTTTATCTTGTTTGACACTGCAATCTTTGTTTGTGTTAATATGACAGTTTTAGCTTGTTTGACACTGCAGTCTTTGTTTGTGTTAATGTGACAGTTTTATCTTGTTTGACACTGCAGTCTTTGTTTGTGTTAATGTGACAGTTTTAGCTTGTTTGACACTGCAATCTTTGTTTGTGTTAATGTGACAGTTTTAACTTGTTTGACACTGCAGTCTTTGTTTGTGTTAATGTGATACCTTTCTCTTGTTTGACACTGAAATCTTTGTTTGTGTTAATGTGACAGATTTAACTTGTTTGACACTGCAGTCTTTGTTTGTGTTAATGTGACAGTTTTAGCTTGTTTGACCTTGCAGTCTTTGTTTGTGTTAATGTGACAGTTTTAGCTTGTTTGACACTGCGGTCTTTGTTTGTGTTAATGTGACAGTTTTAGCTTGTTTGACACTGCAGTCTTTGTTTGTGTTAATGTGACAGTTTTAACTTGTTTGACACTGCAGTCTTTGTTTGTGTTAATGTGACAGTTTTACCTTGTTTGACACTGCAGTCTTTGTTTATGTTAATGTGACAGTTTTATCTTGTTTGACACTGCAGCCTTTGTTTGTGTTAATGTGACAGTTTTATCTTGTTTGACACTGCAGTCTTTGTTTGTGTTAATGTGACAGTTTTAGCTTGTTTGACACTGCAATCTTTGTTTGTGTTAATGTGACAGTTTTATCTTGTTTGACACTGCTGTGTTTGTTTGTGTTAATGTGATATTTTTATCTTGTTTGACACTGCAATCTTGGTTTGTGTTAATGTGACAGTTTTAACTTGTTTGACACTGCAGTCTTTGTTTGTGTTAATGTGACAGTTTTATCTTGTTTGACACTGCAGTCTTTGTTTGTGTTAATGTGACAGTTTTATCTTGTTTGACACTGCAATCTTTGTTTGTGTTAATATGACAGTTTTAACTTGTTTGACACTGCAGTCTTTGTTTGTGTTAATGTGACAGTTTTATCTTGTTTGACACTGCAATCTTTGTTTGTGTTAATATGACAGTTTTAACTTGTTTGACACTGCAGTCTTTGTTTGTGTTAATGTGACAGTTTTATCTTGTTTGACACTGCAGTCTTTGTTTGTGTTAATGTGACAGTTTTAGCTTGTTTGACACTGCAATCTTTGTTTGTGTTAATCTGACAGTTTTAACTTGTTTGACACTGCAGTCTTTGTTTGTGTTAATGTGATACTTTTCTCTTGTTTGACACTGCAATCTTTGTTTGTGTTAATGTGACAGTTTTACCTTGTTTGACACTGCAGTCTTTGTGTGTTAATGTGACAGTTTTAGCTTGTTTGACACTGCAGTCTTTGTTTGTGTTAATGTGACAGTTTTGGCTTGTTTGACACTGCAGTCTTTGCTTGTGTTAATGTGACAGTTTTAACTTGTTTGACACTGCAGTCTTTGTTTGTGTTAATGTGACAGTTTTAACTTGTTTGACACTGCAGTCTTTGTTTGTGTTAATGTGAAAGTTTTAACTTGTTTGACACTGCAGTCTTTGCTTGTGTTAATGTGACAGTTTTAACTTGTTTGACACTGCAGTCTTTGTTTGTGTTAATGTGACAGTTTTAGCTTGTTTGACACTGCAGTCTTTGCTTGTGTTAATGTGACAGTTTTAACTTGTTTGACACTGCAGTCTTTGTTTGTGTTAATGTGACAGTTTTAACTTGTTTGACACTGCAGTCTTTGTTTGTGTTAATGTGACAGTTTTAGCTTGTTTGACACTGCAGTCTTTGCTTGTGTTAATGTGACAGTTTTAACTTGTTTGATACTGCAGTCTTTGTTTGTGTTAATGTGACAGTTTTAACTTCTTTGACACTGCAGTATTTGTTTGTGTTAATGTGACAGTTTTAGCTTGTTTGACACTGCAGTGTTTGTGTGTGTTAATGTGACAGTTTTAACTTGTTTGACACTGCAGTCTTTGTTTGTGTTAATGTGACAGTTTTATCTTGTTTGACTCTGCAGTCTTTGTTTGTGTTAATGTGACAGTTTTAACTTGTTTGACACTGCAGTCTTTTTTGTGCTAATGTGACAGTTGTAGCTTGTTTGACACTGCAGTCTTTGTTTGTGTTAATGTGACAGTTTTATCTTGTTTGACACTACAGTCTTTGTTTGTGTTAATGTGACAGTTTTATCTTGTTTGACACTGCAGTCTTTGTTTGTGTTAATGTGACAGTTTTATCTTGTTTGACACTACAGTCTTTGTTTGTGTTAATGTGACAGTTTTAACTTGTTTGACTCTGCAGTCTTTGTTTGTGTTAATGTGACAGTTTTAACTTGTTTGACACTGCAGTCTTTGTTTGTGCTAATGTGACAGTTTTAGCTTGTTTGACACTGCAGTCTTTGTTTGTGTTAATGTGACAGTTTTATCTTGTTTGACACTGCAGTCTTTGTTTGTGCTAATGTGACAGTTTTAGCTTGTTTGACACTGCAGTCTTTGTTTGTGTTAATGTGACAGTTTTAACTTGTTTGACACTGCAGTCTTTGTTTGTGCTAATGTGGCAGTTTTAGCTTGTTTGACATTGCAGTCTTTGTTTGTGTTAATATGACAGTTTTAACTTGTTTGACACTGCAGTCTTTATTTGTGCTAATGTGACAGTTTTAGCTTGTTTGACACTGCAGTCTTTGTTTGTGTTAATGTGACAGTTTTAACTTGTTTGACACTGCAGTCTTTGTTTGTGCTAATGTGACAGTTTTAGCTTGTTTGACACTGCAGTCTTTGTTTGTGTTAATGTGACAGTTTTATCTTGTTTGACACTGCAGTCTTGTTTGTGTTAATGTGACAGTTTTAATTTGTTTAACACTGCAGTCTTTGTTTGTGTTAATGTGACAGATTTAACTTGTTTGACACTGCAGTCTTTGTTTGTGGTAATGTAACAGTTTTAACTTCTTTGACACTGCAATCTTTGTTTGTGTTAATGTGACAGTTTTAACTTGTTTGACACTGCAGTGTTTGTGTGTGTTAATGTGACAGTTTTAACTTGTTTGACACTGCAGTCTTTGTTTGTGTTAATGTGACAGTTTTAGCTTGTTTGACACTGCAGTCTTTGTTTGTGTTAATGTGACAGTTTTATCTTGTTTGACACTGCAGTCTTTGTTTGTGCTAATGTGACAGTTTTAGCTTGTTTGACACTGCAGTCTTTGTTTGTGTTAATGTGACAGTTTTATCTTGTTTCACACTACAGTCTTTGTTTGTGTTAATGTGACAGTTTTATCCTGTTTGACACTGCAGTCTTTGCTTGTGTTAATGTGACAGTTTTATCTTGTTTGACACTACAGTCTTTGTTTGTGTTAATGTGACAGTTTTATCCTGTTTGACACTGCAGTCTTTGCTTGTGTTAATGTGACAGTTTTATCTTGTTTGACACTACAGTCTTTGTTTGTGTTAATGTGACAGTTTTAACTTGTTTGACTCTGCAGTCTTTGTTTGTGTTAATGTGACAGTTTTAACTTGTTTGACACTGCAGTCTTTGTTTGTGTTAATGTGACAGTTTTATCTTGTTTGACACTGCAGTCTTTGTTTGTGTTAATGTGACAGTTTTACCTTGCTTGACACTGCAGCCTTTGTTTGTGTTAATGTGACAGTTTTAGCTTGTTTGACACTGCAGTCTTTGTTTGTGTTAATGTGACAGTTTTATCTTGTTTGACACTGCAGTTTTTGTTTGTGTTAATGTGACAGTTTTACCTTGTTTGACACTGCAGTCTTTGTTTGTGTTAATGTGCCAGTTTTAGCTTGTTTGACACTGCAGTCTTTGTTTGTGTTAATGTGACAGTTTTACCTTGTTTGACACTGCAGTCTTTGTTTGTGTTAATGTGACAGTTTTATCTTGTTTGACACTGCAGCCTTTGTTTGTGTTAATGTGACAGTTTTAACTTGTTTGACACTGCAGTCTTTGTTTGTGTTAATGTGACAGTTTTAACTTGTTTGACACTGCAGTCTTTGTGTTAATGTGACAGTTTTACCTTGTTTGACACTGCAGTCTTTGCTTGTGTTAATGTGACAGTTTTATCTTGTTTGACACTGCAGTCTTTGTGTTAATGTGACAGTTTTACCTTGTTTGACACTGCAGTCTTTGTTTGTGTTAATGTGACAGTTTTATCTTGTTTGACACTGCAGTTTTTGTTTGTGTTAATGTGACAGTTTTACCTTGTTTGACACTGCAGTCTTTGTTTGTGTTAATGTGACAGTTTTAGCATGTTTGACACTGCAGTCTTTGTTTGTGTTAATGTGACAGTTTTACCTTGTTTGACACTGCAGTTTCTGTTTGTGTTAATGTGACAGTTTTATCTTGTTTGACACTGCAGCCTTTGTTTGTGTTAATGTGACAGTTTTATCTTGTTTGACACTGCAGTCTTTGTTTGTGTTAATGTGACAGGTTTATCTTGTTTGACACTGCAATCTTTGTTTGTGTTAATGTGACAGTTTTATCTTGTTTGACACTGCAGTGTTTGTTTGTGTTAATGTGATATTTTTATCTTGTTTGACACTGCAATCTTGGTTTGTGTTAATGTGACAGTTTTAACTTGTTTGACACTGCAGTCTTTGTTTGTGTTAATGTGACAGTTTTATCTTGTTTGACACTGCAGTCTTTGTTTGTGTTAATGTGACAGTTTTATCTTGTTTGACACTGCAGTCTTTGTTTGTGTTAATATGACAGTTTTAACTTGTTTGACACTGCAGTCTTTGTTTGTGTTAATGTGACAGTTTTATCTTGTTTGACACTGCAGTCTTTGTTTGTGTTAATGTGACAGTTTTAGCTTGTTTGACACTGCAATCTTTGTTTGTGTTAATGTGACAGTTTTAACTTGTTTGACACTGCAGTCTTTGTTTGTGTTAATGTGATACCTTTCTCTTGTTTGACACTGCAATCTTTGTTTGTGTTAATGTGACAGATTTAACTTGTTTGACACTGCAGTCTTTGTTTGTGTTAATGTGACAGTTTTAGCTTGTTTGACCTTGCAGTCTTTGTTTGTGTTAATGTGACAGTTTTAGCTTGTTTGACACTGCGGTCTTTGTTTGTGTTAATGTGACAGTTTTGGCTTGTTTGACACTGCAGTCTTTGTTTGTGTTAATGTGACAGTTTTAACTTGTTTGACACTGCAGTCTTTGTTTGTGTTAATGTGACAGTTTTAACTTGTTTGACACTGCAGTCTTTGTTTATGTTAATGTGACAGTTTTATCTTGTTTGACACTGCAGCCTTTGTTTGTGTTAATGTGACAGTTTTATCTTGTTTGACACTGCAGTCTTTGTTTGTGTTAATGTGACAGTTTTATCTTGTTTGACACTGCAATCTTTGTTTGTGTTAATGTGACAGTTTTATCTTGTTTGACACTGCTGTGTTTGTTTGTGTTAATGTGATATTTTTATCTTGTTTGACACTGCAATCTTGGTTTGTGTTAATGTGACAGTTTTAACTTGTTTGACACTGCAGTCTTTGTTTGTGTTAATGTGACAGTTTTATCTTGTTTGACACTGCAGTCTTTGTTTGTGTTAATGTGACAGTTTTATCTTGTTTGACACTGCAATCTTTGTTTGTGTTAATATGACAGTTTTAACTTGTTTGACACTGCAGTCTTTGTTTGTGTTAATGTGACAGTTTTATCTTGTTTGACACTGCAGTCTTTGTTTGTGTTAATGTGACAGTTTTAGCTTGTTTGACACTGCAATCTTTGTTTGTGTTAATCTGACAGTTTTAACTTGTTTGACACTGCAGTCTTTGTTTGTGTTAATGTGATACTTTTCTCTTGTTTGACACTGCAATCTTTGTTTGTGTTAATGTGACAGTTTTACCTTGTTTGACACTGCAGTCTTTGTGTGTTAATGTGACAGTTTTAGCTTGTTTGACACTGCAGTCTTTGTTTGTGTTAATGTTACAGTTTTGGCTTGTTTGACACTGCAGTCTTTGCTTGTGTTAATGTGACAGTTTTAACTTGTTTGACACTGCAGTCTTTGTTTGTGTTAATGTGACAGTTTTAACTTGTTTGACACTGCAGTCTTTGTTTGTGTTAATGTGAAAGTTTTAACTTGTTTGACACTGCAGTCTTTGCTTGTGTTAATGTGACAGTTTTAACTTGTTTGACACTGCAGTCTTTGTTTGTGTTAATGTGACAGTTTTAGCTTGTTTGACACTGCAGTCTTTGTTTGTGTTAATGTGACAGTTTTAACTTGTTTGACACTGCAGTCTTTGTTTGTGTTAATGTGACAGTTTTAACTTGTTTGACACTGCAGTCTTTGTTTGTGTTAATGTGACAGTTTTAGCTTGTTTGACACTGCAGTCTTTTCTTGTGTTAATGTGATAGTTTTAACTTGTTTGATACTGCAGTCTTTGTTTGTGTTAATGTGACAGTTTTAACTTCTTTGACACTGCAGTCTTTGTTTGTGTTAATGTGACAGTTTTAGCTTGTTTGACACTGCAGTGTTTGTGTGTGTTAATGTGACAGTTTTAACTTGTTTGACACTGCAGTCTTTGTTTGTGTTAATGTGACAGTTTTATCTTGTTTGACTCTGCAGTCTTTGTTTGTGTTAATGTGACAGTTTTAACTTGTTTGACACTGCAGTCTTTTTTGTGCTAATGTGACAGTTGTAGCTTGTTTGACACTGCAGTCTTTGTTTGTGTTAATGTGACAGTTTTATCTTGTTTGACACTACAGTCTTTGTTTGTGTTAATGTGACAGTTTTATCTTGTTTGACACTGCAGTCTTTGTTTGTGTTAATGTGACAGTTTTATCTTGTTTGACACTACAGTCTTTGTTTGTGTTAATGTGACAGTTTTAGCTTGTTTGACTCTGCAGTCTTTGTTTGTGTTAATGTGACAGTTTTATCTTGTTTGACACTGCAGTCTTTGTTTGTGCTAATGTGACAGTTTTAGCTTGTTTGACACTGCAGTCTTTGTTTGTGTTAATGTGACAGTTTTAACTTGTTTGACACTGCAGTCTTTGTTTGTGCTAATGTGGCAGTTTTAGCTTGTTTGACACTGCAGTCTTTGTTTGTGTTAATGTGACAGTTTTAACTTCTTTGACACTGCAGTCTTTGTTTGTGCTAATGTGACAGTTTTAGCTTGTTTGACACTGCAGTCTTTGTTTGTGTTAATGTGACAGTTTTAACTTGTTTGACACTGCAGTCTTTGTTTGTGCTAATGTGACAGTTTTAGCTTGTTTGACACTGCAGTCTTTGTTTGTGTTAATGTGACAGTTTTATCTTGTTTGACACTGCAGTCTTGTTTGTGTTAATGTGACAGTTTTAACTTGTTTAACACTGCAGTCTTTGTTTGTGTTAATGTGACAGATTTAACTTGTTTGACACTGCAGTCTTTGTTTGTGGTAATGTAACAGTTTTAACTTCTTTGACACTGCAATCTTTGTTTGTGTTAATGTGACAGTTTTAACTTGTTTGACACTGCAGTGTTTGTGTGTGTTAATGTGACAGTTTTAACTTGTTTGACACTGCAGTCTTTGTTTGTGTTAATGTGACAGTTTTAGCTTGTTTGACACTGCAGTCTTTGTTTGTGTTAATGTGACAGTTTTAACTTGTTTGACACTGCAGTCTTTGTTTGTGCTAATATGACAGTTTTAGCTTGTTTGACACTGCAGTCTTTGTTTGTGTTAATGTGACAGTTTTATCTTGTTTCACACTACAGTCTTTGTTTGTGTTAATGTGACAGTTTTATCCTGTTTGACACTGCAGTCTTTGCTTGTGTTAATGTGACAGTTTTATCTTGTTTGACACTACAGTCTTTGTTTGTGTTAATGTGACAGTTTTATCCTGTTTGACACTGCAGTCTTTGCTTGTGTTAATGTGACAGTTTTATCTTGTTTGACACTACAGTCTTTGTTTGTGTTAATGTGACAGTTTTAACTTGTTTGACTCTGCAGTCTTTGTTTGTGTTAATGTGACAGTTTTAACTTGTTTGACACTGCAGTCTTTGTTTGTGCTAATGTGACAGTTTTAGCTTGTTTGACACTGCAGTCTTTGTTTGTGTTAATGTGACAGTTTTAACTTGTTTGACACTGCAGTCTTTGTTTGTGCTAATGTGACAGTTTTACCTTGTTTGACACTGCAGTCTTTGTTTGTGTTAATGTGACAGTTTTATCTTGTTTGACACTGCAGTCTTTCTTTGTGTTAATGTGACAGTTTTAACTTGTTTGACACTGTGGTCTTTGTTTGTGTTAATGTGACAGTTTTAGCTTGTTTGACACTGCAGTCTTTGTTTGTGTTAATGTGACAGTTTTAACTTGTTTGACACTGCAGTCTTTGTTTGTGTTAATGTGACAGTTTTAACTTGTTCGACACTGCAGTCTTTGTTTGTGTTAATGTGACAGTTTTAACTTGTTTGACACTGCAGTCTTTGTTTGTGTTAATGTGACAGATTTAACTTGTTTGACACTGCAGTCTTTGTTTGTGTTAATGTGACAGTTTTAACTTCTTTGACACTGCAGTCTTTGTTTGTGTTAATGTGACAGTTTTAACTTGTTTGACACTGCAGTGTTTGTGTGTGTTAATGTGACAGTTTTAACTTGTTTGACACTGCAGTCTTTGTTTGTGTTAATGTGACAGTTTTATCCTGTTTGACACTGCAGTCTTTGCTTGTGTTAATGTGACAGTTTTATCTTGTTTGACACTACAGTCTTTGTTTGTGTTAATGTGACAGTTTTATCCTGTTTGACACTGCAGTCTTTGCTTGTGTTAATGTGACAGTTTTATCTTGTTTGACACTACAGTCTTTGTTTGTGTTAATGTGACAGTTTTAACTTGTTTGACTCTGCAGTCTTTGTTTGTGTTAATGTGACAGTTTTAACTTGTTTGACACTGCAGTCTTTGTTTGTGCTAATGTGACAGTTTTATCTTGTTTGACACTGCAGTCTTTGTTTGTGTTAATGTGACAGTTTTACCTTGCTTGACACTGCAGCCTTTGTTTGTGTTAATGTGACAGTTTTAGCTTGTTTGACACTGCAGTCTTTGTTTGTGTTAATGTGACAGTTTTATCTTGTTTGACACTGCAGTTTTTGTTTGTGTTAATGTGACAGTTTTACCTTGTTTGACACTGCAGTCTTTGTTTGTGTTAATGTGCCAGTTTTAGCTTGTTTGACACTGCAGTCTTTGTTTGTGTTAATGTGACAGTTTTACCTTGTTTGACACTGCAGTCTTTGTTTGTGTTAATGTGACAGTTTTATCTTGTTTGACACTGCAGCCTTTGTTTGTGTTAATGTGACAGTTTTAACTTGTTTGACACTGCAGTCTTTGTTTGTGTTAATGTGACAGTTTTAACTTGTTTGACACTGCAGTCTTTGTGTTAATGTGACAGTTTTACCTTGTTTGACACTGCAGTCTTTGCTTGTGTTAATGTGACAGTTTTATCTTGTTTGACACTGCAGTCTTTGTGTTAATGTGACAGTTTTACCTTGTTTGACACTGCAGTCTTTGTTTGTGTTAATGTGACAGTTTTATCTTGTTTGACACTGCAGTTTTTGTTTGTGTTAATGTGACAGTTTTAACTTGTTTGACACTGCAGTCTTTGTTTGTGTTAATGTGACAGTTTTAGCATGTTTGACACTGCAGTCTTTGTTTGTGTTAATGTGACAGTTTTACCTTGTTTGACACTGCAGTTTCTGTTTGTGTTAATGTGACAGTTTTATCTTGTTTGACACTGCAGCCTTTGTTTGTGTTAATGTGACAGTTTTATCTTGTTTGACACTGCAGTCTTTGTTTGTGTTAATGTGACAGTTTTATCTTGTTTGACACTGCAATCTTTGTTTGTGTTAATGTGACAGTTTTATCTTGTTTGACACTGCAGTGTTTGTTTGTGTTAATGTGATATTTTTATCTTGTTTGACACTGCAATCTTGGTTTGTGTTAATGTGACAGTTTTAGCTTGTTTGACACTGCAGTCTTTGTTTGTGTTAATGTGACAGTTTTATCTTGTTTGACACTGCAGTCTTTGTTTGTGTTAATGTGACAGTTTTATCTTGTTTGACACTGCAGTCTTTGTTTGTGTTAATATGACAGTTTTAACTTGTTTGACACTGCAGTCTTTGTTTGTGTTAATGTGACAGTTTTATCTTGTTTGACACTGCAGTCTTTGTTTGTGTTAATGTGACAGTTTTAGCTTGTTTGACACTGCAATCTTTGTTTGTGTTAATGTGACAGTTTTAACTTGTTTGACACTGCAGTCTTTGTTTGTGTTAATGTGATACCTTTCTCTTGTTTGACACTGCAATCTTTGTTTGTGTTAATGTGACAGATTTAACTTGTTTGACACTGCAGTCTTTGTTTGTGTTAATGTGACAGTTTTAGCTTGTTTGACCTTGCAGTCTTTGTTTGTGTTAATGTGACAGTTTTAGCTTGTTTGACACTGCGGTCTCTGTTTGTGTTAATGTGACAGTTTTAGCTTGTTTGACACTGCAGTCTTTGTTTGTGTTAATGTGACAGTTTTAACTTGTTTGACACTGCAGTCTTTGTTTGTGTTAATGTGACAGTTTTAACTTGTTTGACACTGCAGTCTTTGTTTATGTTAATGTGACAGTTTTATCTTGTTTGACACTGCAGCCTTTGTTTGTGTTAATGTGACAGTTTTATCTTGTTTGACACTGCAGTCTTTGTTTGTGTTAATGTGACAGTTTTATCTTGTTTGACACTGCAATCTTTGTTTGTGTTAATGTGACAGTTTTATCTTGTTTGACACTGCTGTGTTTGTTTGTGTTAATGTGATATTTTTATCTTGTTTGACACTGCAATCTTGGTTTGTGTTAATGTGACAGTTTTAACTTGTTTGACACTGCAGTCTTTGTTTGTGTTAATGTGACAGTTTTATCTTGTTTGACACTGCAGTCTTTGTTTGTGTTAATGTGACAGTTTTATCTTGTTTGACACTGCAATCTTTGTTTGTGTTAATATGACAGTTTTAACTTGTTTGACACTGCAGTCTTTGTTTGTGTTAATGTGACAGTTTTATCTTGTTTGACACTGCAATCTTTGTTTGTGTTAATATGACAGTTTTAACTTGTTTGACACTGCAGTCTTTGTTTGTGTTAATGTGACAGTTTTATCTTGTTTGACACTGCAGTCTTTGTTTGTGTTAATGTGACAGTTTTAGCTTGTTTGACACTGCAATCTTTGTTTGTGTTAATCTGACAGTTTTAACTTGTTTGACACTGCAGTCTTTGTTTGTGTTAATGTGATACTTTTCTCTTGTTTGACACTGCAATCTTTGTTTGTGTTAATGTGACAGTTTTACCTTGTTTGACACTGCAGTCTTTGTGTGTTAATGTGACAGTTTTAGCTTGTTTGAAACTGCAGTCTTTGTTTGTGTTAATGTTACAGTTTTGGCTTTTTTGACACTGCAGTCTTTGCTTGTGTTAATGTGACAGTTTTAACTTGTTTGACACTGCAGTCTTTGTTTGTGTTAATGTGACAGTTTTAACTTGTTTGACACTGCAGTCTTTGTTTGTGTTAATGTGAAAGTTTTAACTTGTTTGACACTGCAGTCTTTGCTTGTGTTAATGTGACAGTTTTAACTTGTTTGACACTGCAGTCTTTGTTTGTGTTAATGTGACAGTTTTAGCTTGTTTGACACTGCAGTCTTTGTTTGTGTTAATGTGACAGTTTTAACTTGTTTGACACTGCAGTCTTTGTTTGTGTTAATGTGACAGTTTTAACTTGTTTGACACTGCAGTCTTTGTTTGTGTTAATGTGACAGTTTTAGCTTGTTTGACACTGCAGTCTTTGCTTGTGTTAATGTGACAGTTTTAACTTGTTTGATACTGCAGTCTTTGTTTGTGTTAATGTGACAGTTTTAACTTCTTTGACACTGCAGTCTTTGTTTGTGTTAATGTGACAGTTTTAGCTTGTTTGACACTGCAGTGTTTGTGTGTGTTAATGTGACAGTTTTAACTTGTTTGACACTGCAGTCTTTGTTTGTGTTAATGTGACAGTTTTATCTTGTTTGACTCTGCAGTCTTTGTTTGTGTTAATGTGACAGTTTTAACTTGTTTGACACTGCAGTCTTTTTTGTGCTAATGTGACAGTTGTAGCTTGTTTGACACTGCAGTCTTTGTTTGTGTTAATGTGACAGTTTTATCTTGTTTGACACTACAGTCTTTGTTTGTGTTAATGTGACAGTTTTATCTTGTTTGACACTGCAGTCTTTGTTTGTGTTAATGTGACAGTTTTATCTTGTTTGACACTACAGTCTTTGTTTGTGTTAATGTGACAGTTTTAACTTGTTTGACTCTGCAGTCTTTGTTTGTGTTAATGTGACAGTTTTAACTTGTTTGACACTGCAGTCTTTGTTTGTGCTAATGTGACAGTTTTAGCTTGTTTGACACTGCAGTCTTTGTTTGTGTTAATGTGACAGTTTTATCTTGTTTGACACTGCAGTCTTTGTTTGTGCTAATGTGACAGTTTTAGCTTGTTTGACACTGCAGTCTTTGTTTGTGTTAATGTGACAGTTTTAACTTGTTTGACACTGCAGTCTTTGTTTGTGCTAATGTGGCAGTTTTAGCTTGTTTGACACTGCAGTCTTTGTTTGTGTTAATGTGACAGTTTTAACTTCTTTGACACTGCAGTCTTTGTTTGTGCTAATGTGACAGTTTTAGCTTGTTTGACACTGCAGTCTTTGTTTGTGTTAATGTGACAGTTTTAACTTGTTTGACACTGCAGTCTTTGTTTGTGCTAATGTGACAGTTTTAGCTTGTTTGACACTGCAGTCTTTGTTTGTGTTAATGTGACAGTTTTATCTTGTTTGACACTGCAGTCTTGTTTGTGTTAATGTGACAGTTTTAACTTGTTTAACACTGCAGTCTTTGTTTGTGTTAATGTGACAGATTTAACTTGTTTGACACTGCAAACTTTGTTTGTGGTAATGTAACAGTTTTAACTTCTTTGACACTGCAATCTTTGTTTGTGTTAATGTGACAGTTTTAACTTGTTTGACACTGCAGTGTTTGTGTGTGTTAATGTGACAGTTTTATCTTGTTTGACACTGCAGTCTTTGTTTGTGTTAATGTGACAGTTTTAGCTTGTTTGACACTGCAGTCTTTGTTTGTGTTAATGTGACAGTTTTAACTTGTTTGACACTGCAGTCTTTGTTTGTGTTAATGTGACAGTTTTATCTTGTTTGACTCTGCAGTCTTTGTTTGTGTTAATGTGACAGTTTTAACTTGTTTGACACTGCAGTCTTTTTTGTGCTAATGTGACAGTTGTAGCTTGTTTGACACTGCAGTCTTTGTTTGTGTTAATGTGACAGTTTTATCTTGTTTGACACTACAGTCTTTGTTTGTGTTAATGTGACAGTTTTATCTTGTTTGACACTGCAGTCTTTGTTTGTGTTAATGTGACAGTTTTATCTTGTTTGACACTACAGTCTTTGTTTGTGTTAATGTGACAGTTTTAACTTGTTTGACTCTGCAGTCTTTGTTTGTGTTAATGTGACAGTTTTAACTTGTTTGACACTGCAGTCTTTGTTTGTGCTAATGTGACAGTTTTAGCTTGTTTGACACTGCAGTCTTTGTTTGTGTTAATGTGACAGTTTTATCTTGTTTGACACTGCAGTCTTTGTTTGTGCTAATGTGACAGTTTTAGCTTGTTTGACACTGCAGTCTTTGTTTGTGTTAATGTGACAGTTTTAACTTGTTTGACACTGCAGTCTTTGTTTGTGCTAATGTGGCAGTTTTAGCTTGTTTGACACTGCAGTCTTTGTTTGTGTTAATGTGACAGTTTTAACTTCTTTGACACTGCAGTCTTTGTTTGTGCTAATGTGACAGTTTTAGCTTGTTTGACACTGCAGTCTTTGTTTGTGTTAATGTGACAGTTTTAACTTGTTTGACACTGCAGTCTTTGTTTGTGCTAATGTGACAGTTTTATCTTGTTTGACACTGCAGTCTTTGTTTGTGTTAATGTGACAGTTTTATCTTGTTTGACACTGCAGTCTTGTTTGTGTTAATGTGACAGTTTTAACTTGTTTAACACTGCAGTGTTTGTTTGTGTTAATGTGACAGATTTAACTTGTTTGACACTGCAAACTTTGTTTGTGGTAATGTAACAGTTTTAACTTCTTTGACACTGCAATCTTTGTTTGTGTTAATGTGACAGTTTTAACTTGTTTGACACTGCAGTGTTTGTGTGTGTTAATGTGACAGTTTTAACTTGTTTGACACTGCAGTCTTTGTTTGTGTTAATGTGACAGTTTTAGCTTGTTTGACACTGCAGTCTTTGTTTGTGTTAATGTGACAGTTTTAACTTGTTTGACACTGCAGTCTTTGTTTGTGCTAATGTGACAGTTTTAGCTTGTTTGACACTGCAGTCTTTGTTTGTGTTAATGTGACAGTTTTATCTTGTTTCACACTACAGTCTTTGTTTGTGTTAATGTGACAGTTTTATCCTGTTTGACACTGCAGTCTTTGCTTGTGTTAATGTGACAGTTTTATCTTGTTTGACACTACAGTCTTTGTTTGTGTTAATGTGACAGTTTTATCCTGTTTGACACTGCAGTCTTTGCTTGTGTTAATGTGACAGTTTTATCTTGTTTGACACTACAGTCTTTGTTTGTGTTAATGTGACAGTTTTAACTTGTTTGACTCTGCAGTCTTTGTTTGTGTTAATGTGACAGTTTTAACTTGTTTGACACTGCAGTCTTTGTTTGTGCTAATGTGACAGTTTTAGCTTGTTTGACACTGCAGTCTTTGTTTGTGTTAATGTGACAGTTTTAACTTGTTTGACACTGCAGTCTTTGTTTGTGCTAATGTGACAGTTTTACCTTGTTTGACACTGCAGTCTTTGTTTGTGTTAATGTGACAGTTTTAACTTGTTTGACACTGTAGTCTTTCTTTGTGTTAATGTGACAGTTTTAACTTGTTTGACACTGTGGTCTTTGTTTGTGTTAATGTGACAGTTTTAGCTTGTTTGACACTGCAGTCTTTGTTTGTGTTAATGTGACAGTTTTAACTTGTTTGACACTGCAGTCTTTGTTTGTGTTAATGTGACAGTTTTATCTTGTTTGACACTGCAATCTTTGTTTGTGTTAATGTGACAGTTTTATCTTGTTTGACACTGCAGTGTTTGTTTGTGTTAATGTGATATTTTTATCTTGTTTGACACTGCAATCTTGGTTTGTGTTAATGTGACAGTTTTAGCTTGTTTGACACTGCAGTCTTTGTTTGTGTTAATGTGACAGTTTTATCTTGTTTGACACTGCAGTCTTTGTTTGTGTTAATGTGACAGTTTTATCTTGTTTGACACTGCAGTCTTTGTTTGTGTTAATATGACAGTTTTAACTTGTTTGACACTGCAGTCTTTGTTTGTGTTAATGTGACAGTTTTATCTTGTTTGACACTGCAGTCTTTGTTTGTGTTAATGTGACAGTTTTAGCTTGTTTGACACTGCAATCTTTGTTTGTGTTAATGTGACAGTTTTAACTTGTTTGACACTGCAGTCTTTGTTTGTGTTAATGTGATACCTTTCTCTTGTTTGACACTGCAATCTTTGTTTGTGTTAATGTGACAGATTTAACTTGTTTGACACTGCAGTCTTTGTTTGTGTTAATGTGACAGTTTTAGCTTGTTTGACCTTGCAGTCTTTGTTTGTGTTAATGTGACAGTTTTAGCTTGTTTGACACTGCGGTCTTTGTTTGTGTTAATGTGACAGTTTTAGCTTGTTTGACACTGCAGTCTTTGTTTGTGTTAATGTGACAGTTTTAACTTGTTTGACACTGCAGTCTTTGTTTGTGTTAATGTGACAGTTTTAACTTGTTTGACACTGCAGTCTTTGTTTATGTTAATGTGACAGTTTTATCTTGTTTGACACTGCAGCCTTTGTTTGTGTTAATGTGACAGTTTTATCTTGTTTGACACTGCAGTCTTTGTTTGTGTTAATGTGACAGTTTTATCTTGTTTGACACTGCAATCTTTGTTTGTGTTAATGTGACAGTTTTATCTTGTTTGACACTGCTGTGTTTGTTTGTGTTAATGTGATATTTTTATCTTGTTTGACACTGCAATCTTGGTTTGTGTTAATGTGACAGTTTTAACTTGTTTGACACTGCAGTCTTTGTTTGTGTTAATGTGACAGTTTTATCTTGTTTGACACTGCAGTCTTTGTTTGTGTTAATGTGACAGTTTTATCTTGTTTGACACTGCAATCTTTGTTTGTGTTAATATGACAGTTTTAACTTGTTTGACACTGCAGTCTTTGTTTGTGTTAATGTGACAGTTTTATCTTGTTTGACACTGCAATCTTTGTTTGTGTTAATATGACAGTTTTAACTTGTTTGACACTGCAGTCTTTGTTTGTGTTAATGTGACAGTTTTATCTTGTTTGACACTACAGTCTTTGTTTGTGTTAATGTGACAGTTTTAGCTTGTTTGACACTGCAATCTTTGTTTGTGTTAATCTGACAGTTTTAACTTGTTTGACACTGCAGTCTTTGTTTGTGTTAATGTGATACTTTTCTCTTGTTTGACACTGCAATCTTTGTTTGTGTTAATGTGACAGTTTTACCTTGTTTGACACTGCAGTCTTTGTGTGTTAATGTGACAGTTTTAGCTTGTTTGAAACTGCAGTCTTTGTTTGTGTTAATGTTACAGTTTTGGCTTTTTTGACACTGCAGTCTTTGCTTGTGTTAATGTGACAGTTTTAACTTGTTTGACACTGCAGTCTTTGTTTGTGTTAATGTGACAGTTTTAACTTGTTTGACACTGCAGTCTTTGTTTGTGTTAATGTGAAAGTTTTAACTTGTTTGACACTGCAGTCTTTGCTTGTGTTAATGTGACAGTTTTAACTTGTTTGACACTGCAGTCTTTGTTTGTGTTAATGTGACAGTTTTAGCTTGTTTGACACTGCAGTCTTTGTTTGTGTTAATGTGACAGTTTTAACTTGTTTGACACTGCAGTCTTTGTTTGTGTTAATGTGACAGTTTTAACTTGTTTGACACTGCAGTCTTTGTTTGTGTTAATGTGACAGTTTTAGCTTGTTTGACACTGCAGTCTTTGCTTGTGTTAATGTGACAGTTTTAACTTGTTTGATACTGCAGTCTTTGTTTGTGTTAATGTGACAGTTTTAACTTCTTTGACACTGCAGTCTTTGTTTGTGTTAATGTGACAGTTTTAGCTTGTTTGACACTGCAGTGTTTGTGTGTGTTAATGTGACAGTTTTAACTTGTTTGACACTGCAGTCTTTGTTTGTGTTAATGTGACAGTTTTATCTTGTTTGACTCTGCAGTCTTTGTTTGTGTTAATGTGACAGTTTTAACTTGTTTGACACTGCAGTCTTTTTTGTGCTAATGTGACAGTTGTAGCTTGTTTGACACTGCAGTCTTTGTTTGTGTTAATGTGACAGTTTTATCTTGTTTGACACTACAGTCTTTGTTTGTGTTAATGTGACAGTTTTATCTTGTTTGACACTGCAGTCTTTGTTTGTGTTAATGTGACAGTTTTATCTTGTTTGACACTACAGTCTTTGTTTGTGTTAATGTGACAGTTTTAACTTGTTTGACTCTGCAGTCTTTGTTTGTGTTAATGTGACAGTTTTAACTTGCTTGACACTGCAGTCTTTGTTTGTGCTAATGTGACAGTTTTAGCTTGTTTGACACTGCAGTCTTTGTTTGTGTTAATGTGACAGTTTTATCTTGTTTGACACTGCAGTCTTTGTTTGTGCTAATGTGACAGTTTTAGCTTGTTTGACACTGCAGTCTTTGTTTGTGTTAATGTGACAGTTTTAACTTGTTTGACACTGCAGTCTTTGTTTGTGCTAATGTGGCAGTTTTAGCTTGTTTGACACTGCAGTCTTTGTTTGTGTTAATGTGACAGTTTTAACTTCTTTGACACTGCAGTCTTTGTTTGTGCTAATGTGACAGTTTTAGCTTGTTTGACACTGCAGTCTTTGTTTGTGTTAATGTGACAGTTTTAACTTGTTTGACACTGCAGTCTTTGTTTGTGCTAATGTGACAGTTTTAGCTTGTTTGACACTGCAGTCTTTGTTTGTGTTAATGTGACAGTTTTATCTTGTTTGACACTGCAGTCTTGTTTGTGTTAATGTGACAGTTTTAACTTGTTTAACACTGCAGTCTTTGTTTGTGTTAATGTGACAGATTTAACTTGTTTGACACTGCAAACTTTGTTTGTGGTAATGTAACAGTTTTAACTTCTTTGACACTGCAATCTTTGTTTGTGTTAATGTGACAGTTTTAACTTGTTTGACACTGCAGTGTTTGTGTGTGTTAATGTGACAGTTTTAACTTGTTTGACACTGCAGTCTTTGTTTGTGTTAATGTGACAGTTTTAGCTTGTTTGACACTGCAGTCTTTGTTTGTGTTAATGTGACAGTTTTAACTTGTTTGACACTGCAGTCTTTGTTTGTGTTAATGTGACAGTTTTATCTTGTTTGACTCTGCAGTCTTTGTTTGTGTTAATGTGACAGTTTTAACTTGTTTGACACTGCAGTCTTTTTTGTGCTAATGTGACAGTTGTAGCTTGTTTGACACTGCAGTCTTTGTTTGTGTTAATGTGACAGTTTTATCTTGTTTGACACTACAGTCTTTGTTTGTGTTAATGTGACAGTTTTATCTTGTTTGACACTGCAGTCTTTGTTTGTGTTAATGTGACAGTTTTATCTTGTTTGACACTACAGTCTTTGTTTGTGTTAATGTGACAGTTTTAACTTGTTTGACTCTGCAGTCTTTGTTTGTGTTAATGTGACAGTTTTAACTTGTTTGACACTGCAGTCTTTGTTTGTGCTAATGTGACAGTTTTAGCTTGTTTGACACTGCAGTCTTTGTTTGTGTTAATGTGACAGTTTTATCTTGTTTGACACTGCAGTCTTTGTTTGTGCTAATGTGACAGTTTTAGCTTGTTTGACACTGCAGTCTTTGTTTGTGTTAATGTGACAGTTTTAACTTGTTTGACACTGCAGTCTTTGTTTGTGCTAATGTGGCAGTTTTAGCTTGTTTGACACTGCAGTCTTTGTTTGTGTTAATGTGACAGTTTTAACTTCTTTGACACTGCAGTCTTTGTTTGTGCTAATGTGACAGTTTTAGCTTGTTTGACACTGCAGTCTTTGTTTGTGTTAATGTGACAGTTTTAACTTGTTTGACACTGCAGTCTTTGTTTGTGCTAATGTGACAGTTTTAGCTTGTTTGACACTGCAGTCTTTGTTTGTGTTAATGTGACAGTTTTATCTTGTTTGACACTGCAGTCTTGTTTGTGTTAATGTGACAGTTTTAACTTGTTTAACACTGCAGTCTTTGTTTGTGTTAATGTGACAGATTTAACTTGTTTGACACTGCAAACTTTGTTTGTGGTAATGTAACAGTTTTAACTTCTTTGACACTGCAATCTTTGTTTGTGTTAATGTGACAGTTTTAACTTGTTTGACACTGCAGTGTTTGTGTGTGTTAATGTGACAGTTTTAACTTGTTTGACACTGCAGTCTTTGTTTGTGTTAATGTGACAGTTTTAGCTTGTTTGACACTGCAGTCTTTGTTTGTGTTAATGTGACAGTTTTAACTTGTTTGACACTGCAGTCTTTGTTTGTGCTAATGTGACAGTTTTAGCTTGTTTGACACTGCAGTCTTTGTTTGTGTTAATGTGACAGTTTTATCTTGTTTCACACTACAGTCTTTGTTTGTGTTAATGTGACAGTTTTATCCTGTTTGACACTGCAGTCTTTGCTTGTGTTAATGTGACAGTTTTATCTTGTTTGACACTACAGTCTTTGTTTGTGTTAATGTGACAGTTTTATCCTGTTTGACACTGCAGTCTTTGCTTGTGTTAATGTGACAGTTTTATCTTGTTTGACACAACAGTCTTTGTTTGTGTTAATGTGACCGTTTTAACTTGTTTGACTCTGCAGTCTTTGTTTGTGTTAATGTGACAGTTTTAACTTGTTTGACACTGCAGTCTTTGTTTGTGCTAATGTGACAGTTTTAGCTTGTTTGACACTGCAGTCTTTGTTTGTGTTAATGTGACAGTTTTAACTTGTTTGACACTGCAGTCTTTGTTTGTGCTAATGTGACAGTTTTACCTTGTTTGACACTGCAGTCTTTGTTTGTGTTAATGTGACAGTTTTAACTTGTTTGACACTGTAGTCTTTCTTTGTGTTAATGTGACAGTTTTAACTTGTTTGACACTGTGGTCTTTGTTTGTGTTAATGTGACAGTTTTAGCTTGTTTGACACTGCAGTCTTTGTTTGTGTTAATGTGACAGTTTTAACTTGTTTGACACTGCAGTCTTTGTTTGTGTTAATGTGACAGTTTTAACTTGTTCGACACTGCAGTCTTTGTTTGTGTTAATGTGACAGTTTTAACTTGTTTGACACTGCAGTCTTTGTTTGTGTTAATGTGACAGATTTAACTTGTTTGACACTGCAGTCTTTGTTTGTGTTAATGTGACAGTTTTAACTTCTTTGACACTGCAGTCTTTGTTTGTGTTAATGTGACAGTTTTAACTTGTTTGACACTGCAGTGTTTGTGTGTGTTAATGTGACAGTTTTAACTTGTTTGACACTGCAGTCTTTGTTTGTGTTAATGTGACAGTTTTATCTTGTTTGACTCTGCAGTCTTTGTTTGTGTTAATGTGACAGTTTTAACTTGTTTGACACTGCAGTCTTTGTTTGTGCTAATGTGACAGTTTTAGCTTGTTTGACACTGCAGTCTTTGTTTGTGTTAATGTGACAGTTTTATCTTGTTTGACACTACAGTCTTTGTTTGTGTTAATGTGACAGTTTTAACTTGTTTGACACTGCAGTCTTTGTTTGTGTTAATGTGACAGATTTAACTTGTTTGACACTGCAGTCTTTGTTTGTGTTAATGTGACAGTTTTAACTTCTTTGACACTGCAGTCTTTGTTTGTGTTAATGTGACAGTTTTAACTTGTTTGACACTGCAGTGTTTGTGTGTGTTAATGTGACAGTTTTAACTTGTTTGACACTGCAGTCTTTGTTTGTGTTAATGTGACAGTTTTATCTTGTTTGACTCTGCAGTCTTTGTTTGTGTTAATGTGACAGTTTTAACTTGTTTGACACTGCAGTCTTTGTTTGTGCTAATGTGACAGTTTTAGCTTGTTTGACACTGCAGTCTTTGTTTGTGTTAATGTGACAGTTTTATCTTGTTTGACACTACAGTCTTTGTTTGTGTTAATGTGACAGTTTTATCTTGTTTGACACTACAGTCTTTGTTTGTGTTAATGTGACAGTTTTATCTTGCTTGACACTGCAGTCTTTGTTTGTGTTAATGTGACAGTTTTAACTTGTTTGACCTTGCAGTCTTTGTTTGTGTTAATGTGACAGTTTTATCTTGTTTGACACTACAGTCTTTGTTTGTGTTAATGTGACAGTTTTATCTTGTTTGACACTACAGTCTTTGTTTGTGTTAATGTGACAGTTTTAACTTGTTTGACACTGCAGTCTTTGTTTGTGTTAATGTGACAGTTTTAGCTTGTTTGACACTGCAGTCTTTGTTTGTGTTAATGTGACAGTTTTATCTTGTTTGACACTACAGTCTTTGTTTGTGTTAATGTGACAGTTTTAACTTGTTTGACTCTGCAGTCTTTGTTTGTGTTAATGTGACAGTTTTAACTTGTTTGACACTGCAGTCTTTGTTTGTGCTAATGTGACAGTTTTAGCTTGTTTGACACTGCAGTCTTTGTTTGTGTTAATGTGACAGTTTTAACTTGTTTGACACTGCAGTCTTTGTTTGTGCTAATGTGACAGTTTTAGCTTGTTTGACACTGCAGTCTTTGTTTGTGTTAATGTGACAGTTTTAGCTTGTTTGACACTGCAGTCTTTGTTTGTGCTAATGTGACAGTTTTAGCTTGTTTGACACTGTAGTCTTTGTTTGTGTTAATGTGACCGTTTTAGCTTGTTTGACACTGTAGTCTTTGTTTGTGTTAATGTGACCGTTTTAGCTTGTTTGACACTGCAGTCTTTGTTTGTGTTAATGTGACAGTTTTAACTTGTTTGACCTTGCAGTCTTTGTTTGTGTTAATGTGACAGTTTTATCTTGTTTGACACTACAGTCTTTGTTTGTGTTAATGTGACAGTTTTATCTTGTTTGACACTACAGTCTTTGTTTGTGTTAATGTGACAGTTTTAACTTGTTTGACACTACAGTCTTTGTTTGTGTTAATGTGACAGTTTTACCTTGTTTGACACTGCAGTCTTTGTTTGTGTTAATGTGACAGTTTTAGCTTGTTTGACACTGCAGTCTTTGTTTGTGTTAATGTGACAGTTTTATCTTGTTTGACACTACAGTCTTTGTTTGTGTTAATGTGACAGTTTTAACTTGTTTGACTCTGCAGTCTTTGTTTGTGTTAATGTGACAGTTTTAACTTGTTTGACACTGCAGTCTTTGTTTGTGTTAATGTGACAGTTTTAACTTGTTTGACACTGCAGTCTTTGTTTGTGCTAATGTGACAGTTTTAGCTTGTTTGACACTGCAGTCTTTGTTTGTGTTAATGTGACAGTTTTAACTTGTTTGACACTGTAGTCTTTGTTTGTGCTAATGTGACAGTTTTAGCTTGTTTGACACTGTAGTCTTTGTTTGTGCTAATGTGACAGTTTTAACTTGTTTGACACTGCAGTCTTCAAAATTGTACATGCATCCTTAATACAATATGAAGATTCTAATATTATTACTGTAAGTTGATTGGACTTTTTCAAAAAAAGTTATGCCCTTTTTGACTTAGATTATTGTATCAAAACGTTTGAACATGCAACTCTTTATATATTTTAATAGGATTTCCTGTAAATGTTGTATGTTTACTTATTGCCAAATGAAGATTAAAGCATATCGTTACGGACATTTGATAGGATTTCCTGTAAATGTTGTATGTTTACTTATTGCCAAATGAAGATTAAAGCATATCGTTACGGACATTTGATAGGATTTCCTGTAAATGTTGTATGCTTACTTATTGCTAGATGAAGATTAGCATATTGTTACAGACATTTGATCGGACGTGAAAAAATAATTATTGCCCTTTTTTATTGAGAATGTTTTATCAAAACGTTTGTATGAGGAACTCCTCATATATTTTAAATTGGAATCCATGAAAACTCTACTTGCTAATTTTAGCCATTTCCATCGAACCATTCTAATGGAAATATTGCCGTTTTAAATGTCAAAGGGGGAAGGTGGGAAGAGGACATTTGGTCTTTGTGTAAAAAAAGATTTTTTGTTATAATTTGTTTGTTTTGCTTCCCACTAGTTTATTATTAACACTAAATCTTTCAACGAACATGATTATGTACATCATTTGACAGTAGCTCCTACCTGATATCAATGAAAGGTTAATTTGAATGACGTCAATCGTACGCTGAGGATCCAGGGGGGCATACATAGAGGCGAACAGACCATATGTGCAATGTGCATAAATATGGATAATGTGTTGTTTTTCGCTGCGATAAGCAACATAATAATGGAAAATGGACCTATCTAATTGATGGAGGAGACCGACTATAAGAATCAGTCCACTTCAGGGCATACCCTCGTCATATTGTGCAGACTTTTGTTAAGGGTTCCACCTTTCTTAGAAGAAAAATGTAGTTGGAGAATTCGGTCAACCTTTGCTAATTTATATAGTAGCAAACTAAATCTTCATGTATGTAAATACATAACGGATGACTAATTAAACCAAAGACGATAACAAACGGTAACGGATGTTAACATAATTAACTTGTAGTTCAAATGTATAATGTGTATTTCTTAATTTTATCTTTCCGTTCCATTTTTAACAACTGTGTGGTACAGTGTATGGTCAAAAGTGAGTCATCAAAATGGCCGACGTCAGACGTATTAGCCAGTGATATCAACGGATTCAATGGATTTCATAAATAAAAAAGCATTACTTACCCCGTGTTCCTAAAATTTTATTGCGTGACCTTTTGATCTGATAACATGACAAAGTCTTTTCGGTATTGATGCATACAAACTCCGTACGTAATTCTGAGGAGGGGAGATGCATATTTCTTTCATTTTTGCCACAAGTTTGATCCTGTTTTTGACGTCGGTTATCGGGTTTTGTAAACGGATCTTTATTGTACGCCACACATTTTCTGTTATGTTACGGTCCAGTGATTGAGAGGGCCATATCATCATATCATATATTTAATATTGTTTTCCTGTTTCCACCGTTTCGTCTCCCTAGAACCATGTACGGGGGCATTGTCATCTTGGAACACATACTCGTCAGTTGGAAAATGGCGAGCAATTACAGACCATAAATATGTGTCTAAAATATTAATATACTTCCGTGAGTTTATATTCCCCTCAACTTCCGTAAAAGTTCCGACTCCTTGATAAATGATACAATCCCAGAACATAGCAGAAAATTTCAAATTTCCACGAATTCCGAGACATTCAGGTCGCCAAACTTCATCAGGTCGTCTTCACACATAGACACGATTGTTTGAATCAACCACCACCTGCGTTTCATCGCTAAATATAACAATTTTTGAGTCTCTATTTAAAAGTCCATCTACATTTTGGTCTACACCAATGTTCGTGGCTATGTCTGTTCTCAGTCCGAATGGTGTGGGTCTTACGAATTGTTCTCCTTGTGAACCCATGGAATCGTAATCGTCTACGAACAGACCTTGAAGAAATCGTGCTTGGCAAGACATTATTCACTTTGTTCGTTATTTCCGTCAAACTTTTTCACACAACGTAAAATCTTCCTGTCACCACGGTCATCAGTTTTTCTTGGTCGACCACTTCGTTTTTCATTTTCACAATTTTCACGCTGATTGAATCGCTTCAAAAATGTTGACACACCTGATTAACTTACTCCTAATATTTCTGCAATTCGGCGCTGGTTTATACAAGCCTCGAACAAAGATATTACAACTTGTTTCTGCGTTGTTGACATTTGTTTACGTTTTCTGGCCATTGTTTCAGCAGACGATTTTTCATAACAGAAAGGTCAATGTCTACCGTGACGTCATTAAATGTTACCGTATTTACCCTACTTAACACACATATAAAATTAATCGCCTAGTTTATTTCAAAATTTAGGAACAATAAAGGGAATGGATCTCATCATTTTGTTTTACCTGTGTCGGCCATTTTGATTATTGTAAGGTTGTACTGGTACAGGTGAGTATATGATATGATATGATATTAATACAACGCGGATATAAGCATAAACAAATGGTTAACACCCGGTTTGTGACTAGATTAACACAACGGGTGCCACTAGTGGAGCAGGAACTGATTACACTTCCGGGGCACCTGAGTTCACCATTGAATTTTAGTGGGGTTCGTGTTACTCGATCTTTAGTTTTATGTGTATGTTTTGTAGATCGTTGTTTGTCCTTTTGTCCTTTTTCTTTTGGCCATTGTGTTGTCTGTTCTTCTTCGATATACATATTCTGATTACCTCTTTGGTATCTTTTGGCCATTGTGTTGTCTGTTCTTCTTCGATATACAGATTCTCATTACCTCTTTGGTATCTTTTGGCCATTGTGTTGTCTGTTCTTCTTCGATATACAGATTCTGATTACCTCTTTGGTATCTTTTGGCCATTGTGTTGTCTGTTCTTCTTCGATATACAGATTCTGATTACCACTTTGGTATCTTTTGGCCATTGTGTTGTCTGTTCTTCTTCGATATACAGATTCTGATTACCTCTTTGGTATCTTTTGGCCATTGTGTTGTCTGTTCTTCTTCGATATACAGATTCTGATTACCCCTTTGGTATCTTTTGGGACAACAGAAATATTGTGAAACTGTTTACTCGCGTAGTGGCATAAATCACATGTGGATTTTGAAAAACCCTAAAGATCTTTTGGATAACCTGAAATCAAGATCTTTCCCTCAGGTATCCTTCATCAAAACGTTTGATGTTTCAACTCTATATATCACCCTACCGCATGACAAATTAAAAACCGCTTAAAAGAAACAATTTATAAAGCTTTCAGTCATAGAAACTATGGCTCAAAATTTGTTGTGTTAGGCTACAATTCCACATATTGTTCGAACAAAATTAAAAAAGGTAAAACATGCTACTCCGAGGAACAAGTGATCAGTATGCTGGAGTTCCTCATCGATAACATATTTGTCTCCTTTGGAGGGACACTGTTTCAGCAGGTCGTCGGCATACCAATGGGTACGAATTGTGCCCCTCTTCCAGCCGATTTATTTTTATACTCATATGAGTCGGAGTTTCTTCAAAAGCTTGTAAAAGATAAGAAGATTCATGAGACTAGAGCCTTTAATTTCACATACAGGTATATTGATGACGTTTTATCTATCAATAATTCTAGATTTGCAGAATTTCTTCCATTGATATATCCTCCAGAGCTGGAAGTTAAAGAGACCACAGATACAGCTTCGTCCGCATCATTTTTGGACATATACCTCGAATTTGACGACAGTGGTCAATTCAGTAGTAAAATTTATGATAAACGGGACGACTTCAATTTTAAAATCATAAATTTTCCAAACATGTGCAGCAATATACCAGCTTTTCCTGCATATGGTGTTTACATCTCGCAATTGATTCGCTATGCAAGGGCCAGTAGCAATTATTCTGATATCCTGAAACGTCATCTTCATCTGAGAAACAGGCTACTGAACCAGGGCTATTAAAAGATTCGCCTTATTCCGTCTCTTAAAAAGTTTATATTCCGATACCAAGATCTTGTCGGAATATATTCCGTCTCTGCAGAAACGATTATAAGCGATGCATTTTCATATAGTGAAAATGTATAAAGATAAAGAAGTCAAGAAAAATGTCAAGGATATTTTTTTATCAATGTGTGACGTAAAAATATTTTTGACATTTACGTCACCGAATATGGTACTGCTTTGACAACTATTTTACCTATTTTGTTCCTGTATTTAAATACTGTTATAGTGACAGCCGGAACCTTTGAACCGTAATGAGAGCGGGAGGTTTGGCGCTTTAAAATCTGATTCAACCCACCATTTCTTTAGAAATGCCTGTACCAAGTCAGGGTCATTACGGTTTTCACAGTTTTCCGGTTGTTGACTGATTTTGTTTGTTTATATAATTATGAGTTTTGACTTTCCCTTTGTAAGATTGTTCGGAGTTCAGTAATTTTGTTATTACCCTTATTGGCCATTGTGTTGTCTGTTCTTCTTCGATATACAGATTCTGATTACCCCTTTGGTATCTTTTGGCCATTGTGTTGTCTGTTCTTCTTCGATATACAGATTCTGATTACCCCTTTGGTATCTTTTGGCCATTGTGTTGTCTGTTCTTCTTCGATATACAGATTCTGATTACCCCTTTGGTATCTTTTGGCCATTGTGTTGTCTGTTCTTCTTCGATATACAGATTCTGATAACCCCTTTGGTATCTTTTGGCCATTGTGTTGTCTGTTCTTCTTCGATATACAGATTCTGATTACTCCTTTGGTATCTTTTGGCCATTGTGTTGTCTGTTCTTCTTCGATATACAGATTCTGATTACCCCTTTGGTATCTTTTGGCCATTGTGTTGTCTGATCTTCTTCGATAAACAGATTCTGATTACCCCTTTGGTATCTTTTTGCCATTGTGTTGTCTGTTCTTCTTCGATATACAGATTCTGATTACCCCTTTGGTATCTTTTGGCCATTGTGTTGTCTGTTCTTCTTCGATATACAGATTCTGATTACCTCTTTGGTATCTTTTGGCCATTGTGTTGTCTGTTCTTCTTCGATATACAGATTCTGATTACCCCTTTGGTATCTTTGGCCATTGTGTTGTCTGTTCTTCTTCGATATACAGATTCTGATTGCCACTTTGGTAACTTGTGGCCATTGTGTTGTCTGTTCTTCTTCGATATACGGATTCTGATTACCCCTTTGGTATCTTTTGGCCATTGTGTTGTCTGTTCTTCTTCGATATACAGATTCTGATTGCCACTTTGGTATCTTGTGGCCATTGTGTTGTCTGTTCTTCTTCGATATACGGATTCTAATTACCCCTTTGATATCTTTTGGCCATTGTGTTGTCTGTTCTTCTTCGATATACGGATTCTGATTACCCCTTTGGTATCTTTTGGACATTGTGTTGTCTGTTCTTCTTCGATATACGGATTCTGATTACCCGTTTTGGTATCTTTTGGACATTGTGTTGTCTGTTCTTCTTCGATATACGGATTCTGATTACTCCTTTGGTATCTTTTGGCCATTGTGTTGTCTGTTCGTCTTCGATATACGGATTCTGATTACCCCTTTGATATCTTTTGACCATTGGGTTGTCTGTTCTTTTTCGGTATACAGATTCTGATTACCCCTTTGGTATCTTGTGGCCATTGTGTTGTCTGTTCTTCTTCGATGTACGGATTCTGATTACCCCTTTGGTATCTTGTGGCCATTGTGTTGTCTGTTCTTCTTCGATATACAGATTCCGATTACCCATTTGGTATCTTCAAACTCGTCTTGAGACTGTTAAATAAAGACTTTATTCTGATTGGTCTATGACATAATTGTAGTGCATTGTTTGACCTAATTTATTTCTCACACTATGATAGTACATGTAATATGTATATTCATTTATCATAATGTAATTTCAATGATATATATAACAACATTGTCATAACTGTTCATCACATTAATGTTACCATTAAGTCTATGTTTACTCTGACCTGAAAATGTTGGTATAAACATATTTTATTGGTATAACTGACATATATAAACAAAACAATAGCAATTCTACATTAGGATTCAGAAACAAGCAAATGCTTTTTTTAAATCTGTTTTCTATGAAAAACATACAAATATCACAAACAAATATACATGCATGCCGATTTAAATTTTATATTTGTGAGAATTATTTATACATTGAGGGAGAAAAAAATGTATGTAGCATGTAGTTGAAAGCTACACAATTTTCTTGAAAATAATAATACAAAGAGATTGAATAAGATTGAAAAGGTGAAAAATATTATGTAAGTATGTCAGGGTGTAAATCTTTTACTTTTTATGATAAAGGTTTGGACTGATTTAAATACTGCCTTGTTTTCTTCGTCATTTAGATTAAGGGAACGACCATTTAACTTGAAGGGTTTTTTTATGGGTTTTTTTCTAAAAAAAATATTCTGATTCCCAATGTTGCTGAAAAAAATATTCTGATTTTGGTGGAGGAAAAAAAAATAATCTGATTCAGAGTTTCTGTCATATAACCTAATGTTAAATTCTGGAAAAAAATTTCGCGCTTTGCGCGACAAAAAAAAAATGTTCTAACTCTTGACTTGTCGGAAAAAAAAATTCTGAACGAAACAAAAATACCATAACCCACTTTAGTGTTTTTAGTGTTGATAAGAGATTTAAATGAATTTAGCGATTCCAAATTACGGGTGGGAAGTGGTAAATCATTCCATGCTTTTACAGTTGAGGGCAGAAAATATTCAGAATAAAGACTAGTTCGACAGTTTATATTAACAATATTGTTTATTTGTCTAGTATTATGGGTATGTCTGGTACCTACAGTTTTTTAAATTAATTCAGCTAATTATTGGGGTGTTTTATTGTAATTCATTTTATGAAAGAGAACAAACTTGTGATTATTTCTTCTATCTTTTAGTTTCTCCCATTTTGTTTCTTCATACAAACTGTCATGTGATGTTAATCTGGTTAATCTTGATCATTCATTTGTAAAGGGGGGTGCTATGGTTTGTTTCTCTTACTGGAAATAACCATAGTTTCAGTTTTATTCGGGTTGAATTTTACGACCAATTTTTCAGACCAACGTTGTAATTGATTGAGAACTTGGTTCAGGAGGAAAGTCGTGTCGTTGGGGTTGTCAACTATGAGATATACACTGGTGTCATCAGCAAACAGTTTAATTTCAGCATTGATCTCGTTTACGATATCATTTATAAAAATAATAAATAAAAGAGAATCAAGTATGGAACCTTGAGGAACCCCTGCCCTTACCGGTAACCAGTTAGAGTTTGAGCCATTAATAACCACCCTTTGTTCCCTCCCATAGAGATAATTTTGAAACCACTTGAGTAAAATGTTTGCTAGATGGTCTGTAAATAAATAATCGCTAAACAGTGGCGTGCCTGACAAATTGAGTTTCTGTTTTGACCTACTCGTGCTTTCAAGGTTCCAGAATATAATATGGTAACGCTAGTTTTCTTTTGTTACAGTCTGTGGTATGCTGTTTCCAACCATATCGGTGGTGGTGTAATACTTAGCGTGATCGCCTCGAGAGTGGTAAATAAGGGTAATAACAAAACTACCGAACTCCGAACAATCTTACAAAGGAAAAGTCAAACCTCATAATTATATAAACAGACAAAATCAGTCCGAACACCGGTCGGGTCAAACCAAAGACTATAAAACACGTAATTGCTACTTCTTCGCTAAGCTCGCTACATTAAGGAGTAAGAGCAGACGGGATGGCTCAGTATCAGGAGAATGTATCAGAGTGGAGCGAAATGTTTACCCATGGACTGTTGTTTCGGTGAGCCAGCACTATAGACATTCAACTGAGCTTGTTGGTCTAGTACACAGCGGATATCATCATCTCATCGAAATGTAACTGGTTCTGGCCATGATATAGTTGGAGTTAAACAGCCATCACACTCTCACTGCAGTGATTCCACAATGGCTTCTATGCCAGACACCAATAAACCATTGATAACTTGTCTACCCTGTTAACAGCCCATTTACACAACTAATCTCAAAAATATTAATTCAAAGATGTCATATCAGTAATGCCACTTCGCTAAAGCAAATGATGTCATATCAGTGATGCCACTGCGTTAAAGCAAATGATGTCATATCAGTTATGCCACTCCTGTAAAGCAAATGATGTCATATCAGTGATGCCACTGCGTTAGAGCAAATGATGTCATATCAGTGATGCCACTGTGTTAAAGCAAATGATATCATATCAGTGATACCATTATGCTAAAGAAAATGATGTCATATCAGGGATGCAGCTGTGTTAAAGCAAATCATGTCATATCAGTAATGCCATTATGCTAAAGAAAATGATGTCATATCAGTGATGCCACTCCGTTAAAGCAAATGGTGTCATATCAGTGATACCACTGTGTTAAAGCAAATGATGTCATATCAGTGATGCCACTGCGTTAAAGCAATTGATGTCATCAGTGATACCACTGTGTTAATGCAAATGGTGTCATATCAGTGATGCCACTGCGTTAAAGCAATTGATGTCATATCAATGATTCCACTGTGTTAAAGCAAATGATGTCATATCAGTGATGCCACTGTGTTAAAGCAAATGATGTCATATCAGTAATGCCATTATGCTAAAGAAAACGATGTCATATCAGTGATGCCACTGCGTTAAAGCATATGGTGTCATATCAGTGATTCCACTGTGTTAAAGCAAATGATGTCATATCAGTGATGCCACTGCGTTAAAGCAAATCATGTCATATCAGTGATACCACTATGTTAAAGCAAATGACGTCATATCAGTGATGCCATTATGCTAAAGAAAATGATGTCATATCAGTTATACCACTGTGTTAAAGCAAATGATGTTATATCAGTGATACCACTGTGTTAAAGCAAATGGTGTCATATCAGTGATACCACTGTGTTAAAGCAAATGATGTCATATCAGTTATACCACTGTGTTAATGCAAATCATGTCATATCAGTGATGCCACTGCGTTAAAGCAAATGATGTCATATCAGTGATACCACTGTGTTAAAGCAAATGATGTCATATCAGTTATACCACTGTGTTGAAGCAAATGATGTCATATCAGTGATGCCACTGTGTTAAAGCAAATGATGTCATATCAGGGATGCCAATTCGTTAATCCAAATAATTTCATATCAGTGATGCCACTGTGTTAAAGCAAATGATGTCATATCAGTGATACCACTGTGTTAAAGCAAATGATGTCATATCAGTGATGTCACTGTGTTAAAGCAAATGATGTCATTTCAGTGATGCCACTGTGTTGAAGCAATTGATGTCATATCAGTGATACCACTGTGTTAATGCAAATGATGTCATATCAGTGATGTCACTGTGTTAAAGCAAATGATGTCATTTCAGTGATGCCACTGTGTTAAAGCAAATGATGTCATTTCAGTGATGCCACCGTGTTAAGTCATATGTTGTCATATCAGTGATGCCACTGTGTTGAAGAAAATGATGCCATAAGAGTAATGCCACTGCGTTACACCAAATGATGTCATATCAGGGATGCCACTGCTTTAACGTGAATGATGTCATATCAGTAATGCCACTACGTCAAAGCAAATGATGTCATATCAGTGATACCACTGCGTTAAAGCAAATGATGTCATATCAGTGATGCCACTGTGTTAAAGCAAATGATGTCATATCAGTGATGCCATTATGCTAAAGAAAATGATGTCATATCAGTGATGCCACTGTGTTAAAGCAAATGATGTCATATCAGTGATACCACTGTGTTAAAGCAAATGATGTCATATCAGTGATGCCACTGCGTTAAAACGAATGATGTCACACCAATGACGCCACTGTGTCATAGCAAATGATGTCATATCTGTAATGCCAATGTGTTAAAGCGAATGATGTCATACCAGTGATGCCACTGTGTTAAATCAAATAATGTCATATCAGTGATGCCACTGTGTTAAAGCGAATGATGTCATATCAGTGATGCCACTGTTTTAGAGCAAATGATGTCATATCAGTGATGCCACTGTGTTAAAGCGAATGATGTCATATCAGTGATGCCACTGTGTTAAAGCAAATAATGTCATATCAGTAATGCCATTATGCTAAAGAAAATGATGTTATATCAGTGATGCCACTGCGTTAAAGCAAATGGTGTCATATCAGTGATACCACTGCGTTAAAGCAAATGATGTCATATCAGTGATGCCATTATGCTAAAGAAAATGATGTTATATCAGCGATGCCACTGCGTTAAAGCAAATGATGTCATATCAGTGATACCACTGTGTTAAAGCAAATGATGTCATATCAGTGATGCCATTATGCTAATGAAAATGATGTCATATCAGTGATGTCACTGCGTTAAAGCAAATGGTGTCATATCAGTGATGTCACTGTGTTAAAGCAAATGATGTCATATCAGTGATACCACTGTGTTAAAGCAAATGATGTCATATCAGTGATGCCACTGCGTTAAAACGAATGATGTCACACCAATGATGCCACTGTGTCATAGCAAATGATGTCATATCTGTAATGCCAATGTGTTAAAGCGAATGATGTCATACCAGTGATGCAACTGTGTTAAATCAAATAATGTCATATCAGTGATGCCACTGTGTTAAAGCGAATGATGTCATATCAGTGATGCCACTGTGTTAAAGCAAATGATGTCATATCAGTGATGCCACTGTGTTAAAGCGAATGATATCATATCAGTGATGCAACTGTGTTAAAGCAAATGATGTCATATCAGTAATGCCATTATGCTAAAGAAAATGATGTTATATCAGTGATGCCACTGCGTTAAAGCAAATGGTGTCATATCAGTGATACCACTGCGTTAAAGCAAATGATGTCATCAGTGATGCCATTATGCTAATGAAAATGATGTCATATCAGTGATGTCACTGCGTTAAAGCAAATGGTGTCATATCAGTGATGCCACTGTGTTAAAGCAAATGACGTCATATCAGTGATGCCACTGTGTTAAAGCAATTGATGTCATATCAGTGAAACCACTGTGTTAAAGCAATTGATGTCATTTCAGTGATGCCACTGTGATAAAGCAAATGATGTCATATCAGTGATGCCACTGCGTTAAACCAATTGATGTCATATCAGTGATACCACTATGTTAAAGCAAATGACGTCATATCAGTGATGCCATTATGCTAAAGAAAATGATGTCATATCAGTTATACCACTGTGTTAAAGCAAATGATGTTATATCAGTGATACCACTGTGTTAAAGCAAATGGTGTCATATCAGTGATACCACTGTGTTAAAGCAAATGATGTCATATCAGTTATACCACTGTGTTAATGCAAATCATGTCATATCAGTGATGCCACTGCGTTAAAGCAAATGATGTCATATCAGTGATACCATTGTGTTAAAGCAAATGATGTCATATCAGTTATACCACTGTGTTGAAGCAAATGATGTCATATCAGTGATGCCACTGTGTTAAAGCAAATGATGTCATATCAGTGATGCCACTTCGTTAATCCAAATAATTTCATATCAGTGATGCCACTGTGTTAAAGCAAATGATGTCATATCAGTGATACCACTGTGTTAAAGCAAATGATGTCATATCAGTGATGTCACTGTGTTAAAGCAAATGATGTCATTTCAGTGATGCCACTGTGTTGAAGCAATTGATGTCATATCAGTGATACCACTGTGTTAATGCAAATGATGTCATATCAGTGATGTCACTGTGTTAAAGCAAATGATGTCATTTCAGTGATGCCACTGTGTTAAAGCAAATGATGTCATTTCAGTGATGCCACCGTGTTAAGTCATATGTTGTCATATCAGTGATGCCACTGTGTTGAAGCAAATGATGCCATAAGAGTAATGCCACTGCGTTACACCAAATGATGTCATATCAGGGATGCCACTGCTTTAACGCGAATGATGTCATATCAGTAATGCCACTACGTCAAAGCAAATGATGTCATATCAGTGATACCACTGCGTTAAAGCAAATGATGTCATATCAGTGATGCCACTGTGTTAAAGCAAATGATGTCATATCAGTGATGCCATTATGCTAAAGAAAATGATGTCATATCAGTGATGCCACTGTGTTAAAGCAAATGATGTCATATCAGTGATACCACTGTGTTAAAGCAAATGATGTCATATCAGTGATGCCACTGCGTTAAAACGAATGATGTCACACGAATGATGCCACTGTGTCATAGCAAATGATGTCATATCTGTAATGCCAATGTGTTAAAGCGAATGATGTCATACCAGTGATGCCACTGTGTTAAATCAAATAATTTCATATCAGTGATGCCACTGTGTTAAAGCGAATGATGTCATATCAGTGATGCCACTGTTTTAGAGCAAATGATGTCATATCAGTGATGCCACTGTGTTAAAGCGAATGATGTCATATCAGTGATGCCACTGTGTTAAAGCAAATAATGTCATATCAGTAATGCCATTATGCTAAAGAAAATGATGTTATATCAGTGATGCCACTGCGTTAAAGCAAATGGTGTCATATCAGTGATACCACTGCGTTAAAGCAAATGATGTCATATCAGTGATGCCATTATGCTAAAGAAAATGATGTTATATCAGCGATGCCACTGCGTTAAAGCAAATGATGTCATATCAGTGATACCACTGTGTTAAAGCAAATGATGTCATATCAGTGATGCCATTATGCTAATGAAAATGATGTCATATCAGTGATGTCACTGCGTTAAAGCAAATGGTGTCATATCAGTGATGTCACTGTGTTAAAGCAAATGATGTCATATCAGTGATACCACTGTGTTAAAGCAAATGATGTCATATCAGTGATGCCACTGCGTTAAAACGAATGATGTCACACCAATGATGCCACTGTGTCATAGCAAATGATGTCATATCTGTAATGCCAATGTGTTAAAGCGAATGATGTCATACCAGTGATGCAACTGTGTTAAATCAAATAATGTCATATCAGTGATGCCACTGTGTTAAAGCGAATGATGTCATATCAGTGATGCCACTGTGTTAAAGCAAATGATGTCATATCAGTGATGCCACTGTGTTAAAGCGAATGATATCATATCAGTGATGCAACTGTGTTAAAGCAAATGATGTCATATCAGTAATGCCATTATGCTAAAGAAAATGATGTTATATCAGTGATGCCACTGCGTTAAAGCAAATGGTGTCATATCAGTGATACCACTGCGTTAAAGCAAATGATGTCATCAGTGATGCCATTATGCTAATGAAAATGATGTCATATCAGTGATGTCACTGCGTTAAAGCAAATGGTGTCATATCAGTGATGCCACTGTGTTAAAGCAAATGACGTCATATCAGTGATGCCACTGTGTTAAAGCAATTGATGTCATATCAGTGAAACCACTGTGTTAAAGCAATTGATGTCATTTCAGTGATGCCACTGTGATAAAGCAAATGATGTCATATCAGTGATGCCACTGCGTTAAACCAATTGATGTCATATCAGTGATACCACTATGTTAAAGCAAATGACGTCATATCAGTGATGCCATTATGCTAAAGAAAATGATGTCATATCAGTTATACCACTGTGTTAAAGCAAATGATGTTATATCAGTGATACCACTGTGTTAAAGCAAATGGTGTCATATCAGTGATACCACTGTGTTAAAGCAAATGATGTCATATCAGTTATACCACTGTGTTAATGCAAATCATGTCATATCAGTGATGCCACTGCGTTAAAGCAAATGATGTCATATCAGTGATACCATTGTGTTAAAGCAAATGATGTCATATCAGTTATACCACTGTGTTGAAGCAAATGATGTCATATCAGTGATGCCACTGTGTTAAAGCAAATGATGTCATATCAGTGATGCCACTTCGTTAATCCAAATAATTTCATATCAGTGATGCCACTGTGTTAAAGCAAATGATGTCATATCAGTGATACCACTGTGTTAAAGCAAATGATGTCATATCAGTGATGTCACTGTGTTAAAGCAAATGATGTCATTTCAGTGATGCCACTGTGTTGAAGCAATTGATGTCATATCAGTGATACCACTGTGTTAATGCAAATGATGTCATATCAGTGATGTCACTGTGTTAAAGCAAATGATGTCATTTCAGTGATGCCACTGTGTTAAAGCAAATGATGTCATTTCAGTGATGCCACCGTGTTAAGTCATATGTTGTCATATCAGTGATGCCACTGTGTTGAAGCAAATGATGCCATAAGAGTAATGCCACTGCGTTACACCAAATGATGTCATATCAGGGATGCCACTGCTTTAACGCGAATGATGTCATATCAGTAATGCCACTACGTCAAAGCAAATGATGTCATATCAGTGATACCACTGCGTTAAAGCAAATGATGTCATATCAGTGATGCCACTGTGTTAAAGCAAATGATGTCATATCAGTGATGCCATTATGCTAAAGAAAATGATGTCATATCAGTGATGCCACTGTGTTAAAGCAAATGATGTCATATCAGTGATACCACTGTGTTAAAGCAAATGATGTCATATCAGTGATGCCACTGCGTTAAAACGAATGATGTCACACGAATGATGCCACTGTGTCATAGCAAATGATGTCATATCTGTAATGCCAATGTGTTAAAGCGAATGATGTCATACCAGTGATGCCACTGTGTTAAATCAAATAATTTCATATCAGTGATGCCACTGTGTTAAAGCGAATGATGTCATATCAGTGATGCCACTGTGTTAAAGCAAATGATGTCATATCAGTGATGCCACTGTGTTAAAGCGAATGATGTCATATCAGTGATGCCACTGTGTTAAAGCAAATAATGTCATATCAGTAATGCCATTATGCTAAAGAAAATGATGTTATATCAGTGATGCCACTGCGTTAAAGCAAATGGTGTCATATCAGTGATGCCACTGCGTTACAGCAAATGATGTCATATCAGTGATGCCATTATGCTAAAGAAAATGATGTTATATCAGCGATGCCACTGCGTTAAAGCAAATGATGTCATATCAGTGATACCACTGTGTTAAAGCAAATGATGTCATATCAGTGATGCCATTATGCTAATGAAAATGATGTCATATCAGTGATGTGATTGCGTTAAAGCAAATGGTGTCATATCAGTGATGCCACTGTGTTAAAGCAAATGATGTCATATCAGTGATACCACTGTGTTAAAGCAAATGATGTCATATCAGTGACGCCACTGCGCTAAAACGAATGATGTCACACCAATGATGCCACTGTGTCATAGCAAACGATGTCATATCTGTAATGCCAATGTGTTAAAGCGAATGATGTCATACCAGTGATGCCACTGTGTTAAATCAAATAATGTCATATCAGTGATGCCACTGTGTTAAAGCGAATGATGTCATATCAGTGATGCCACTGTGTTAAAGCAAATGATGTCATATCAGTGATGCCACTGTGTTAAAGCGAATGATATCATATCAGTGATGCCACTGTGTTAAAGCAAATGATGTCATATCAGTAATGCCATTATGCTAAAGAAAATGATGTTATATCAGTGATGCCACTGCGTTAAAGCAAATGGTGTCATATCAGTGATACCACTGCGTTAAAGCAAATGATGTCATATCAGTGATGCCATTATGCTAAAGAAAATGATGTTATATCAGCGATGCCACTGCGTTAAAGCAAATGATGTCATATCAGTGATACCACTGTGTTAAAGCAAATGATGTCATATCAGTGATGCCATTATGCTAATGAAAATGATGTCATATCAGTGATGTAACTGCGTTAAAGCAAATGGTGTCATATCAGTGATGCCACTGTGTTAAAGCAAATGATGTCATATCAGTGATGCCACTGTGTTAAAGCATATGACGTCATATCAGTGATGCCACTGTGTTAAAGCAATTGATGTCATATCAGTGAAACCACTGTGTTAAAGCAATTGATGTCATTTCAGTGATGCCACTGTGATAAAACAAATGATGTCATATCAGTGATGCCACTGCGTTAAACCAATTGATGTCATATCAGTGATACCACTGTGTTAATGCAAATGATGTCATATCAGTGATACCACGGTGTTAAAGCAAATGATGTCATATCAGTGATGCCACTGCCCTAAAGCAATTGATGTCATATCAGTGATACCACTGTGTTAATGCAAATGATGTCATATCAGTGATGCCACTGTGTTAAAGCAATTGATGTCATATCAGTGATACCACTGTGATAATGCAAATGATGTCATATCAGTGATGCCACGGAGTTAAAGCAAATGATGTCATATCAGTGATACCACTGTGTTAAAGCAAATGATGTCATATCAGTGATGCCACTGTGTTAATGCAAATGATGTCATATCAGTGATGCCACTGCGTTAAAGCAAATGATGTCATATCAGTCATACCACTGTGTTAATGCAAATGATGTCATATCAGTGATGCCACGGAGTTAAAGCAAATGATGTCATATCAGTGATACCACTGTGTTAAAGCAAATGATGTCATATCATTGATGCCACTGTGTTAATGCAAATGATGTCATATCAGTCATACCACTGTGTTAATGCAAATGATGTCATATCAGTGATGCCACTGTGTTAATGCAAATGATGTTATATCAGTGATACCACTGTGTTAAAGCAAATAATGTCATATCAGTGATACCACTGTGTTAATGCAAATGATGTCATATCAGTGATGCCACTGTGTTAAAGCAATTGATGTCATATCAGTGATACCACTGTGTTAATGCAAATGATGTCATATCAGTGATACCACGGTGTTAAAGCAAATGATGTCATATCAGTGATGCCACTGCGCTAAAGCAATTGATGTCATATCAGTGATTCCACTGTGTTAATGCAAATGATGTCATATCAGTGATGCCACTGTGTTAAAGCAATTGATGTCATATCAGTGATACCACTGTGATAATGCAAATGATGTCATATCAGTGATGCCACGGAGTTAAAGCAAATGATGTCATATCAGTGATAACACTGTGTTAAAGCAAATGATGTCATATCAGTGATGCCACTGTGTTAATGCAAATGATGTCATATCAGTGATGCCACTGCGTTAAAGCAAATGATGTCATATCAGTCATACCACTGTGTTAATGCAAATGATGTCATATCAGTGATGCCACTGCGTTAAAGCAAATGATGTCATATCAGTGATACCACGGTGTTAAAGCAAATGATGGCACATCAGTGATGCCACTGTGTTAAAGCAAATGATGTCATATCAGTGATGCCACTGTGTTAATGCAAATGATGTCATATCAGTGATACCACGGTGTTAAAGCAAATGATGTCATATCAGTGATGCCACTTCGTTAAAGCAATTGATGTCATATCAGTGATACCACGGTTTTAAAGCAAATGGTGTCATATCAGTGATGCCACTGCGTTAAAGCAATTGATGTCATATCAGTGATACCACTGTGTTAATGCAAATGATGTCATATCAGTGATGCCATTATGCTAAAGAAAATGATGTCATATCAGTGATGCCACTGCGTTAAAGCAAATGATGTCATATCAGTGATACCACGGTGTTAATGCAAATGATGTCATATCAGTGATGGCACCGTGTTAAGTCATATGTTGTCATATTTGTGATGCCACTGTGTTGAAGCAAATGATCCCATAAGAGTAATGCCACTGCGTTAAACCAAATGATGTCATATCAGGGATGCCACTGCTTTAACCCATGTGATGTCATATCAGTAATACCACTACGTTAAAGCAAATGATGTTATATCAGTAATACCACTGCGTTAAAGCAAATGATGTCATATAAGCGATGCCACTGTGTTAAAGCAAATGATGTCATATCAGTGATGCCATTATGCTAAAGAAAATAATGTCATATCAGTGATGCCACTGTGTTAAAGGGAATGATGTCATATCAGTGATGCCACTGTGTTAAAGCAAATGATGTCATATCAGTGATACCACTGTGTTAAAACGAATGATGTCACACCAATGATGCCACTGTGTCATAGCAAATGATATCATATCTGTAATGCCAATGTGTTAAAGCGACTGATATCATACCAGTGATGCCACTGTGTTAAATCAAATAATGTCATATCAGTGATGCCACTGTGTTAAAGCGAATGATGTCATATCAGTGATGCCACTGTGTTAAAGCAAATGATGTCATATCAGTGATGCCACTGTGTTAAAGGAAATGATGTCATATCAGTGATGGCACTGTGTTAAAGCAAATGATGTCATATCAGTGATGCCACTGTGTTAAAGCAAATGGTATCATATCAGTGATACCACGGTGTTAAAGCAAATGATGTCATATCAGTGATGCCACTTCGTTAAAGCAATTGATGTCATATCAGTGATACCACGGTTTTAAAGCAAATGGTGTCATATCAGTGATGCCACTGCGTTAAAGCAATTGATGTCATATCAGTGATACCACTGTGTTAATGCAAATGATGTCATATCAGTGATGCCATTATGCTAAAGAAAATGATGTCATATCAGTGATGCCACTGCGTTAAAGCAAATGATGTCATATCAGTGATACCACGGTGTTAATGCAAATGATGTCATATCAGTGATGGCACCGTGTTAAGTCATATGTTGTCATATTTGTGATGCCACTGTGTTGAAGCAAATGATCCCATAAGAGTAATGCCACTGCGTTAAACCAAATGATGTCATATCAGGGATGCCACTGCTTTAACCCATATGATGTCATATCAGTAATACCACTACGTTAAAGCAAATGATGTTATATCAGTAATACCACTGCGTTAAAGCAAATGATGTCATATAAGCGATGCCACTGTGTTAAAGCAAATGATGTCATATCAGTGATGCCATTATGCTAAAGAAAATAATGTCATATCAGTGATGCCACTGTGTTAAAGGGAATGATGTCATATCAGTGATGCCACTGTGTTAAAGCAAATGATGTCATATCAGTGATACCACTGTGTTAAAACGAATGATATCACACCAATGATGCCACTGTGTCATAGCAAATGATATCATATCTGTAATGCCAATGTGTTAAAGCGAATGATATCATACCAGTGATGCCACTGTGTTAAATCAAATAATGTCATATCAGTGATGCCACTGTGTTAAAGCGAATGATGTCATATCAGTGATGCCACTGTGTTAAAGCAAATGATGTCATATCAGTGATGCCACTGTGTTAAAGCAAATGATGTCATATCAGTGATGGCACTGTGTTAAAGCAAATGATGTCATATCAGTGATGCCACTGTGTTAAAGCAAATGGTATCATATCAGTGATGCCACTGTGTTAAAGCAATTGATGTCATATCAGTGATACCACTGTGTTAATGCAAATGATGTCATATCAGTGATGCCACTGTGTTAAAGCAAATGATATCATATCAGTGATGCCACTGTGTTAAAGCAATTGATGTCATATCAGTGATACCACGGTGTTAAAGCAAATGATGTCATTTCAGTGATGCCACTGTGTTAAAGCAAATGATGTCATATCAGTGATGCCACTGCGTTAAAGCAATTGATGTCATATCAGTGATACCACTGTGTTAATGCAAATGATGTCATATCAGAGATGCCATTATGCTAAAGAAAATGATGTCATATCAGTGATGCCACTGTGTTAAAGCAAATGATGTCATATCAGTGATACCACTGTGTTAAAGCAAATGATGTCATATCAGTGATGCCACTGCGTTAAAACGAATGATGTCACACCAATGATGCCACTGTGTCATAGCAAATGATGTCATATCTGTAATGCCAATGTGTTAAAGCGAATGATGTCATACCAGTGATGCCACTGTGTTAAATCAAATAATGTCATATCAGTGATGCCACTGTGTTAAAGCGAATGATGTCATATCAGTGATGCCACTGTTTTAGAGCAAATGATGTCATATCAGTGATGCCACTGTGTTAAAGCGAATGATGTCATATCAGTGATGCCACTGTGTTAAAGCAAATAATGTCATATCAGTAATGCCATTATGCTAAAGAAAATGATGTTATATCAGTGATGCCACTGCGTTAAAGCAAATGGTGTCATATCAGTGATACCACTGCGTTAAAGCAAATGATGTCATATCAGTGATGCCATTATGCTAAAGAAAATGATGTTATATCAGCGATGCCACTGCGTTAAAGCAAATGATGTCATATCAGTGATACCACTGTGTTAAAGCAAATGATGTCATATCAGTGATGCCATTATGCTAATGAAAATGATGTCATATCAGTGATGTCACTGCGTTAAAGCAAATGGTGTCATATCAGTGATGCCACTGTGTTAAAGCAAATGATGTCATATCAGTGATACCACTGTGTTAAAGCAAATGATGTCATATCAGTGATGCCACTGCGTTAAAACGAATGATGTCACACCAATGATGCCACTGTGTCATAGCAAATGATGTCATATCTGTAATGCCAATGTGTTAAAGCGAATGATGTCATACCAGTGATGCAACTGTGTTAAATCAAATAATGTCATATCAGTGATGCCACTGTGTTAAAGCGAATGATGTCATATCAGTGATGCCACTGTGTTAAAGTAAATGATGTCATATCAGTGATGCCACTGTGTTAAAGCGAATGATATCATATCAGTGATGCAACTGTGTTAAAGCAAATGATGTCATATCAGTAATGCCATTATGCTAAAGAAAATGATGTTATATCAGTGATGCCACTGCGTTAAAGCAAATGGTGTCATATCAGTTATACCACTGCGTTAAATCAAATGATGTCATCAGTGATGCCATTATGCTAATGAAAATGATGTCATATCAGTGATGTCACTGCGTTAAAGCAAATGGTGTCATATCAGTGATGCCACTGTGTTAAAGCAAATGATGTCATATCAGTGATGCCACTGTGTTAAAGCAAATGACGTCATATCAGTGATGCCACTGTGTTAAAGCAATTGATGTCATATCAGTGAAACCACTGTGTTAAAGCAATTGATGTCATTTCAGTGATGCCACTGTGATAAAGCAAATGATGTCATATCAGTGATGCCACTGCGTTAAACCAATTGATGTCATATCAGTGATACCACTATGTTAAAGCAAATGACGTCATATCAGTGATGCCATTATGCTAAAGAAAATGATGTCATATCAGTTATACCACTGTGTTAAAGCAAATGATGTTATATCAGTGATACCACTGTGTTAAAGCAAATGGTGTCATATCAGTGATACCACTGTGTTAAAGCAAATGATGTCATATCAGTTATACCACTGTGTTAATGCAAATCATGTCATATCAGTGATGCCACTGCGTTAAAGCAAATGATGTCATATCAGTGATACCATTGGGTTAAAGCAAATGATGTCATATCAGTTATACCACTGTGTTGAAGCAAATGATGTCATATCAGTGATGCCACTGTGTTAAAGCAAATGATGTCATATCAGTGATGCCACTTCGTTAATCCAAATAATTTCATATCAGTGATGCCACTGTGTTAAAGCAAATGATGTCATATCAGTGATACCACTGTGTTAAAGCAAATGATGTCATATCAGTGATGTCACTGTGTTAAAGCAAATGATGTCATTTCAGTGATGCCACTGTGTTGAAGCAATTGATGTCATATCAGTGATACCACTGTGTTAATGCAAATGATGTCATATCAGTGATGTCACTGTGTTAAAGCAAATGATGTCATTTCAGTGATGCCACTGTGTTAAAGCAAATGATGTCATTTCAGTGATGCCACCGTGTTAAGTCATATGTTGTCATATCAGTGATGCCACTGTGTTGAAGCAAATGATGCCATAAGAGTAATGCCACTGCGTTACACCAAATGATGTCATATCAGGGATGCCACTGCTTTAACGCGAATGATGTCATATCAGTAATGCCACTACGTCAAAGCAAATGATGTCATATCAGTGATACCACTGCGTTAAAGCAAATGATGTCATATCAGTGATGCCACTGTGTTAAAGCAAATGATGTCATATCAGTGATGCCATTATGCTAAAGAAAATGATGTCATATCAGTGATGCCACTGTGTTAAAGCAAATGATGTCATATCAGTGATACCACTGTGTTAGAGCAAATGATGTCATATCAGTGATGCCACTGCGTTAAAACGAATGATGTCACACCAATGATGCCACTGTGTCATAGCAAATGATGTCATATCTGTAATGCCAATGTGTTAAAGCGAATGATGTCATACCAGTGATGCCACTGTGTTAAATCAAATAATTTCATATCAGTGATGCCACTGTGTTAAAGCGAATGATGTCATATCAGTGATGCCACTGTGTTAAAGCAAATGATGTCATATCAGTGATGCCACTGTGTTAAAGCGAATGATGTCATATCAGTGATGCCACTGTGTTAAAGCAAATAATGTCATATCAGTAATGCCATTATGCTAAAGAAAATGATGTTATATCAGTGATGCCACTGCGTTAAAGCAAATGGTGTCATATCAGTGATACCACTGCGTTAAAGCACATGATGTCATATCAGTGATGCCATTATGCTAAAGAAAATGATGTTATATCAGCGATGCCACTGCGTTAAAGCAAATGATGTCATATCAGTGATACCACTGTGTTAAAGCAAATGATGTCATATCAGTGATGCCATTATGCTAATGAAAATGATGTCATATCAGTGATGTCACTGCGTTAAAGAAAATGGTGTCATATCAGTGATGCCACTGTGTTAAAGCAAATGATGTCATATCAGTGATACCACTGTGTTAAAGCAAATGATGTCATATCAGTGATGCCACTGCGCTAAAACGAATGATGTCACACCAATGATGCCATTGTGTCATAGCAAACGATGTCATATCTGTAATGCCAATGTGTTAAAGCGAATGATGTCATACCAGTGATGCCACTGTGTTAAATCAAATAATGTCATATCAGTGATGCCACTGTGTTAAAGCGAATGATGTCATATCAGTGATGCCACTGTGTTAAAGCAAATGATGTCATATCAGTGATGCCACTGTGTTAAAGCGAATGATATCATATCAGTGATGCCACTGTGTTAAAGCAAATGATGTCATATCAGTAATGCCATTATGCTAAAGAAAATGATGTTATATCAGTGATGCCACTGCGTTAAAGCAAATGGTGTCATATCAGTGATACCACTGCGTTAAAGCAAATGATGTCATATCAGTGATGCCATTATGCTAAAGAAAATGATGTTATATCAGCGATGCCACTGCGTTAAAGCAAATGATGTCATATCAGTGATACCACTGTGTTAAAGCAAATGATGTCATATCAGTGATGCCATTATGCTAATGAAAATGATGTCATATCAGTGATGTCACTGCGTTAAAGCAAATGGTGTCATATCAGTGATGCCACTGTGTTAAAGCAAATGATGTCATATCAGTGATGCCACTGTGTTAAAGCAAATGACGTCATATCAGTGATGCCACTGTGTTAAAGCAATTGATGTCATATCAGTGAAACCACTGTGTTAAAGCAATTGATGTCATTTCAGTGATGCCACTGTGATAAAACAAATGATGTCATATCATTGATGCCACTGCGTTAAACCAATTGATGTCATATCAGTGATACCACTGTGTTAATGCAAATGATGTCATATCAGTGATACCACGGTGTTAAAGCAAATGATGTCATATCAGTGATGCCACTGCCCTAAAGCAATTGATGTCATATCAGTGATACCACTGTGTTAATGCAAATGATGTCATATCAGTGATGCCACTGTGTTAAAGCAATTGATGTCATATCAGTGATACCACTGTGATAATGCAAATGATGTCATATCAGTGATGCCACGGAGTTAAAGCAAATGATGTCATATCAGTGATACCACTGTGTTAAAGCAAATGATGTCATATCAGTGATGCCACTGTGTTAATGCAAATGATGTCATATCAGTGATGCCACTGCGTTAAAGCAAATGATGTCATATCAGTCATACCACTGTGTTAATGCAAATGATGTCATATCAGTGATGCCACGGAGTTAAAGCAAATGATGTCATATCAGTGATACCACTGTGTTAAAGCAAATGATGTCATATCAGTGATGCCACTGTGTTAATGCAAATGATGTCATATCAGTGATGCCACTGCGTTAAAGCAAATGATGTCATATCAGTCATACCACTGTGTTAATGCAAATGATGTCATATCAGTGATGCCACGGAGTTAAAGCAAATGATGTCATATCAGTGATACCACTGTGTTAAAGCAAATGATGTCATATCATTGATGCCACTGTGTTAATGCAAATGATGTCATATCAGTCATACCACTGTGTTAATGCAAATGATGTCATATCAGTGATGCCACTGTGTTAATGCAAATGATGTTATATCAGTGATACCACTGTGTTAAAGCAAATAATGTCATATCAGTGATACCACTGTGTTAATGCAAATGATGTCATATCAGTGATGCCACTGTGTTAAAGCAATTGATGTCATATCAGTGATACCACTGTGTTAATGCAAATGATGTCATATCAGTGATACCACGGTGTTAAAGCAAATGATGTCATATCAGTGATGCCACTGCGCTAAAGCAATTGATGTCATATCAGTGATTCCACTGTGTTAATGCAAATGATGTCATATCAGTGATGCCACTGTGTTAAAGCAATTGATGTCATATCAGTGATACCACTGTGATAATGCAAATTATGTCATATCAGTGATGCCACGGAGTTAAAGCAAATGATGTCATATCAGTGATACCACTGTGTTAAAGCAAATGATGTCATATCAGTGATGCCACTGTGTTAATGCAAATGATGTCATATCAGTGATGCCACTGCGTTAAAGCAAATGATGTCATATCAGTCATACCACTGTGTTAATGCAAATGATGTCATATCAGTGATGCCACGGAGTTAAAGCAAATTATGTCATATCAGTGATACCACGGTGTTAAAGCAAATGATGGCACATCAGTGATGCCACTGTGTTAAAGCAAATGATGTCATATCAGTGATGCCACTGTGTTAATGCAAATGATGTCATATCAGTGATACCATGGTGTTAAAGCAAATGATGTCATATCAGTGATGCCACTTCGTTAAAGCAATTGATGTCATATCAGTGATACCACGGTTTTAAAGCAAATGGTGTCATATCAGTGATGCCACTGCGTTAAAGCAATTGATGTCATATCAGTGATACCACTGTGTTAATGCAAATGATGTCATATCAGTGATGCCATTATGCTAAAGAAAATGATGTCATATCAGTGATGCCACTGCGTTAAAGCAAATGATGTCATATCAGTGATACCACGGTGTTAATGCAAATGATGTCATATCAGTGATGGCACCGTGTTAAGTCATATGTTGTCATATTTGTGATGCCACTGTGTTGAAGCAAATGATCCCATAAGAGTAATGCCACTGCGTTAAACCAAATGATGTCATATCAGGGATGCCACTGCTTTAACCCATATGATGTCATATCAGTAATACCACTACGTTAAAGCAAATGATGTTATATCAGTAATACCACTGCGTTAAAGCAAATGATGTCATATAAGCGATGCCACTGTGTTAAAGCAAATGATGTCATATCAGTGATGCCATTATGCTAAAGAAAATAATGTCATATCAGTGATGCCACTGTGTTAAAGGGAATGATGTCATATCAGTGATGCCACTGTGTTAAAGCAAATGATGTCATATCAGTGATACCACTGTGTTAAAACGAATGATGTCACACCAATGATGCCACTGTGTCATAGCAAATGATATCATATCTGTAATGCCAATGTGTTAAAGCGAATGATATCATACCAGTGATACCACTGTGTTAAATCAAATAATGTCATATCAGTGATGCCACTGTGTTAAAGCGAATGATGTCATATCAGTGATGCCACTGTGTTAAAGCAAATGATGTCATATCAGTGATGCCACGGTGTTAAAGGAAATGATGTCATATCAGTGATGGCACTGTGTTAAAGCAAATGATGTCATATCAGTGATGCCACTGTGTTAAAGCAAATGGTATCATATCAGTGATGCCACTGTGTTAAAGCAATTGATGTCATATCAGTGATACCACTGTGTTAATGCAAATGATGTCATATCAGTGATGCCACTGTGTTAAAGCAAATGATATCATATCAGTGATGCCACTGTGTTAAAGCAATTGATGTCATATCAGTGATACCACGGTGTTAAAGCAAATGATGTCATTTCAGTGATGCCACTGTGTTAAAGCAAATGATGTCATATCAGTGATGCCACTGCGTTAAAGCAATTGATGTCATATCAGTGATACCACTGTGTTAATGCAAATGATGTCATATCAGAGATACCACTGTGTTAAAGCAATTGATGTCATATCAGTGATACCACTGTGTTAATGCAAATGATATCATATCAGTGATGCCACTGCGTTAAAGTAATTGATGTCATATCAGTGATACCACTGTGTTAATGCAAATGATGTCATATCAGTGATGCCACTGTGTTAATGCAAATGATGTCATATCAGTGATACCACTGTGTTAAAGCAAATGATGTCATATCCGTGATGCCACTGTGTTAATGCAAATGATGTCATATCAGTGATACCACTGTGTTAAAGCAAATGATGTCATATCAGTGATGCCACTGCGATAAAGCATATGATGTCATATCAGTGATACCACGGTGTTAAAGCAAATGATGTCAAATCAGTGATGCCACTGTGTTAAAGGGAATGATGTCATATCAGTGATACCACTGTGTTAAAGCAAATGATGTCATATCAGTGATACCACGGTGTTAAAGGGAATGATGTCATATCAGTGATACCACTGTGTTAAAGCAAATGATGTCATATCAGTGATGGCACCGTGTTAAGTCATATGTTGTCATATTTGTGATGCCACTGTGTTGAAGCAAATGATCCCATAAGAGTAATGCCACTGCGTTAAACCAAATGATGTCATATCAGGGATGCCACTGCTTTAACCCATATGATGTCATATCAGTAATACCACTACGTTAAAGCAAATGATGTTATATCAGTAATACCACTGCGTTAAAGCAAATGATGTCATATAAGCGATGCCACTGTGTTAAAGCAAATGATGTCATATCAGTGATGCCATTATGCTAAAGAAAATAATGTCATATTAGTGATGCCACTGTGTTAAAGGGAATGATGTCATATCAGTGATGCCACTGTGTTAAAGCAAATGATGTCATATCAGTGATACCACTGTGTTAAAACGAATGATGTCACACCAATGATGCCACTGTGTCATAGCAAATGATATCATATCTGTAATGCCAATGTGTTAAAGCGAATGATATCATACCAGTGATACCACTGTGTTAAATCAAATAATGTCATATCAGTGATGCCACTGTGTTAAAGCGAATGATGTCATATCAGTGATGCCACTGTGTTAAAGCAAATGATGTCATATCAGTGATGCCACTGTGTTAAAGGAAATGATGTCATATCAGTGATGGCACTGTGTTAAAGCAAATGATGTCATATCAGTGATCCCACTGTGTTAAAGCAAATGGTATCATATCAGTGATGCCACTGTGTTAAAGCAATTGATGTCATATCAGTGATACCACTGTGTTAATGCAAATGATGTCATATCAGTGATGCCACTGTGTTAAAGTAAATGATATCATATCAGTGATGCCACTGTGTTAAAGCAATTGATGTCATATCAGTGATACCACGGTGTTAAAGCAAATGATGTCATTTCAGTGATGCCACTGTGTTAAAGCAAATGATGTCATATCAGTGATGCCACTGCGTTAAAGCAATTGATGTCATATCAGTGATACCACTGTGTTAATGCAAATGATGTCATATCAGTGATGCCACTGCGTTAAAGCAAATGATGTCATATCAGTGATGCCACTGTGTTAATGCAAATGATGGCACATCAGTGATGCCACTGTGTTAATGCAAATGATGTCATATCAGAGATACCACTGTGTTAAAGCAATTGATGTCATATCAGTGATACCACTGTGTTAATGCAAATGATATCATATCAGTGATGCCACTGCGTTAAAGTAATTGATGTCATATCAGTGATACCACTGTGTTAATGCAAATGATGTCATATCAGTGATGCCACTGTGTTAATGCAAATGATGTCATATCAGTGATGCCACTGTGTTAAAGCAAATGATGTCATATCAGTGATGCCACTGTGTTAATGCAAATGATGTCATATCAGTGATGCCACTGTGTTAATGCAAATGATGTCATATCAGTGATACCACGGTGTTAAAGCAATTGATGTCATATCAGTGATACCACTGTGTTAATGCAAATGATGTCATATCAGTGATGCCACTGTGTTAATGCAAATGATGTCATATCAGTGATACCACTGTGTTAAAGCAAATGATGTCATATCAGTGATGCCACTGCGTTAAAGCAAATGATGTCATATCAGTGATGCCACTGTGTTAAAGCAAATGATGTCATATCAGTGATACCACGGTGTTAAAGCAAATGATGTCATATCAGTGATGCCACTGTGTTAAAGCAAATGATGTCATATCAGTGATGCCACTGTGTTAATGCAAATGATGTCATATCAGTGATACCACTGTGTTAAAGCAAATGATGTCATATCAGTGATGCCACTGCGTTAAAGCATATGATGTCATATCAGTGATACCACGGTGTTAAAGCAAATGATGTCAAATCAGTGATGCCACTGTGTTAAAGGGAATGATGTCATATCAGTGATACCACTGTGTTAAAGGGAATGATGTCATATCAGTGATGCCACTGTGTTAAAGCAAATGATGTCATATCAGTGATACCACTGTGTTAAAGCAAATGATGTCATATCAGTGATGTCACTGCGTTAAAGCAAATGGTGTCATATCAGTGATGCCACTGTGTTGAAGCAAATAATGTCATATCAGTGATGCCACTGTGTTAAAGCAAATGATGTCATATCAGTGATGCCACTGCGTTAAAACGAATGATGTCACACCAATGATGCCATTGTGTCATAGCAAATGATATCATATCTGTAATGCCAATGTGTTAAAGCGAATGATGTCATATCAGTGATGCCACTGTGTTAAAGCAAATGATGTCATATCAGTGATGCCACTGTGTTAATGCAAATGATGTCATATCAGTGATACCACGGTGTTAAAGCAAATGATGTCATATCAGTGATGCCACTGCGTTAAAGCAAATGATGTCATATCAGTGATACCACTGTGTTAATGCAAATGATGTTATATCAGTGATGCCACTGCGTTAAAGCAAATGATGTCATATCAGTGATGCCACTGTGTCATAGCAAATGATATCATATCTGTAATGCCAATGTGTTAAAGCGAATGATGTCATATCAGTGATGCCACTGTGTTAAAGCAAATGATGTCATATCAGTGATACCACTGTGTTAAAGCAAATGATGTCATATCAGTGATGCCACTGCGTTAAAGCAAATGATGTCATATCAGTGATACCACTGTGTTAATGCAAATGATGTTATATCAGTGATGCCACTGCGTTAAAGCAAATGATGTCATATCAGTGATGCCACTGCGTTAAAGCAAATGATGTCATATCAGTTATACCACTGTGTTAATGCAAATGATGACATATCAGTGATGCCACTGTGTTAAAGCAAATGATGTCATATCAGTGATACCACGGTGTTAAAGCAAATGATGTCATATCAGTGATACCACTGTGTTAAAGCAAATGATGTCATATCAGTGATGCCACTGTGTTAATGCAAATGATGTCATATCAGTGATACCACTGTGTTAAAGCAAATGATGTCAAATCAGTGATGCCACTGTGTTAAAGGGAATGATGTCATATCAGTGATACCACTGTGTTAAAGCAAATGATGTCATATCAGTGATACCACGGTGTTAAAGCAAATGATGTCATATCAGTGATGCCACTTCGTTAAAGCAATTGATGTCATATCAGTGATACCACGGTGTTAAAGCAAATGATGTCATATCAGTGATACCACTGTGTTAAAGCAAATGATGTCATATCAGTGATGCCACTGCGTTAAAGCATATGATGTCATATCAGTGATACCACGGTGTTAAAGCAAATGATGTCAAATCAGTGATGCCACTGTGTTAAAGGGAATGATGTCATATCAGTGATACCACTGTGTTAAAGCAAATGATGTCATTTCAGTGATGCCACTGTGTTAAAGCAAATGATGTCATATCAGTGATGCCACTGCGTTAAAGCAATTGATGTCATATCAGTGATACTACTGTGTTAATTCAAATGATGTCATATCAGAGATGCCACTGTGTTAAAGCAATTGATGTCATATCAGTGATACCACTGTGTTAATGCAAATGATATCATATCAGTGATGCCACTGCGTTAAAATAATTGATGTCATATCAGTGATACCACTGTGTTAATGCAAATGATGTCATATCAGTGATGCCACTGTGTTAATGCAAATGATGTCATATCAGTGATACCACTGTGTTAAAGCAAATGATGTCATATCCGTGATGCCACTGTGTTAATGCAAATGATGTCATATCAGTGATGCCACTGTGTTAATGCAAATGATGTCATATCAGTGATACCACGGTGTTAAAGCAATTGATGTCATATCAGTGATACCACTGTGTTAATGCAAATGATGTCATATCAGTGATGCCACTGTGTTAATGCAAATGATGTCATATCAGTGATACCACTGTGTTAAAGCAAATGATGTCATATCAGTGATGCCACTGCGTTAAAGCAAATGATGTCATATCAGTGATGCCACTGTGTTAAAGCAAATGATGTCATATCAGTGATACCACGGTGTTAAAGCAAATGATGTCATATCAGTGATGCCACTGTGTTAAAGCAAATGATGTCATATCAGTGATGCCACTGTGTTAATGCAAATGATGTCATATCAGTGATACCACTGTGTTAAAGCAAATGATGTCATATCAGTGATGCCACTGCGTTAAAGCATATGATGTCATATCAGTGATACCACGGTGTTAAAGCAAATGATGTCAAATCAGTGATGCCACTGTGTTAAAGGGAATGATGTCATATCAGTGATACCACTGTGTTAAAGGGAATGATGTCATATCAGTGATGCCACTGTGTTAAAGCAAATGATGTCATATCAGTGATGTCACTGCGTTAAAGCAAATGGTGTCATATCAGTGATGCCACTGTGTTGAAGCAAATAATGTCATATCAGTGATGCCACTGTGTTAAAGCAAATGATGTCATATCAGTGATGCCACTGCGTTAAAACGAATGATGTCACACCAATGATGCCATTGTGTCATAGCAAATGATATCATATCTGTAATGCCAATGTGTTAAAGCGAATGATGTCATATCAGTGATGCCACTGTGTTAAAGCAAATGATGTCATATCAGTGATGCCACTGTGTTAATGCAAATGATGTCATATCAGTGATACCACGGTGTTAAAGCAAATGATGTCATATCAGTGATGCCACTGCGTTAAAGCAAATGATGTCATATCAGTGATACCACTGTGTTAATGCAAATGATGTTATATCAGTGATGGCACTGCGTTAAAGCAAATGATGTCATATCAGTGATGCCACTGTGTCATAGCAAATGATATCATATCTGTAATGCCAATGTGTTAAAGCGAATGATGTCATATCAGTGATGCCACTGTGTTAAAGCAAATGATGTCATATCAGTGATACCACTGTGTTAAAGCAAATGATGTCATATCAGTGATGCCACTGCGTTAAAGCAAATGATGTCATATCAGTGATACCACTGTGTTAATCCAAATGATGTTATATCAGTGATGCCACTGCGTTAAAGCAAATGATGTCATATCAGTGATGCCACTGCGTTAAAGCAAATGATGTCATATCAGTTATACCACTGTGTTAATGCAAATGATGACATATCAGTGATGCCACTGTGTTAAAGCAAATGATGTCATATCAGTGATACCACGGTGTTAAAGCAAATGATGTCATATCAGTGATACCACTGTGTTAAAGCAAATGATGTCATATCAGTGATGCCACTGTGTTAATGCAAATGATGTCATATCAGTGATACCACTGTGTTAAAGCAAATGATGTCATATCAGTGATGCCACTGCGATAAAGCATATGATGTCATATCAGTGATACCACGGTGTTAAAGCAAATGATGTCAAATCAGTGATGCCACTGTGTTAAAGGGAATGATGTCATATCAGTGATACCACTGTGTTAAAGCAAATGATGTCATATCAGTGATACCACGGTGTTAAAGCAAATGATGTCATATCAGTGATGCCACTTCGTTAAAGCAATTGATGTCATATCAGTGATACCACGGTGTTAAAGCAAATGATGTCATATCAGTGATGCCACCGTGTTAAGTCATATGTTGTCATATTTGTGATGCCACTGTGTTGAAGCAAATGATGCCATCACAGTAATGCCACTGCGTTAGACAAAATGATGTCATATCAGGGATGCCACTGCTTTAACGCAAATGATGTCATATCAGTAATGCCACTACGTTAAAACAAATGATGTTATATCAGTGATACCACTGCGTTAAAGCAAATGATGTCATATCAGCGATGCCACTGTGTTAAAGCAAATGATGTCATATCAGTGATGCCATTATGCTAAAGAAAATAATGTCATATCAGTGATGCCACTGTGTTAAAGGGAATGATGTCATATCAGTGATACCACTGTGTTAAAGCAAATGATGTCATATCAGTGATGCCACTGTGTTAAAGTAAATGGTGTCATATCAGTGATGCCATTATGCTAAAGAAAATAATGTCATATCAGTGATGCCACTGTGTTAAAGGGAATGATGTCATATCAGTGATGCCACTGTGTTAAAGCAAATGATGTCATATCAGTGATACCACTGTGTTAAAGCAAATGATGTCATATCAGTGATGTCACTGTGTTAAAGCAAATGGTGTCATATCAGTGATGCCACTGTGTTGAAGCAAATGATGTCATATCAGTGATGCCACTGTGTTAAAGCAAATGATGTCATATCAGTGATGCCACTGCGTTAAAACGAATGATGTCACACCAATGATGCTACTGTGTCATAGCAAATAATACCATATCTGTAATGCCAATGTGTTAAAGCGAATGATGTCATATCAGTGATGCCACTGTGTTAAAGCAAATGATGTCATATCAGTGATGCCACTGTGTTAATGCAAATGATGTCATATCAGTGATACCACGGTGTTAAAGCAAATGATGTCATATCAGTGATGCCACTTCGTTAAAGCAATTGATGTCATATCAGTGATACCACGGTGTTAAAGCAAATGGTGTCATATCAGTGATGCCACTGCGTTAAAGCAATTGATGTCATATCAGTGATACCACTGTGTTAATGCAAATGATGTGATATCAGTGATGCCATTATGCTAAAGAAAATGATGTCATATCAGTGATGCCACTGCGTTAAAGCAAATGATGTCATATCAGTGATACCACGGTGTTAATGCAAATGATGTCATATCAGTGATGGCACCGTGTTAAGTCATATGTTGTCATATTTGTGATGCTACTGTGTTGAAGCAAATGATGCCATAAGAGTAATGCCACTGCGTTAAACCAAATGATGTCATATCAGGGATGCCACTGCTTTAACCGAAATGATGTCATATCAGTAATACCACTACGTTAAAGCAAATGATGTTATATCAGTGATAACACTGCGTTAAAGCAAATGATGTCATATAAGCGATGCCACTGTGTTAAAGCAAATGATGTCATATCAGTGATGCCATTATGCTAAAGAAAATAATGTCATATCAGTGATGCCACTGTGTTAAAAGGGAATGATGTCATATCAGTGATGCCACTGTGTTAAAACAAATGATGTCATATCAGTGATACCACTGTGTTAAAGCAAATGATGTCATATCAGTGATGCCACTGCGTTAAAACGAATGATGTCACACCAATGATGCCACTGTGTCATAGCAAATGATATCATATCTGTAATGCCAATGTGTTAAAGCGAATGATGTCATACCAGTGATGCCACTGTGTTAAATCAAATAATGTCATATCAGTGATGCCACTGTGTTAAAGCGAATGATGTCATATCAGTGATTCCACTGTGTTAAAGCAAATGATGTCATATCAGTGATGCCACTGTGTTAAAGCAAATGATGTCATATCAGTGATGCCACTGTGTTAAAGCAAATGATGTCATATCAGTGATGCCACTGTGTTAAAGCAAATGGTATCATATCAGTGATGCCACTGTGTTAAAGCAATTGATGTCATATCAGTGATACCACTGTTATAATGCAAATGATGTCATATCAGTGATGCCACTGTGTTAAAGCAAATGATGTCATATCAGTGATGCCACTGTGTTAAAGCGAATGATGTCATACTAGTGATGCCACTGTGTTAAATCAAATAATGTCATATCAGTGATGCCACTGTGTTAAAGCGAATGATGTCATATCAGTGATTCCACTGTGTTAAAGCAAATGATGTCATATCAGTGATGCCACTGTGTTAAAGCAAATGATATCATATCAGTGATGCCACTGTGTTAAAGCAATTGATGTCATATCAGTGATACCACGGTGTTAAAGCAAATGATGTCATTTCAGTGATACCACTGCGTTAAAGCAAATGATGTCATATAAGCGATGCCACTGTGTTGAAGCAAATGATGTCATATCAGTGATGCCATTATGCTAAAGAAAATAATGTCATATCAGTGATGCCACTGTGTTAAAAGGGAATGATGTCATATCAGTGATGCCACTGTGTTAAAACAAATGATGTCATATCAGTGATACCACTGTGTTAAAGCAAATGATGTCATATCAGTGATGCCACTGCGTTAAAACGAATGATGTCACACCAATGATGCCACTGTGTCATAGCAAATGATATCATATCTGTAATGCCAATGTGTTAAAGCGAATGATGTCATACCAGTGATGCCACTGTGTTAAATCAAATAATGTCATATCAGTGATGCCACTGTGTTAAAGCGAATGATGTCATATCAGTGATTCCACTGTGTTAAAGCAAATGATGTCATATCAGTGATGCCACTGTGTTAAAGCAAATGATGTCATATCAGTGATGCCACTGTGTTAAAGCAAATGATGTCATATCAGTGATGCCACTGTGTTAAAGCAAATGATGTCATATCAGTGATGCCACTGTGTTAAAGCAAATGGTATCATATCAGTGATGCCACTGTGTTAAAGCAATTGATGTCATATCAGTGATACCACTGTTATAATGCAAATGATGTCATATCAGTGATGCCACTGTGTTAAAGCAAATGATGTCATATCAGTGATGCCACTGTGTTAAAGCGAATGATGTCATACCAGTGATGCCACTGTGTTAAATCAAATAATGTCATATCAGTGATGCCACTGTGTTAAAGCGAATGATGTCATATCAGTGATTCCACTGTGTTAAAGCAAATGATGTCATATCAGTGATGCCACTGTGTTAAAGCAAATGATATCATATCAGTGATGCCACTGTGTTAAAGCAATTGATGTCATATCAGTGATACCACGGTGTTAAAGCAAATGATGTCATTTCAGTGATGCCACTGTGTTAAAGCAAATGATGTCATATCAGTGATGCCACTGCGTTAAAGCAATTCATGTCATATCAGTGATACCACTGTGTTAATGCAAATGATGTCATATCAGTGATGCCACTGTGTTAAAGCAAATGGTATCATATCAGTGATGCCACTGTGTTAAAGCAATTGATGTCATATCAGTGATACCACTGTGTTAATGCAAATGATATCATATCAGTGATGCCACTGCGTTAAAGCAATTGATGTCATATCAGTGATACCACTGTGTTAATGCAAATGATGTCATATCAGTGATGCCACTGTGTTAATGCAAATGATGTTATATCAGTGATACCACTGTGTTAAAGCAAATGATGTCATATCAGTGATGCCACGGAGTTAAAGCAAATGATGTCATATCAGTGATGCCACTGTGTTAATGCAAATGATGTCATATCAGTGATGCTACTGTGTTAAAGCAAATGATGTCATATCAGTGATACCACGGTGTTAAAGCAATTGATGTCATATCAGTGATACCACTGTGTTAATGCAAATGATGTCATATCAGTGATGCCACTGTGTTAATGCAAATGATGTCATATCAGTGATACCGCTGTGTTAAAGCAAATGATGTCATATCAGTGATGCCACTTCGTTAAAGCAAATGATGTCATATCAGTGATACCACTGTGTTAATGCAAATGATGTTATATCAGTGATGCCACTGCTTTAAAGCAAATGATGTCATATCAGTGATGCCACTGTGTTAAAGCAAATGATGTCATATCAGTGATACCATTATGCTAAAGAAAATGATGTTATATCAGTGATGCCACTGCGTTAAAGCAAATGGTGTCATATCAGTGATACCACTGCGTTAAAGCAAATGATGTCATATCAGTGATGCCATTATGCTAAAGAAAATGATGTCATATCAGTGATGCCACTGCGTTAAAGCAAATGATGTCATATCAGTGATACCACGGTGTTAATGCAAATGATGTCATATCAGTGATGGCACCGTGTTAAGTCATATGTTGTCATATTTGTGATGCTACTGTGTTGAAGCAAATGATGCCATAAGAGTAATGCCACTGCGTTAAACCAAATGATGTCATATCAGGGATGCCACTGCTTTAACCGAAATGATGTCATATCAGTAATACCACTACGTTAAAGCAAATGATGTTATATCAGTGATACCACTGCGTTAAAGCAAATGATGTCATATAAGCGATGCCACTGTGTTAAAGCAAATGATGTCATATCAGTGATGCCATTATGCTAAAGAAAATAATGTCATATCAGTGATGCCACTGTGTTAAAAGGGAATGATGTCATATCAGTGATGCCACTGTGTTAAAGCAAATGATGTCATATCAGTGATACCACTGTGTTAAAGCAAATGATGTCATATCAGTGATGCCACTGCGTTAAAACGAATGATGTCACACCAATGATGCCACTGTGTCATAGCAAATGATATCATATCTGTAATGCCAATGTGTTAAAACGAATGATGTCATACCAGTGATGCCACTGTGTTAAATCAAATAATGTCATATCAGTGATGCCACTGTGTTAAAGCGAATGATGTCATATCAGTGATTCCACTGTGTTAAAGCAAATGAGGTCATATCAGTGATGCCACTGTGTTAAAGCAAATGATGTCATATCAGTGATGCCACTGTGTTAAAGCAAATGATGTCATATCAGTGATGCCACTGTGTTAAAGCAAATGATGTCATATCAGTGATGCCACTGTGTTAAAGCAAATGGTATCATATCAGTGATGCCACTGTGTTAAAGCAATTGATGTCATATCAGTGATACCACTGTTATAATGCAAATGATGTCATATCAGTGATGCCACTGTGTTAAAGCAAATGATATCATATCAGTGATGCCACTGTGTTAAAGCAATTGATGTCATATCAGTGATACCACGGTGTTAAAGCAAATGATGTCATTTCAGTGATGCCACTGTGTTAAAGCAAATGATGTCATATCAGTGATGCCACTGCGTTAAAGCAATTCATGTCATATCAGTGATACCACTGTGTTAATGCAAATGATGTCATATCAGTGATGCCACTGTGTTAAAGCAAATGGTATCATATCAGTGATGCCACTGTGTTAAAGCAATTGATGTCATATCAGTGATACCACTGTGTTAATGCAAATGATATCATATCAGTGATGCCACTGCGTTAAAGCAATTGATGTCATATCAGTGATACCACTGTGTTAATGCAAATGATGTCATATCAATGATGCCACTGTGTTAATGCAAATGATGTTATATCAGTGATACCACTGTGTTAAAGCAAATGATGTCATATCAGTGATGCCACAGAGTTAAAGCAAATGATGTCATATCAGTGATGCCACTGTGTTAATGCAAATGATGTCATATCAGTGATGCCACTGTGTTAAAGCAAATGATGTCATATCAGTGATACCACGGTGTTAAAGCAATTGATGTCATATCAGTGATACCACTGTGTTAATGCAAATGATGTCATATCAGTGATGCCACTGTGTTAATGCAAATGATGTCATATCAGTGATACCGCTGTGTTAAAGCAAATGATGTCATATCAGTGATGCCACTGCGTTAAAGCAAATGATGTCATATCAGTGATACCACTGTGTTAATGCAAATGATGTTATATCAGTGATGCCACTGCGTTAAATCAAATGATGTCATATCAGTGATGCCACTGTGTGAAATCAAATGATGTCATATCAGTGATACCACGGTGTTAAAGCAAATGATGTCATATCAGTGATGCCACTGTGTTAATGCAAATGATGTCATATCAGTGATGCCACTGCGTTAAAGCAAATTATGTCATATCAGTTATACCACTGTGTTAATGCAAATGATGTCATATCAGTGATGCCACTGTGTGAAAGCAAATGATGTCATATCAGTGATACCACGGTGTTAAAGCAAATGATGTCATATCAGTGATGCCACTGTGTTAAAGCAAATGATGTCATATCAGTGATGCCACTGTGTTAATGCAAATGATGTCATATCAGTGATACCACTGTGTTAAAGCAAATGATATCATATCAGTGATGCCACTGCGTTAAAGCATATGATGTCATATCAGTGATACCACGATGTTAAAGCAAATGATGTCAAATCAGTGATGCCACTGTGTTAAAGAGAATGATGTCATATCAGTGATACCACTGTGTTAAAGCAAATGATGTCATATCAGTGATACCACGGTGTTAAAGCAAATGGTGTCATATCAGTGATGCCACTTCGTTAAAGCAATTGATGTCATATCAGTGATACCACGGTGTTAAAGCAAATGATGTCATATCGGTGATGCCACCGTGTTAAGTCATATGTTGTCATATTTGTGATGCCACTGTGTTGAAGCAAATGATGTCATATCAGTGATGCCACTGTGTTAATGCAAATGATGTCATATCAGTGATACCACTGTGTTAAAGCAAATGATGTCATATCAGTGATGCCACTGCGTTAAAGCATATGATGTCATATCAGTGATACCACGGTGTTAAAGCAAATGATGTCAAATCAGTGATGCCACTGTGTTAAAGGGAATGATGTCATATCAGTGATACCACTGTGTTAAAGCAAATGATGTCATATCAGTGATGCCACTTCGTTAAAGCAATTGATGTCATATCAGTGATACCACGGTGTTAAAGCAAATGATGTCATATCAGTGATGCCACCGTGTTAAGTCATATGTTGTCATATTTGTGATGCCACTGTGTTGAAGCAAATGATGCCATAAGAGTAATGCCACTGCGTTAAACCAAATGATGTCATATCAGGGATGCCACTTCTTTAACGCAAATGATGTCATATCAGTAATGCCACTACGTTAAAGCAAATGATGTTATATCAGTGATACCACTGCGTTAAAGCAAATGATGTCATATCAGCGATGCCACTGTGTTAAAGCAAATGATGTCATATCAGTGATGCCATTATGCTAAAGAAAATAATGTCATATCAGTGATGCCACTGTGTTAAAGGGAATGATGTCATATCAGTGATACCACTGTGTTAAAGCAAATGATGTCATATGAGTGATGCCACTGTGTTAAAGTAAATGGTATCATATCAGTGATGCCATTATGCTAAAGAAAATAATGTCATATCAGTGATGCCACTGTGTTAAAGGGAATGATGTCATATCAGTGATGCCACTGTGTTAAAGCAAATGATGTCATATCAGTGATACCACTGTGTTAAAGCAAATGATGTCATATCAGTGATGTCACTGCGTTAAAGCAAATGGTGTCATATCAGTGATACCACTGTGTTAAAGGGAATGATGTCATATCAGTGATGCCACTGTGTTAAAGCAAATGATGTCATATCAGTGATGCCACTGCGTTAAAACGAATGATGTCACACCAATGATGCCACTGTGTCATAGCAAATGATATCATATCTGTAATACCAATGTGTTAAAGCGAATGATGTCTTACCAGTGATGCCACTGTGTTAAATCAAATAATGTCATATCAGTGATGCCACTATGTTAAAGCGAATGATGTCATATCAGTGATTCCACTGTGTTAAAGCGAATGATGTCATATCAGGGATGCCACTGTGTTAAAGCAAATGATGTCATATCAGTGATGTCACTGTGTTAAGCCAAATGTTGGCGTATTGATGAAGCCCAGCCATAGCGATCTCGAGATGAGCGATATTATGCTAAGAGATCTATTTTCACTTAAGAAAATTTTGGTAATGGTCCCTACATATTTAAGCTAGAGGACAGCAATAGCATACTAATTAAGATCACAATTTACGTTATGATTGATAAATTTGTCATCTAAATTGTCAATGTTAAATTGATCATATCTCAATTCATATACACATATCTGTATGTTACATGTTGTATAAATAGGTTTTCAGACACAAATGTCTTAAAGGTATAGCATAGTCTGTGTGTGATAGAGATCTACATATATATTAATTGAATGTTTCAGTCATTGGAGATGTGGTTAAACAAGAGAATCTGTCAAAGGGGACAATACATTGGACCAAGCAATAGGCCGTGACCATGGCATCATTTGAGTCTGGAATTTGAAATTATATTACAATATATAAACCCTGGTCACTTATTTTATTACCTGATTATGTATATTAAAGGGAAAATTTTCTATATTTGATGAAAACATTCATAAAAATATATAAATTATTTATGATAAAAACGCAGTTATTAAATTCAGTGCGCACGACGCGTTTCTGGTCATAGTCAAAAGATTAAAAATAATTAAAGAACTCTTTAGAAACAAGAAACCACAGATGGATCACATGAATCACACAGTATGTGTTTAAGGTAAATCTACATATATTGTTGTATCTATATAAATACAGGTATTAATTCTCAATAAAAAAAAAACCAGACTGATTTGACCAGTGTACAAGTTTTGTGTTCTAAAGATTATATGCCATGGCCACTGACGGTCATTGGACGTATCCTAATCCTTGCAGATGAATTAATACTACATTAAAAATGGAGATACACACATAAGAAGTACTGAACATTAATTTTAAGTCAAATCTTATGTAGATTTTAGTTATCATGTAAATGTCCTTTGAATTTCTTCCTCTCAAAGACTTTAAATAAGTTGGTTTTTGCTTTGAACGTGCATGATGAAGGTTATTCCAGAAACTCGTTTTGACTTTGGTTTTGAACGTACATCATGAAGGTTATTTTTATGCTCATATGAGTCGGAGTTTCTTCAAAAGCTTGTAAAAGATAAGAAGATTCATGAGGCTAGAGCCTTTAATTTCACATACAGGTATATTGATGACGTTTTATCTATCAATAATTCTAGACTTGCAGAATTTCTTCCATTGATATATCCTCCAGAGCTGGAAGTTAAAGAGACTACCGATACAGCTTCGTCCGCATCATTTTTGGACTTGTACCTCGAATTTGACGACAGTGGTCAACACAGTACTAATCTTTATGATAAGCGGGACGACTTCAATTTTAAAAACATAAATTTTCCAAACATGTGCAGCAATATACCAGCTTCTCCTACATATGGTGTTTACATCTCGCAATTGATTCGCTATGCAAGGGCCAGTAGCAATTATTCTGATTTCCTGAAACGTCATCTTCATCTGAGAAACAGGCTACTGGACCAGGGCTATAAAAAGATTCGCCTTATTCGATCTCTTAAAAAGTTTATATTCCGATACCAAGATCTTGTCGAAAATGTATAAAGATAAAGAGGTCAAAAATGTCAAGGATATTTTTTTCGTTAATGTGTGACGTAAAAATATTTTTGACATTTACGTCACCGAATATGGTACTGCTTTGACAACTATTTTACCTATTTCGTTCCTGTATTTAAATACTGTTACAGTGACAGCCGGAACCTTTGAACCGTAATGAGAGCGGGAGGTTTGGCGCCTTAAAATCTGATTCAACCCACCAAATCAGGGTCATTACGGTTTTCACAGTTTTCCGGTTGTTGACTGATTTTGTCTGTTTATATAATTATGAGTTTTGACTTTCCCTTTGTAAGATTGTTCGGAGTTCGGTAATTTTGTTATTACCCTTATTTTGAACGTACATCATTAAGATTATTCCAGAAACTCGTTTTGGCTTTGGCTTTGAACGTACATAATGAAGGTTATTCCAGAAACCCGTTTTGGCTTTGGCTTTAAACGTACATAATGAAGGTTATTCCAGAAACTCGTTTTGGCTTTGGCTTTGAACGTACATGATGAAGGTTATTCCAGAAACTCGTTTTGGCTTTGGCTTTGAACGTACATAATGAAGGTTATTCCAGAAACTCGTTTTGGTTTTGGCTTTGAACGTACATCATGAAGGTTATTCCAGAAACTCGTTTTGGCTTTGGTTTTGAACGAACATCATCAAGGTTATTCCAGAAACTCGTTTTGGCTTTGGTTTTGAACGTACATCATGAAGGTTATTCCAGAAACTCGTTTTCGCTTTGGCTTTGAACGTACATAATGAAGGTTATTCCAGAAACTCGTTTTCGCTTTGGCTTTGAACGTACATAATGAAGGTTATTCCAGAAACTCGTTTTCGCTTTGGCTTTGAACGTACATAATGAAGGTTATTCCAGAAACTCGTTTTCGTTTTGGCTTTGAACGTACATAATGAAGGTTATTCCAGAAACTCGTTTTCGCTTTGGCTTTGAACGTACATAATGAAGGTTATTCCAGAAACTCGTTTTCGCTTTGGCTTTGAACGTACATAATGAAGGTTATTCCAGAAACTCGTTTTGGCTTTGGTTTTGAACGTACATCATGAAGGTTATTCCAGAAACTCTTTATTCTTACAACAATAGAAGTAAAGAAGTTATGCGCAAAGATTTCAACGATAATAATTAAAATGACTGCCTGGTGAATGGTTAATTACGGGTGGATTTTTAATTAGTCTTAATTATTGATCCAAATATTACAATGTTTTTAATTTGCAAATGTCACAAACGTATACATTTTTTTTTATCCAAATGACAGCTCGTTTGGTCCAAATGTGGATCTCCCCTGTTAAGTAAACTGCGTGTTGAGGCTTAAAATTTTAAATATCGTTCAAGTGGTGTAGACGTTTAATATAGATGTGATATTATTATAGAGATGTTGTTGATATTACTTGTAGATCAGTTGACATAAATATTACTCATTCCAAACGTTGAAATTTACTGACTTGTATCTTCTGTATTTGTTTTACCACTTGGGGCATTAAAGAGTCTAAGGTTAATACACAGAGTCCTACAGGATCTTCTGTATTTGTTTTACCACTCGGGGCATTAAAGAGTCTAAGGTTAATACACAGAGTCCTACAGGATCTTCTGTATTTGTTTTACCACTCGGGGCATTACGGAGTCTAAGGTTAATGCAGTGTCCTACAGGGTGATGTATCATCCATTACTTGTTACACTTGTACAAACTGTGTGTTATAAAACATTTAAATTACATCATCAACCACTTTGCAAGTAAAATCCGAAATATGTATTTGTTTTCAGTTGAGCCTAAGTCCTTTAAATTATAATTTTCAAGAGCGAAATCTATCCATAACCAATAACAATGAAAGTGCATGTTTTTTCTGAAATATAATGTATTAATTCATATGTCTGTATTTGATATATTGTACTGTCTTTATTATGTTTTGAATAACATATACAATCATTGTCTATCACCAATAACATATACAATCATTGTCTATCACCAATAACATATACAATCATTGTCTATCACCAATAACATATACAATCATTGTCTATCACCAATAACATATACAATCATTGTCCATCACCAATAACATATACAATCATTGTCTATCACCAATAACATATACAATCATTGTCCATCACTAATAGCATATACAATCATTGTCTATCACCAATAACATATACAATCATTGTCTATCACCAATAACTTATACAATCATTGTCCATCACCAATAACATATACAATCATTGTCTATCACCAATAACATATACAATCATTGTCTATCACCAATAACTTATATAATCATTGTCTATCACCAATAACATATACAATCATTGTCTATCACCAATAACTTATACAATCATGGTCTATCACTAATAACATATACAATCATTGTCTATCACCAATAACATATACAATCATTGTCTATCACCAATAACATATACAATCATTGTCTATCACTAATAACATATACAATCATTGTCTATCACCAATAACATATACAATCATTGTCTATCACCAATAACATATACAATCATTGTCTATCACCAATAACATATCCAATCATTGTCTATCACTAATAACATATACAATCATTGTCTATCACCAATAACTTATACAATCATTGTCTATCACCAATAACATATACAATCATTGTCCATCACTAATAACATATACAATCATTGTCTATCACCAATAACATATACAATCATTGTCTATCACCAATAACATATACAATCATTGTCTATCACTAATAACATATACAATCATTGTCTATCACCAATAACTTAGACAATCATTGTCTATCACCAATAACATATACAATCATTTTCCATCACTAATAACATATACAATCATTGTCTATCACCAATAACATATACAATCATTGTCTATCACCAATAGCATATACAATCATTGTCGATCACCAATAACATATACAATCATTGTCCATCACCAATAACATATACAATCATTGTCTATCACCAATAACATATACAATCATTGTCTATCACCAATAACATATACAATCATTGTCTATCACCAATAACATATACAATCATTGTCTATCACCAATAACATATACAATCATTGTCTATCACCAATAACATATACAATCATTGTCCATCACTAATAACATATACAATCATTGTCTATCACCAATAACATATACAATCATTGTCTATCACCAATAACATATACAATCATTGTCGATCACCAATAACATATACAATCATTGCTCATCACCAATAACATATACAATCATTGTCTATCACCAATAACATATACAATCATTGTCTATCACCAATAACATATACAATCAATGTCTATCATCAATAACATATACAATCATTGTCTATCACTAATAACATATACAATCATTGTCTATCACTAATAACATATACAATCATTGTCTATCACCAATAACATATACAATCATTGTCTATCACCAATAACATATACAATCATTGTCTATCACTAATAACATATACAATCATTGTCTATCACCAATAACTTAGACAATCATTGTCTATCACCAATAACATATACAATCATTTTCCATCACTAATAACATATACAATCATTGTCTATCACCAATAACATATACAATCATTGTCTATCACCAATAGCATATACAATCATTGTCGATCACCAATAACATATACAATCATTGTCCATCACCAATAACATATACAATCATTGTCTATCACCAATAACATATACAATCATTGTCTATCACCAATAACATATACAATCATTGTCTATCACCAATAACATATACAATCATTGTCTATCACCAATAACATATACAATCATTGTCTATCACCAATAACATATACAATCATTGTCCATCACTAATAACATATACAATCATTGTCTATCACCAATAACATATACAATCATTGTCTATCACCAATAACATATACAATCATTGTCGATCACCAATAACATATACAATCATTGCTCATCACCAATAACATATACAATCATTGTCTATCACCAATAACATATACAATCATTGTCTATCACCAATAACATATACAATCAATGTCTATCATCAATAACATATACAATCATTGTCTATCACTAATAACATATACAATCATTGTCTATCACTAATAACATATACAATCATTGTCTATCACCAATAACATATACAATCATTGTCTATCACCAATAACATATACAATCATTGTCTATCACCAATAACATATACAATCAATGTCTATCATCAATAACATATACAATCATTGTCTATCACTAATAACCTATACAATCATTGTCTATCACTAATAGCATATACAATCATTGTCTATCACCAATAACATATACAATCATTGCCTATCACCAATAACATATACAATCATTGTCCATCACCAATAACATATACAATCATTGTCCATCACCAATAACATATACAATCATTGTCTATCACTAATAACATATACAATCATTGTCTATCACCAATAACATATACAATCATTGTCTATCACCAATAACATATACAATCATTGTCTATCACCAATAACATATACAATCATTGTCTATCACCAATAACATATACAATCAATGTCTATCATCAATAACATATACAATCATTGTCTATCACTAATAACATATACAATCATTGTCTATCACCAATAACATATACAATCATTGTCTATCACCAATAGCATATACAATCATTGTCTATCACCAATAACATATACAATCATTGTCTACCACTAATAACATATACAATCATTGTCTATCACCAATAACATATACAATCATTGTCTATCACCAATAACATATACAATCATTGTCTATCACCAATAACATATACAATCATTGTCTACCACTAATAACATATACAATCATTGTCGATCACCAATAACATATACAATCATTGTCTATCACCAATAACATATACAATCATTGTCTATCACCAATAACATATACAATCATTGTCTATCACCAATAACATATACAATCATTGTCTATCACTAATAACATATACAATCATTGTCTATCACCAATAACTTATACAATCATTGTCTATCACCAATAACATATACAATCATTGTCTATCACCAATAACATATACAATCATTGTCTATCACCAATAACATATACAATCATTGTCTATCACCAATAACATATACAATCATTGTCTATCACCAATAACATATACAATCATTGTCTATCACCAATAACATATACAATCATTGTCCATCACCAATAACATATACAATCATTGTCTATCACCAATAACATATACAATCATAGTCTATCACCAATAACATATACAATCATTGTCTATCACCAATAACATATACAATCATTGTATATCACCAATAACATAAACAATCATTGTCTATCACCAATAACATATACAATCATTGTCTATCATCAATAACATATACAATCATTGTCTATCACTAATAACATATACAATCATTGTCTATCACCAATAACATATACAATCATTGTCTATCACTAATAACATATACAATCATTGTCTATCACTAATAACATATACAATCATTGTCCATCACCAATAACATATACAATCATTGTCTATCACCAATAACATATACAATCATTGTCCATCACTAATAACATATACAATCATTGTCTATCACCAATAACATATACAATCATTGTCTATCACCAATAACATATACAATCATTGTCTATCACCAATAACATATACAATCATTGTCTATCACTAATAACATATACAATCATTGTCCATCACTAATAACATATACAATCATTGTCTATCACCAATAACATATACAATCATTGTCTATCACCAATAACATATACAATCATTGTCTATCACCAATAACATATACAATCATTGTCTATCACCAATAACATATACAATCAATGTCTATCATCAATAACATATACAATCATTGTCTATCACCAATAACATATACAATCATTGTCCATCACCAATAACATATACAATCATTGTCTATCACCAATAACATATACAATCATTGTCTATCACCAATAACATATACAATCATTGTCTATCACCAATAACAAATACAATCATTGTCTATCACTAATAACATATACAATCATTGTCTATCACCAATAACATATACAATCATTGTCTATCACTAATAACATATACAATCATTGTCTATCACTAATAACATATACAATCATTGTCTATCACCAATAACATATACAATCATTGTCCATCACTAATAACATATACAATCATTGTCCATCACTAATAACATATACAATCATTGTCCATCACTAATAACATATACAATCATTGTCTATCACTAATAACATATACAATCATTGTCCATCACTAATAACATATACAATCATTGTCCATCACCAATAACATATACAATCATTGTCTATCACCAATAACATATACAATCATTGTCCATCACTAATAACATATACAATCATTGTCTATCACCAATAACATATACAACCATTGTCTATCACCAATTACATATACAATCATTGTCTATCACCAATAACATATACAATCATTGTCTATCACCAATAACATATACAATTATTGTCTATCACCAATAACATATACAATCATTGTCTATCACCAATAACATATACAATCATTGTCTATCACCAATTTAGTCGGCGAGTTCGTTTTTCGTCAGTACCGAGGTCTACTTGATATAACATGCATCACCTGTGTGATAAATTTGTCATTTACTTGGGCAAGTCGGTGGTTTGAATCGTGACCGAACTCTGCTTCATCCTCCAATCAAACAAGAAAACCAATATTAAAAAAGAAATATCCACAATTATCTGAGAAGTAGAACTGCACTATGTTATAATCAGTTTAAATTTCTTCCTTCAACAGCGAGTTTATCGATTTTACATTCCGAAAACATCAAATCTTGTAGTTCAGTACATTCTATTAAAATCCTTGTTAAATCTATCATAAACTCAAATCCTCCATATTATTATGTTGAAAACAGACTTGGTCAAATCTATCATTCGAGACTACGGGGATGCAAGGCAGTTCTATAAATCACCATCTTTACAGTAAGTATATTGTAGATTCACCCAAATGACTCTGTTGCCCAGTCGAAACTATTGCACATATTCTACTCCAGTGATCACGTTTAAAGACACAACACCAAAAGTTCATCTACACACTTAATATTAATGTCAATCTCACTACAGAAACGCTTCTATTCAGTTCTCCCGAACTTGAAACTAATCAAAGTACAGAGATTGTCATGTCAGTACAATCTGTAAGTAGTAAACTATTTACTCCCTAAACTAACCATTTACCACTAATCATACTTCCTTAATATAGACAACAATAATATCAATGTTTGGTTTAATCAGTGTTTTTGTTTCCCGTCTCATCCACAGTTGCATCATTATACATACGTATTCAATTTATTACATTATATTTTAATCTGTCACGAATCAACACGAACACGTATTATATTATATATATTTTTTTATTGCCAAGGAAAGGATTTAACTTAAGTTGTTATCACTTGTGTTCGAATCCCTTTCTTAATTTGTAAAGAAGTAAGAAAGAATTGTGTTGAGTAAATTTTTTTTATATTCTAGCAACAGAAAATACAACCAACAATCCATTAAGTTTCCATACTTTAATATATTAACAGAAAATACTTAATAATAATATATAATTACAGAAATTCAATTTATAAAGTTTACTATGGGTCTGAATGCTCACAGTTAAATCCCTTGGAATACATATATTTTTCCACTCCGGTATAATAGTCCGATTCCTTTCCTATGAAATTGAAATCCTGTTGAATTAAAATATCATTTAGTTCCAATCCACAAAGTTTCCAAATATTGTCCATTGAAATTGATTATAGTTCAAGTCACGTGACTTCACTGAAATAAATATATTTCCAAATACAATGCTATACATTCCAGCTGTTACATACATCCTAAATTTCTAACTAGCTGCTCTCAAATTTGCTGTCCATTATATAGTTATTTATAAAGTCTAGATCTTTCCCAGTCTGACCTTGATTATTTATTTGCATAAACAATATGCAGAAATATCTAGAACATTTCAAAATTCAAGGTCAAATATTGAAAACTTGTAAACACCTTTTTTTCTAATCTTGATAACCTATTTGCATAGATAATGTAATATTATCTTTATCTTTGTCAACAACAAAAATATTCTCATGAAGAAAATAATATATCATATTTATTATACTTGTATATACATAGCAATGTATGTACATGATCTAATGTATTAATTATAATAATATGCTTAAACTAGTTAATTTTGTGACTTAGATGTTGCCTACACCACTAAATCTTTTGTTTTCTGTGTAGTTTTTGTCGACCATTGTCTTTGTGTCCCTTTCGTTTGGCCATTGTATTCTCTGTCCTCTTTATGGCTTCTGATTACCCATTTAGTATCTTCAACCTTTTCATTGAGCAAATTGGTTTAGAGCGGATTCATAATTTATCTTGTGTTGTGAATAGACAACAATGACATACATAATTAATAAAAAGAAATATATGTTCATGACCACAGTTTCCACACAATAATATATGTTAAAAAGTATTATATTCCCAGATTTAACAGCAAGGTAAATCATTAGATTTTGAACGTGCATGGCGCGACAAGTGTCATTAATGGAACAGTAACTGTTTTCCCTTCCGGAGAACATTAGGTTACCATTTTCTTCTTCTTCGGTTGAGCGGCCTCCGTCATCTGATTGACTATTCTGCCACTTTGGGTGTGCGCATGTAAAAACTAACAATGTGTGCGGAATATTTACAGTGAGGTTAAAAACGGCACTGGCAGCTTACTGACGGAGGCAAGCCTTGAAACTTCAAGACTCGGTGCCCCAACACTGGCGTCCTCTAGAGCATTCCAATCCTTGGTGGTTTTTGGATAGAATGATTCCTTCCGTATGGATGTTTTGCATATTAATGGAATGCTGAATGCCAGGGTGTTACAATTTCTTGATGGTCTTTAGAGTGGTATAAGCTTGTTACTAGTGTCAACATTTGTTAGATGTTTCGTCATTTTATGCATCATAGTAAGCCGGGAGTTTGTTCTTTGGCTTTCTAGAGATGGCCATTCAAGCTGATCGAGCATATAAACAGATGAGGTGTTGTAGTATCTGTTAGCGATGTATCTTGCGGCTCTTCTTTGTATCATTTCTAGGCGTTGTTTATCCTGTTGTCGATGTGGATCCCATACTGCACTAGAATATTCTAAGGATGGTCTCACTAGTGACTGATAAGCTCTTTCTTTGACTGATTTGTCGGCAATATTCAGATTTCTCTTGGGGAAGCCGATGGTAGAGTTTGCTTTGTTGCAGATGTTGTTGATGCGCGGTCCCCATTTTAGATCAGATGTTATTGTACAGCCGAGATATTTTGCTGAGGTCACATGTTCAAGTGAATGTCCATGGAGAGGGTAGTTGAACTTTATTGGATTTTTGTCTTTGTAATAGTTAGAACATTGCATTTTTCTGGATGGAATGCCATTAACCATGATGTTTTCCATTTTGTTAGCTTATCTAAATCTGATTGAAGCGTTCTTGCATCTTGGTCTGATGAAATTGTTAAGTATGCAATTGTGTCGTCTACGAAAAGTCTCACTTTTGATGTTATCCCTTCTGGCATGTCTTTTATATAAAAAAGAAATAAGCTGGAGCCTAGGACTGAGCCTTGGGGTACTCCCGAATCCACCAGTATCTTATCTGATGACTCTCCTTCAATAACGACCGACGGGCTTCGGTCTGAGAGGAAGGTTTTGATCCACTCACAGGTTTTTCCACGGATGCCGTAGTGATCTAATTTATGTTGAAGGAGGCTATGGCTGACCTTGTCGAAGGCTTTTGAAAAGTCCATTATTAAGCAGTCGGTTTGTTTACCTGCATCTATGTTTCGTGTGATGTCATCAACAAATTCAATTAATTGGGTTTCACATGATATGTCTTTCCGGAATCCATGCTGTAGCGGATAGAGGATATTATGTGTGTCAGCGTGTTTCATTATATGGCTGGTAATGATGTGTTCCATCAGCTTGCATGAGATACATGTGAGCGAAATTGGTCTGTAGTTGATGACTTCAAATTGCTTCCCTTTCTTAAATACTTGACAGATGTTTGCTGTCTTCCATATGGCTGGTATAGTTCCTGATTCGTATGATATTTTAAATATGACTGTAAGTATTGGTGCTATGAATGGTGCAATTTCTTTCAAGACTCTTGGTGTTATATTGTCTGGTCCCGTAGCTTTAGTTGGGTTTAGCTTACTAAGAAGTTTTTCCACGCCAGATACTGTTATGTTGATATCATTTATCTCTGGTGTCGTGCCTTGCGTCTTACAGCGGTTGAATAATTCTTCCTTTGAGATGTTTGTCTTTTTGGAGAAAGCATTCTGAAACTGGTTATTTATAATGTTTGCTTTTTCTATTGGTTCTGAGTTTAACAGTCCTTTTGATTTTAATGGCGGTATCTGTCTACCATCTGATCTTTTATGCTTAATGAAGGTCCAGAACCGCTTCATAGTGTTGTCCCTTTTTCCTGTCTCTAGTTCAGATTCAGTTTCGCTTGACATGATACCATCTATGTACTTCCAGTAGGCTCGGCGGATTATAAAGTAAGACATAGGAAGGAGTTGTGTTGTGTTTGTCTCTATCAGTGTTTAAAGTAAGACAAAGGAATGAGTTGTGTTGTGTTTGTCTCTATCAGTGTTTAAAGTAAGACATAGGAATGAGTTGTGTTGTGTTTTTCTCTATCAGTGTTTAAAGTAAGACAAAGGAATGAGTTGTGTTGTGTTTTTCTCTATCAGTGTTTAAAGTAAGACATAGGATTGAGTTGTGTTGTGTTTTTCTCTATCAGTGTTTAAAGTAAGACATAGGAATGAGTTGTGTTGTGTTTGTCTCTATCAGTGTTTAAAGTAAGACATAGGAATGAGTTGTGTTGTGTTTGTCTCTATCAGTGTTTAAAGTAAGACATAGGAATGGGTTGTGTTGTGTTTTTCTCTATCAGTGTTTAAAGTAAGACATAGGAATGAGTTGTGTTGTGTTTTTCTGTATCAGTGTTTAAAGCAAAAAATAGGAATGAGTTGTGTTCTGTTTTTCTCTATCAGTGTTTAAAGTAAGACATATGAATGAGTTGTGTTGTGTTTTTCTCTATCAGTGTTTAAAGTAAGACATAGAAATGAGTTGTGTTGTGTTTTTCTCTATCAGTGTTTAAAGTAAGACATAGAAATGAGCTATGTTGTGTTTTTCTCTATCAGTGTTTAAAGTAAGACATAGGAATGAGTTGTGCTGTGTTTTTCTCTATCAGTGTTTAAAGTAAGACATAGGAATGAGTTGTGTTGTGTTTGTCTCTATCAGTGTTTAAAGTAAGACATAGGAATGAGTTGTGTTGTGTTTTTCTGTATCAGTGTTTAAAGCAAAAAATAGGAATGAGTTGCGTTCTGTTTTTCTCTATCAGTGTTTAAAGTAAGACATATGAATGAGTTGTGTTGTGTTTTTCTCTATAAGTGTTTAAAGTAAGACATAGAAATGAGTTGTGTTGTGTTTTTCTCTATCAGTGTTTAAAGTAAGATATAGAAATGAGCTATGTTGTGTTTTTCTCTCTCAGTGTTTAAAGTAAGACATAGGAATGAGTTGTGCTGTGTTTTTCTCTATCAGTGTTTAAAGTAAGACATAGGAATAAGTTGTGTTGTGTTTTTCTCTATCAGTGTTTAAAGTAAGACATATCAATGAGTTGTGTTGTGTTTTTCTCTTTCAGTGTTTAAAGTAAGACATATGAATGAGTTCTGTTGTGTTTTTCTCTATCAGTGTTTAAAGTGAGACATAGAAATGAATTGTGTTGTGTTTTTCTCTATCAGTGTTTAAAGTAAGACATAGGAATGAGTTGTGTTGTGTTTTTCTCTATCAGTGTTTAAAGTAAGACATATGAATGAGTTGTGTTGTGTTTTTCTCTATCAGTGTTTAAAGTAAGACATATGAATGAGTTGTGTTGTGTTTTTCTCTATCAGTGTTTAAAGTAAGACATAGGAATGAGTTGTGTTGTGTTTTTCTCTATCAGTGTTTAAAGTAAGACATAAGAATGAGTTGTATTGTGTTTGTCTCAGTGTTTAAAGTAAGACATAGGAATGAGTTGTATTGTGTTTTTCTCTATCAGTGTTTAAAGTAAGAAATAGGAATGAGTTTTGTTGTGTTTTTCTCTATCAGTGTTTAAAGTAAGACATAGGAATGAGTTGTGTTGTGTTTTCCTCTATCAGTGTTTAAAGTAAGACATAGGAATGAGTCTCTAGCAGTGTTTAAAGTAAGACACAGGAATGAGTTGTGTTGTATTTTTCTCTATCAGCGTTTAAAGTAAGACATATGAATGAGTTTTGTTGTGTTTTTCTCTATCAGTGTTTAAAGTAAGACATATGAATGAGTTGTGTGGTCTTTGTCTCTATCAGTGTTTAAAGTAAGACATAGGAATACATTATGTTGTGTTTTTCTCTATCAGTGTTTAAAGTAAGACATAGGAATGAGTTGTGTTGTGTTTGTCTCTAGCAGTGTTTAAAGTAAGACATAGGAATGAGTTGTATTGTGTTTTTCTCTATCAGTGTTTAAAGTAAGACATATGAATGAGTTTTGTTGTGTTTTTCTCTCTCAGTGTTTAAAGTAAGACATAGGAATACATTATGTTGTTTTTTTCTCTATTAGTGTTTAAAGGAAGACATAGGAATGAGCTTTGTTGTGTTTTTCTCTATCAGTGTTTAAAGTAAGACATAGGAATGAGTCTCTATCAGTGTTTAAAGTAAGACATAGGAATGAGTCTCTAGCAGTGTTTAAAGTAAGACACATGAATGAGTTGTGTTGTGTTTTTCTCTATCAGTGTTTAAAGTAAGACATAGGAATGGGTTGTGTTGTGTTTTTCTCTATCAGTGTTTAAAGTAAGACATAGGAATGAGTTGTGTGGTCTTTGTCTCTATCAATGTATAAAGTAAGACATAGGAATAAATTATGTTGTGTTTTTCTCTATCAGTGTTTAAAGTAAGACATAGGAATGAGTTGTATTGTGTTTGTCTCTATCAGTGCTTAAAGTAAGACATAGGAATGAGTTGTATTGCGTTTGTCTCTATCAGTGTTTAAAGTAAGACATATGAATGAGTTGTATTGTGTTTTTCTCTATCAGTGTTTAAAGTAAGACATAGGAATGAGTTGTGTTGTGTTTTTCTCTATCAGTGTTTAAAGTAAGACATAGGAATGAGTTGTGTTGTGTTTTTCTCTATCAGTGTTTAAAGTAAGACATAGGAATGAGTTGTGTTGTGTTTGTCTCTATCAGTGCTTAAAGTAAGACATAGGAATGCGTTGTATTGTGTTTTCCTCTATCAGTGTTTAAAGTAAGACATAGGAATGAGTTGTGTTGTGTTTTTTTCTATCAGTGTTTAAAGTAAGACATAGGAATGAGTTGTGTTGTGTTTTTCTCTATCAGTGTTTAAAGTAAGACATAGGAATGAGTTGTGTTGTGTTTTTCTCTATCAGTGTTTAAAGTAAGACATAGGAATGAGTTGTGTTGTGTTTTTCTCTATCAGTGTTTAAAGTAAGACATAGGAATGAGTTTCTATCAGTGTTTAATGTAAGACATAGGAATGAGTTGTGTTGTGTTTGTCTCTAGCAGTTTTTAAAGTAAGACACAGGAATGAGTTGGGTTGTATTTTTCTCTATCAGTGTTTAAAGTAAGACATATGAATGAGTTTTGTTGTGTTTTTCTCTATCAGTGTTTAAAGTAAGACATATGAATGAGTTGTGTGGTCTTTGTCTCTATCAGTGTTTAAAGTAAGACATAGGAATAAATTATGTTGTGTTTTTCTCTATCAGTGTTTAAAGTCAGACATATGAATGAGTTGTATTGTGTTTTTCTCTATCAGTGTTTAAAGTAAGACATAGGAATGAGTTGTATTGTGTTTTTCTCTATCAGTGTTTAAAGTAAGACATAGGAATGAGTTGTGTTGTGTTTTTCTCTATCAGTGCTTAAAGTAAGACATAGGAATGAGTTGTATTGTGTTTTTCTCTATCAGTGTTTAAAGTAAGACATAGGAATTAGTTGTGTTGTGTTTTTCTCTATCAGTGTTTAAAGTAAGACATAGGAATGAGTTGTGTTGTGTTTTTCTCTATCAGTGCTTAAAGTAAGACATAGGAATGAGTTGTATTGTGTTTTTCTCTATCAGTGTTTAAAGTAAGACATAGGAATTAGTTGTGTTGTGTTTTTCTCTATCAGTGTTTAAAGTAAGACATAGGAATGAGTTGTGTTGTGTTTTTCTCTATCAGTGTTTAAAGTAAGACATAGGAATGAGTTGTGTTGTGTTTTTCTCTATCAGTGTTTAAAGTAAGACATAGGAATGAGTTGTGTTGTGTTTTTCTCTATCAGTGTGTAAAGTAAGACATAGGAATGAGTTGTGTTGTGTTTTTCTCTATCAGTGTTTAAAGTAAGACATAGGAATGAGTCTCTATCAGTGTTTAAAGTAAGACATAGGAATGAGTTGTGTTGTGTTTTTCTCTATCAGTGTTTAAAGTAAGACATAGGAATAAGTTGTGTTGTGTTTTACTCTATCAGTGTTTAAAGTAAGACATAGGAATGAGTGGTGTTGTGTTTTTCTCTATCAGTGTTTAAAGTAAGACATAGGAATGAGTTGTGTTGTGTTTTTCTCTATCAGTGTTTAAAGTAAGACATAGGAATGGGTTGCGTTGTGTTTTCTCTATCAGTGTTTAAAGTAAGACATAGGAATGAGTTGTGTTGTGTTTTTCTCTATCAGTGTTTAAAGTAAGACATAAGAATGAGTTGTGTTGTGTTTTTCTCTATCAGTGTTTAAAGTAAGACATAGGAATGGGTTGCGTTGTGTTTTCTCTATCAGTGTTTAAAGTAAGACATAGGAATGAGTTGTGTTGTGTTTTTCTCTATCAGTGTTTAAAGTAAGACATAGGAATGAGTTGTGTTGTGTTTTTCTTTATCGGTGCTTAAAGTAAGACATAGGAATGAGTTGTGTTGTGTTTTTCTCTATCAGTGTTTAAAGTAAGACATAGGAATGAGTTGTGTTGTGTTTTTCTCTATCAGTGTTTAAAGTAAGACATAGGAATGAGTTGTGTTGTGTTTTTCTCTATCAGTGTTTAAAGTAAGACATAGGAATGAGTTGTGTTGTGTTTTTCTCTATCAGTGTTTAAAGTAAGACATAGGAATGAGTTGTGTTGTGTTTTTCTCTATCAGTGTTTAAAGTAAGACATAGGAATGAGTAGTGTTGTGTTTTTCTCTATCAGTGTTTAAAGTAAGACATAGGAATGAGTTGTGTTGTGTTTTTCTCTATCAGTGTTTAAAGTAAGACATAGGAATGAGTTGTGTTGTGTTTTTCTCTATCAGTGTTTAAAGTAAGACATAGGAATGTGGTGCGTTGTGTTTTCTCTATCAGTGTTTAAAGTAAGACATAGGAATGAGTTGTGTTGTGTTTTTCTTTATCAGTGCTTAAAGTAAGACATATGAATGAGTTGTGTTGTGTTTTTCTCTCTCAGTGTTTAAAGTAAGACATAGGAATGAGTTGTGTTGTGTTTTTCTCTCTCAGTGTTTAAAGTAAGACATAGGAATGAGTTGTGTTGTGTTTTTCTCTATCAGTGTTTAAAGTAAGACATAGGAATGAGTTGTATTGTGTTTTTCTCTATCAATGTTTAGAGTAAGACATATGAATGAGTTGTGTTGTGTTTTTCTCTATCAGTGTTTAAAGTAAGACATAGGAATGAGTTGTGTTGTGTTTTTCTCTATCAGTGTTTAAAGTAAGACATAGGAATGAGTTGTGTTGTGTTTGTCTCTAGCAGTGTTTAAAGTAAGACATAGGAATGAGTTGTGTTGTGTTTTTCTCTATCAGTGTTTAAAGTAAGACATAGGAATGAGTTGTGTTGTGTTTTTCTCTATCAGCGTTTAAAGTAAGACATAGGAATGAGTTGTGTTGTGTTTTTCTCTATCAGTGTTTAAAGTAAGACATAGGAATGAGTTGTGTTGTGTTTTTCTCTATCAGTGTTTAATGTAAGACATAGGAATGAGTTGTGTTGTGTTTGTCTCTATCAATGTTTAGAGTAAGACATAGGAATGAGTTGTGTTGTATTTGCCTCTATCAGCGTTTAATGTAAGACATAGGAATGAGTTGTTTTGTGTTTGTTGCCATCACTGTTCAGTGTCTTCTACCAAGACTTAATATCACTCCTGATATTAAAAAAAATACAAATGGTTGATTTTGTGAAAGACCATATCATGGATTCAATTAAAAGTTGTCAAATATATTATCACTAGCCATGTGTCAGTGATGTAGGTAGCATTTATCTATATTCAGGTATTAACCATGTGTCAATGATATAGAAACAACCAATTAATTAGTAATAAAGACAATATTAATATAATTAACATTGACAATGGAAACATAGTTCTGCTGATAGAATTTCATATTTTTGTCAGATTATATTTTTATTTTCCCTTTCATAATAGTAACGTAAACATTAATATATACAACCAATCAATCCTGTTCAATTGGACTCTTGAATTAAACCAGAATTTTGTTTAAATTCGACATTCAATAGACCATTTACACATTTCCTTCTTGATTTTAAAATCATTTTTTACACGCTTTTAAAGAGTTATTTCCCCTTAATGTTGGTAAAATGATCTCATTTCAAACAAAGTACAAAGACAATAACATGTGTTTTCTCTATAATCTGTACACGATTTTAATGTTGTACGAACTAGAGAATTGTATTTCCTATAAATTTATACTAAGCTTCTTTGACTTTTCCGTTGCTCTTGCTAGGACGGATGCCATTTTGCCCGTCGTCAAGGATATAACTCTTTTTAAAATCGTTTAAAAGTATAGTGCAAATGTGTACGGTGTAGACAGGTTTCGCAGTAATATATTCTGAAATGTTGGGGGAGGGGGGTTTGCAGCTATTACTCGCCTCTGCTTGTAAAGTTGATAATATATCATTCTTGTATCAATTATAAAAACAAATCACGTTTACCGAATATGTGTATCAATTATTTATTTGGCCGAAAAAGATTAGATCTACCACTACCGCCAGCATGAATTCTGATGATGGATTATACAATCTCTGTCTCATTTACGTGTACATTTCATTACAGAATTATACATATAAGCCGTGGGTAAAGTATACTGACATATGTTTTGTTAAAATCAATAAAAACCACAGAATTTTGACTCTGATCCTATGTTTATAGTATTTGTTATTTTTCCACGTGAGTGACAATCGTACATACAACGTGATATTGCTGAAAACTAATACAAGGAATTATCTTGTGATATTGTATTGTATTGTTCTTGAAATATCAAGGCTGTAGAATTTATTAATCCGTTCATGCTAGCCATATAGGGTTTTTATCCGTCATGATGACTATTGTTAGATTCCGGGATATAAAGATTGGACCTATAGCTTCCCCTGCTGACATGGTTGTATGGACTGTGCCAAATACACAAAAAGAGTTTGACGATACCAAAAGGGTAATAAAAATCCGTAAATCGCATTACAGAAAAACACACTGGCCAAAGGAAAAAGGACAAAAAACTATCTACAAAACATACACATACATTTAAAGATAGAGTAACACGAACCCCACTAAAGATCAGGGGTGAACTCATGTGCCCCGGAAGAGTAAGTAGTTCCTGCTGCACTAGTGGCACCCGTCGTGTTAATCTAGTTATGAATCCGGTGAAAAGTCATGAATCAGGAAATGACCGGGAAGTGATAACGACAAGTGGAGCATATCCGTGGTCATTTGTGACATAAATATTCCATAACGGTCAACCAAGTCATGGTGACGACCGTAAAACTTTCGAAGTGATGACTTAAACTTAATCAATGGTAACCTCAATGAAAAACATACCTATAATTGGACACCCGAGATTAATGATTCTTTATGTTAAGGACAAATTGCTCTAAGACCTTAAACCGGGACCGTGGGTATAAATAGCTGTGGGCGGAGCAAGCATTCAGATTGTTCATTATTTTGACCACGGTTATCTCGAGGAGGAAAAATCAATGATACATAGTTGATACAGTTACTTTTGGAGTAAAATATTTGACCGGCATGGCTACTACTGTTCCTCCGTACGAAACTTTCAGTCTTATTAAAACAAATTATTCTTCGTCCGTCTAAAATCTACAAAAATCACTTCGAAAATTCAAATTTCTGAGGAATGTGACCTTTAGGTCACGTCGATCATGTGACATACAGTTTCATAAATATGGTGTATCAACGGGTATGTTTGATGATAAGCTCCGTCCACAAATTTTGTCGATAGGCACTACCGCAAATTCCCCTTTAAACGTAAATTTATTAAAGCTATCGTTATCTATCTATTATAGAATAGCGACACGAGTCAAGCATACGACATTGGACATCCACACTTCCGGTTAACATTACTACACCCAGAGAAATTCTATCACTGATGTTTATTTGCTGACATTCAGGTCAATCTTACATAAGCCTAATACATACCCTAAAGTCAACTAAAGGTTAGGTTTCAGTTATGTGGAATCCTTTGTTTCCAACTGATGAAACATATTACATCAAGTGTCCTAACAGATACCTCATATAGTGCCTGCTACGCGTTTTTGGAATAACCAGAAACAAATTATCCAAAGGTTATACACAGTATAGTTAAATCGGTTAAAAAGGTCACATGTGCCAGTGGGAAGTTGACCTTTGTTTACATTAATTACATTTATTAGGAACTGTATATCTCTAATAAATCACGTCAGACACGATACCGTCTGAGATTAATAGTCCACCAGCTGAAGTATCCACCCAGCGATAGTAAGATAACGACGAGTGTCATATATGGGACAATGGGAGATAACCCATCCAATACATACATATGCATGACTGCACACTTTACTGGCTGATTACAAGCACTTCAACACAAAGTGGAGGATTTCAGTTTGTAATATGAACCTAAGCCTCCTCTCGTAGTGACATGAGGTAGTATATGATATATATTCCTCTAATACAGTCTGATAGTTCTATGTTTTATCAAGGTATATCATACTTTCTGGTGTATGTCTTCATGATCATGTCTTTTCACATTTTCTGTCTTTCTACCGTTTGGTGATTGCAGTCATGTATATTGATTTATTGACTACTGACCATATTTGGTGGTAGAGAAACCGGGGTGGCTGAAAAAAACAATTGGTGTCTATAAGTACCAAATCAACGTTAGATAAGATCAACATTTTATATATGTTCCGGATGTGTGTTAGAACATATGATTAGAAACAAATCAGTATATACGATCGGACGTTGGAAAATTAGACTACAGTCTTATATAACGGTAACTTTTTGTTTGAATATTTGTGTTTGCAATTGACTGCCAAAATATAGATATTAAGAGTAGGACTGACATTTCATTGATCGGTTTAACCCCGTCATATTTATGTGGTGGTTGCTAAGCAATGCTCTAGATGTACTTCGTGTTATGTCTTTATCATGTCTCTGTTTAGATATTTCATGTTTCCGAGCGCAGTGGTGCATTTTACTGTGCTTAATTGAATAGAAAACCATTACTTTTAAACTCTTTGTTTTCCGTACTTTAAATAATTCATTGAAATATATATATACGTCTGAAAATTAAACCAATTAGTGTTAGAATTAGATCTTTGAGCTGACAAATTTTTGTTCTTTCCCTCGACGGGATTTGAACTCACACCATTGATACACTGCAGCACAAATCGCTTAGACTTATGTCACGCGCCCTAGACTACCAAGCCACATCCGTTATATAAAAAATATAGCTTCAATTGTCGAAGTGTTACCTTGTCTCGTAAGAAAAATCTAGAGATAGACACAAGACATGTGTCTAAGCGTGTGTAGATGGTACATATATACTAAATATTATAATTTGACAGCAATCTAACTCAACATATATATTGGTTAAAATATATATCATTATAAATATAATTTATAGCTCAGTATCATGTGACTGTTGTTTATTACTTTATTTCTCATAAGATACCACAGGGCTAATCAGAATCCGTAAATCAAAGTAGGACAGGCAACACAATGGCCAAAAGATACCACAGGGCTAATCAGAATCCGTAAATCAAAGTAGGACAGACAACATAATGGCCAAAAGAAAAAGGAACAAGAATAAACAACGATCTACAAAACATACACATAAAACTAAAAATCGAGTAACACGAACACAACCAAAAACCGAGGGTGAACTCAGGTGCTCCGGAAGGGTAGGCAGTTCCTGCTCCATTAGTGGCACCCATCGTGTTCGTATAGTTATATACCCGGTGATAAGTCATAAATGAGGAAAGGACCGGGAAGTGTTTACGACAAATTGATTATATCCGTGGTCATTTCTAACACAGACATTCAACCAAGTCATGGTGGTGACCGTACAACTTTCGAAGTGATTACTTCAACTTAACCACTAGGAACTTTTGGTTCAGTAGCTTTCTTGTTAGCAGCAACCCTCTATCAAGGAAATCCTGATAGGAACCACAAGCTCTGGAATATCGTTTCAACTAAGAGATATACACTCCATATGCAGGTGCTGCTGGAATGTTGCTACATATAAATGGAAAGTTCGCAATGAGAAAATATGGGATATAATCTCTTTTATCTTAAAGTTTCGTTCTTAACCGCCCCTCACTGTCAATTGCGATGTGTAGGTAGATCAGACCTATCTGTTTCTATCGTATCCTTCATTTCAAGCTCAATGGGATAGATTCGATGAAGAAAGCTAGAATAATAAATGTTTTGTCAAATATGAACCATCAAACTACTAGTATTTGATATAAACTAAATAATCTGAAAGATCAATGAACAAGCACACTAAAGAAACCCAGATCATGTTATTTATCATCTTCGCTAGCCAAGGGTTACGATCCGCTCTACTCAACTTCACCCTTGGCATCGTTAGTCGGATTTTCGTAATTCCCGCGCAATGCCACCTGCTGGATTTTGACAGTTACGCCCCTTGCTTGTAATGATATCATTTTCAGCCAATCGACACGAGGCTTACATTTCCTTTCGTTTGAATGTCCTGAAAATTGACTCGAGATTATAATATGCGAGTTCTTTATGGTATTAAATGTGTACTTAGGATTTTTTAGCAAACATGGCTGAACATACTGTCGAAGAAAATAAAAATCGACGCATTGTAAACACCGGTTTCCGTGTAACACTCTAACACACTCAACTAATGAAGATCTTCTTAGCATCAAGCGCAAAGGTTATCCTGAAGGCTCGTACCCTCGCTCGTACGTCCGATGCCACTGAAACCGGGAACCCGTGTGTAATAAAAGTAATTTTGTTAGCTTGTTTTACTTATATTGATATTTTTTAATCTATTAAATCTCTTCTGACATACTGACAAGAATTTTTGTTTCTACGCGGAAGTTAACTTTTGAGATTTCGCAAGGAACGATAACTCGAATAAAGGAACGACAGCTCGATTGAATGAGACTAGATTCGACCCTAAAAAAAAGTCGTCCCCAATATATCTCGGCCCAAAAAATCTCGACACTTTTTTGATGAAATTGCCAAATAATTTTCAGATGCGCAAGCATTCATGGCCGTGCCGGTTTCATATTACGGCTGATTTTTAAGCGAAGATTTGACGAGGCTCATACTGTTATTCAATGGTAAGCTAGTGCTTTTATTTCAAACTTACAACATTATTTTATATGTACACGCATTTTTATTTTGTTGACATTTTTCCTACAGAACATGTGCTTTTTGTAAAGCGCGTTCTGATTGGTTGCAGCTATCACATATAAACCGTCACCGTGTGACCTCGAAAATCCGTCTAACGATGCCAATGGTGAAGATGAGTAGAGCGGATCGTAACCCTTGGCTAGCGAAGATGATTATTTATATAAATGTCAAAAATAGATGTAATTACAGTTGAACCTGTCTAATCTGACACACCAAGGGATCAGGCAAACTTGTCAGATTGTACAGGATGTCGAAATACTCAGGTTTTGCTTTAGTTAAAAGAAAGACTTTGGGACGATGAATTTGTGTCGGATGTCACAGGATGTCGTAAAACTCATGTGTCGGAAAACTCTAGCTGCGGAACCGTAGCCCTTATGGTCCTTGGACAGTTTTTTCTGATATTTGCGGACCATAGGGCTACGGATTTCACCATATCAAAAACCTTCGAAAGTGCGCGTTGAAAATCCTGCGCACCTTTTTTGCAAATTATTGTCATGAAAAACGGTCCGAGAACGATCAAACATATATGTATCGTTTCGTTAGATATTTATCTACATTCTTCTATACTTACTTACCTATTAATAATCATTTCCAGCTCATTATTATAACAAATGTGTCATTTGTGACAAGTCCCGCCTACTTCGTCAGCCATCTTGCTACTCCGGTAGTCTCGTTCCTGAGGTCACGTGATTTTTCCAATTATAACCCTATTTATTTATATACCGCAAATACACGTGTTCGGTTTGTTTACATTTTACCGAAGATGTTTTTCGGCGGTTTTAGAAGGAAATGACAGTTTGGATCTTGTTGGCATATATTTTTCAACACATAATCTTAATAGATAAATGTTTTTTTGTTCATTTCTTTTTCTGGATCACCTCATTGAACATTTTTGAATTTGAACACGTGTATATGCGGTTGATAAATAAATAGGGTTATAATTGGAAAAATCACGTGACCTCAGGAACGAGACTACCGGAGTAGCAAGATGGCTGACGAAGTAGGCGGGACTTGTCACAAATGAAAAACTGCCCAAGGATCATAAGGGCTACGGTTCCGCAGCTAGGACAACTCAAGCTCTATTGTTAATTTTATTTTAATATTTTATTTTATGATTATTATTTTTAGTTACGATTTTTGCTTTGCTTTGTATTTGCTTTGTTTGTTTGTTTGTTTGTTTGTTTGTTTGTTTGTTTGTTTGTTTGTTTGTTTGTTTGTTTGTTTGTTTGTTTTTTGTTCTTGATTTCCCTTTTTGCAATATTCTTTAGAAATCAAAGGGTAAGAAATTAATGGACAAAATAAATCAAACACCAAATCTCTACGAGGGACAATTATTATTCATCATAGGTGATCAACATGATGACCACGTACACTAGGAGTAATAGATGACATGGAGACAAAGCTTATTAGTGTCATCATATTACACTGCCACCACAGTTAGCAAGTACTTGTCAAACAAATTATACCGTTTAACTCAAATTATAGTCTAAATTAGACTGGCTGACACAATAATGAGTTTTGAATGGGTACAAGAATTTATAAAGTTAAGAAGTGAATGACATTTACATGCAACAAGTTGTTTCTGACGGACAATACATCTGTTGGAAGGTAGTTCGAAACTACTTTATGTTAATCGCAATGTGAATCTCTTTTTACCATAATATCACAGTATTTGTCAAATATTCTGACTGGGACAGAACAAACATAACATATATTTTTAGATTATTTGATGTTTGTTTTCTGGTGATGTTCGAATGTAATATGAATCTCTTTTCCCTAAAATACCACAGCATTTGTCAAACATTCTGACTGAGGCAGAACAAGCATGATATATTTCAGCATAATGTGTATATCTTCAGTGATTATCAGTTTTTTCAAAAGTTAATAAAACCATAAAGTATATTAAATATTTGGCCTTTAAATATTTGGCCTTTAGCATACATGATGAAGGCTATTCCACACACGTGTCGTGCGCACTAAATTTGATATCTATTGTTATCCTATCAAAAGAAAGAAACACAATATCAGTAATATTCATCTTTTGTATCATTTTAATTCGACGTCTAACATGGCCATCACATGGCTCTAATTAGCTAAGTTTTTAGTGGGATTCTTCTTCAGTCTATCTTTAGTTTTATATGTATGTTTTGTAGATCGTTGTTTGTCCTTTTGTACTTTTTATACCCCTCGCAAACAAAGCTTGGGGGGTATATAGAAATCATCCTGTCCGTCCGTCCGTTCGTCCATCCGTCCGTCTGTCCGTCTGTCCATGTACCTTGTAAGCGCAACTCCTCCTAAACCGCTTATTGGATTTTTATGAAACTTTACACATTTGTAGTACACTACCTGCAGATGTGCATGAAGGAATATGGTTGCTGTCCAAAATTTAAAAGGGGAGGTAATTCTACTTATACTTTCACGAAAAGGGGGGGGGGGGGGGGGGGGGGGGAGGCATGTACCTTGTAAACGCAACTCCTACTAAACTGCTTATTGAATTTTTATGAAACTTTACACAGTTGCAGTACACAACCTGCAGATGTGTATGAAGGAATACGTTGCTGTCTAAAATTTAGAAGGGGAGATAATTCAACTTATACTTTCATGAAAAGGGGAGTCGTGTACCTTGTAAGCGCAACTCCTCCTAAACGGCTTATTGGAGTTTTGTGAAACTTTTCACAGTTGTAGTACACTACCTGTAGATGTGCATGAAGGAATATGGTTGCTGTCCAAAATTTAAAAGGGGAGATAATTCAACTTATACTTTCACGAAAAGGGGGGTCGTGTACTAGTGGCGACCCCTAGATGTATGTTCTTGGTTAGTTTATTTTGGAGATGGGATGTTTTCTCCTTGGCATAACTCCATATCCGTTCATTTTTCATAGGTCACTTGCTAATATATCTGTATTCCAAAGTTTGAACATCATAGTATTGCAAGCGGGGGGTATCACTCAGTGAAGTCACTCACAGTTCTAGTTGTTTTGGCCATTGTATTGTCAGGCCTTCGATTTACGGATTCTGATTACCCCTTTGGTATTTTCAAGCTCTTCTTAAGAAACATGGATAATGAATACGAAAGAAATGATACATGGAACTCGTGTAATAAAAGTTGGGAATACCAAAGTTGTAATCGGAAACCGCAAATTGAAGAAAATCAGATCATACAATGGTCAAAAGAAGGACAAAAGGATAAACAATTGTTTACAGAGATGTCCAGGACTGTAATCGTTCGTATCACTGGAGATGTCCGTGACTTTAATCGTTCGTATCACTGGAGATGTCAGTACTTTCTAGAAAACAAAACAACAACGAATAACAAATAAACTTTGTAGTGGTGGCAGGTAACAAGAGATGTTTTAATCTGGAACATGTTCCCATATATATGTATCAAGTTATAGTATATTGGCGACATGGTTCTTCAAATTTCAATCATCATCTGACCTATCTCACTGTTATAAATCATTCTTCACCATATCTATCACTAGTATGTGCAGGTGTTACGGGTAGTACCCTACTGAAGAAGTCAAATAAAGAAATCACAATCTGCTGCAATAAAAACCTTTCTGGAATAACCTTCATCAGGTACGCTCAAAGTCGAAAGATAGTTACATGTATATATATTTAATTAATCCTAATTTATTTTGTAAACTAAGGTATTTCTGCCTCAAGTGAGTTATATGTCAGTCCTTTCTCTAATACATACATTGTGGTAGGAAAGTCTGGATGGTAATAACGAACTGTGTCAACACTGGCCATGTGTAGGTGGAAGGAACCATTAACACCTGAGGTAGCTATCGAGGAGTAAACCTATGTTATTGGTGTTAGTCTTGTAGTCAGAAGTCATGTTATTGGTGTTAGTCTTGTAGTCAGAAGTCATGTTATTGGTGTTAGTCTTGTAGTCAGAAGTCATGTTATTAGTGTTAGTCTTGTAGTCAGAAGTCATGTTATTAGGGTTAGTCTTGTAGTCAGAAGTCATGTTATTAGTGTTAGCCTTGTAGTCAGAAGTCATGTTATTGGTGTTAGTCTTGTAGTCAGAAGTCATGTTATTAATGTTAGTCTTGTAGTCAGAAGTCATGTTATTAGTGTTAGTCTTGTAGTCAGAAGTCATGTTATTGGTGTTAGTCTTGTAGTAAGAAGTCATGTTATTGGTGTTAGTCTTGTAGTCAGAAGTCATGTTATTGGTGTTAGTCTTGTAGTCAGAAGTCATGTTATTGGTGTTAGTCTTGTAGTCAGAAGTCATGTTATTGGTGTTAGTCTTGTAGTCAGAAGTCATGTTATTGGTGTTAGTCTTGTAGTCAGAAGTCATGTTATTAGTGTTAGTCTTGTAGTCAGAAGTCATGTTATTGGTGTTAGTCTTGTAGTCAGAAGTCATGTTATTGGTGATAGTCTTGTAGTCAGAAGTCATGTTATTGGTGTTAGTCTTGTAGTCAGAAATCATGTTATTGGTGTTAGTCTTGTAGTCAGAAGTCATGTTATTGGTGTTAGTCTTGTAGTCAGAAGTCATGTTATTGGTGTTAGTCTTGTAGTCAGAAGTCATGTTATTGGTGTTAGTCTTGTAGTCAGAAGTCATGTTATTAGTGTTAGTCTTGTAGTCAGAAGTCATGTTATTAGTGTTAGTCTTGTAGTCAGAAGTCATGTTATTGGTGTTAGTCTTGTAGTCAGAAGTCATGTTATTAGTGTTAGTCTTGTAGTCAGAAGTCATGTTATTAGTGTTAGTCTTGTAGTCAGAAGTCGTGTTATTAGTGTTAGTCTTGTAGTCAGAAGTCAAGTTAATAGTGTTAGTCTTGTAGTCAGAAGTCATGTTATTGGTGTTAGTCTTGTAGTCAGAAGTCATGTTATTGGTGTTTGTCTTGTAGTCAGAAGTCATGTTATTAGGGTTAGTCTTGTAGTCAGAAGTCGGTCACCCATGAGCCCTATGAAAGGTTTGAAGATATCAAAGGTGTAACCAGAAGCCGTAAATAGAAGGACAGACAATGCAGTGGTCAAAAGAAAGAGAACAAAAGGGCAAACAATGATCTACAATACATTACATAGAAAACTAAAAATGGAGCAACGCGAACCCCACTATAAACCGGGGATTCTTCGAGGATATGGCCAGACAAAGATTACGACAAACGGAACATATCCATGGTCATTTGGGGAAACAGTAATCGTTCAATAACAGTAACAAACAAATATAGGGTTATGGTGTTTATTGCCACTTTCAATAATATTTCAGCTATATCGAGGCGATCAGCTTTTTTATTGGTGGGTGAAACCGGAGTGCCCGGAGAAAACCACCGATCTGTCGCAAGTCACTGATAAACTTTATCACATAATGTTGTATCGAGTATACCTCGACTGAGCGAGATTCGAACTCACAGGCTTTTTGATGATAGGCACTGATTGCATATGTAATCATAAATCCTACTATCATACGACCACGACGGCCCCTCAAATAACGATATCTTTTAATCATAGACACATCATTATATATAATACAATGTATATATTGCCATATTACAAATCACAATGCTGTTGTATAGTCTTTGACGAGTAATGGCCTTGATCTCTTCCATCTCCCCTTTTTTTACTGTGTTTTATTATTTGATAAACGAATGCAGATCAACGCTGCGTTAATTTCTTGTTTGGCTTCAACCTTGGTATAATCTATCTATTGATAATTATAAAGTAAGGAAAGTTTACACAAGTGAATAGACGATAGGACAGACGAGTTCACCGTCTTAGTGATAATTATCTTCTTAAGAGCTTTGTCAAGTAGCTTCTGTGTTATTATACACTTACGTTGAAGGATTGAAACACAAGTTTGTTTTGCTTTATTCTTGGTCAGATCACATATTATTGGTTTTATTCCAAGATTTTTTTAAAGTGATTTCATAATCAGCAGATATCAGGAAAACTCGATCAGATCATTTTTAATCTGCATTAAAGATATAACAAAGCAAAACGAGGCTAAAAATGATATTGGTATTATTGTGTTAGAACGTAGATGTCTTAGATTACTCATGACACATTCGTGTCTTACATTCTTCATTGTGTAATTTATTAGTTCTGTTTCCTTAAAGAAAAAATATATATGCATTCTACTTAGACTGTGGATTCTTAGCTTCATGGATTGCCAGAACCACGAAATCCGCGAAAAATGAGCCACTATATAGCATTTGTTAGAACAATAATAAAGGAAAAAAACATATTTAAGCTTAGTCAATCATATGATAAAAATTATTAAAAAATTCTAATTTTCTTATTTAGCTAAAAATAAAACGTAAAATAAAAACATGGATATCTACATTAGTGCGCATGACACGTTTCTGGAATGACCTTCATCAGGTTGTCTAAAGGTCAAAACACTAGATATACACATAAGGAAATAAGCAAACTTATCTTAACTAGTGTAATATCAATACAACTTCTTCAATGTTGTAAAATGTCAACCAAGGATAACACTAAAATACATTTAGCTTATTTCCAATGCGGTACTGTATAAGGATGCAATGTGAAATTGAAAGAGAAACAACGGAAAATATGTTAATACGGTCAATTATTAGAACTAAATGTACATTTTGTATTAGAATAATAAATAGCTCTAATGGTAATGAAAAACGTCATACAATGATACGCTATAGAAACTTGATGAGATTGATCTATTCATCGGCATGTTGTTGACAAATCGTGAAGATGATTGAGTACTCAAACGTAATAGATCTTGTCTTGTGGTAAAGAGCATTGAAATGTAACAATGATGTATGTACATTATATAATTGTAAATCTTAAGTCCAATTGTTAGATCATTTTCTGAAGAACTTGTAGAACCTTTAGTGTTGTATATACCAAAATAGTTTAATGAAACAGTTTCAAAATTCCGTTTTTCTGTCGTCGATTTTGCATTTAGAAGAAGGGATATGAATGTAAATGAACATGAGAGACACAAATTAAAATAAAGGAACAACTCTTTTATTGCTGTGCTGCATGCAAGGAATAGAAGATCAGAATAGATCCGTGTTCGGTGTTAATGAGAACGAATTCGTGTTCCGTTTTTCTAGAACGGATCCGTGTTCGGTGTTAATGAGAACGGATCCGTGTTCTATTTTTATTATAGCTTAGAAATAGGAGAAAGATGATAAGAAGCAAACACATTCATGCTATAGATTTACTCAAGAAAGGCAGGAGATAGCAAGACGTACTAAAACAAATTAAATTAATAAAGAAAAACCAACACGTGATCATAAAATATAACATGACAAACATGTGACCATACAATATAACATGACAAACATGTGACCATAAAATATAACAGACAAAGACAATAACACACGTGAAGAAACACTGACCCATTACAACAAGGGATGAATTCAGGAGCTAAAAACAGTAATCAGTTCCTGATTCATATAGGGCACCCGCCATCTTAATTAAGGTCAAGTTCAAAGTTAATGTAAAGTCCACAGCATAATCAGTAATCAGAAGTCGTAAATCAAAGAGGGACAGACAAATAGAATGACAGAAAGAAAAATGACGGAAGACAAACAATTGTCGCTTAGAAGAAAACAAAAGATTGAGCAACACGAACCTCATTAAAAATCGGAAATGAACTCATGTGCTTCAGTAGGGCTACCTATGTTTTAGGTCATAGGTCATCAGAAGCCTGAGTTTATTTTTATTATCCTCCTATAAGCGAACCTGATGAAAGTTATTACAGAAAGCGTATCGCGCACTACAAGCGTATCGCGCACTACAAGCGTATCGCGCACTACATTAGATATATACGATTCTTTTTTAATATTACTACGGGGAAACGATAGCTTAATATTAATATTGGGAAAAGATAGTTTAATATTAATACGGGGAAAAGATAGTTTAATATTAATACGGGGAAAAGCTAGTTTTGCATAAATTATTAAAAGCAAAGGTTACTCTTTCTCATGCCGATCTTGGCTATATCTTTGTGCTCTTTGGTTTATTTGCTCTCAAAGACTTTTAAATAATTTGTCCTTCCAATCTTTTGACTATGAGGGTATCTGATGATGTTTATTCCTGGAAAGTTTCCTTTAAATAAACAGTGTGATCGGACAATTGCCGTAGAACTAGAGCTGAGGTTTATTCCTGGAATGTTTCCTTTAAATAAACGGTTTGATCTGACAATTACCGTAGAACTAGAGCTGAGGTTTATTCCTGGAATGTTTCCTTTAAATAAACGGTTTGATCTGACAATTACCGTAGAACTAGAGCTGAGGTTTATTCCTGGAAAGTTTCTTTAAATAAACGGTTTGATCTGACAATTATCGTAGAATTAGAACTGAGGTTTATTCCTGGAAAGTTTCTTTAAATAAACGGTTTGATCTGACAATTATCGTAGAACTAGAGCTGAGGTTTATTCCTGGAATGTTTCCTTTAAATAAACGGTTTGATCTGACAATTACCATAGAACTAGAGCTGAGGTTTATTCCTGGAAAGTTTCTTTAAATAAACGGTTTGATCTGACAATTACCGTAGAACTAGAGCTGAGGTTTATTCCTGGAAAGTTTCTTTAAATAAACGGTTTGATCTGACAATTATCGTAGAATTAGAGCTGAGGTTTATTCCTGGAAAGTTTCCTTTAAATAAACGGTTTGATCTGACAATTATCGTAGAACTAGAACTGAGGTTTATTCCTGGAATGTTTCCTTTAAATATACGGTTTGATCTGACAATTACCGTAGAACTAGAGCAGAGGTTTATTCCTGAAAAGTTTCTTTAAATAAACGGTTTGATCTGCCAATTATCGTAGAATTAGAGCAGAGGTTTATTCCTGGAAAGTTTCTTTAAATAAACGGTTTGATCTGACAATTACCGTAGACCTAGGGCTGAGGTTTATTCCTGGAATGTTTCCTTTAAATAAACGGTTTGATCTGACAATTACCGTAGAACTAGAGCTGAGGTTTATTCCTAAAATGTTTCCTTTAAATAAACGGTTTGATCTGACAATTACCGTAGAACTAGAGCTGAGGTTTATTCCTGGAATGTTTCCTTTAAATAAACGGTTTGATCTGACAATTACCGTAGAACTAGAGCTGAGGTTTATTCCTGGAATGTTTCCTTTAAATAAACGGTTTGATCTGACAATTACCGTAGAACTAGAGCTGAGGTTTATTTCTGCAATGTTTCCTTTAAATAAACGGTTTGATCTGACAATTACCGTAGAACTAGAGCTGAGGTTTATTCCTGAAAAGTTTCCTTAAATAAACGGTTTGATCTGACAATTAACGTAGAACTAGAGCTGAGGTTTATTCCTGAAAAGTTTCCTTAAATAAACGGTTTGATCTGACAATTACCGTAGAACTAGAGCTGAGGTTTATTCCTGGAATGCTTCCTTTAAATAAACGGTTTGATCTGACAATTACCGTAGAACTAGAGCTGAGGTTTATTCCTGGGATGCTTCATTTAAATAAACGGTGTGATCTGACAATTACCGTAGAACTAGAGCTGAGGTTTATTCCTGGAATGTTTCCTTCTTAGTAAACGGTGTGATCTGACAATTCCCGTAGAACTAGAGCTGAGGTTTATTCCTGGAAAGTTTCCTTTAAATAAACGGATTGATCTGACAATTACCGTAGAACTAGAGCTGAGGTTTATTCCTGGAATGCTTCCTTTAAATAAACGTTTGATCTGCCAATTACCGTAGAACTAGAGTTGAGGTTTATTCCTGAAAAGTTTCCTTAAATAAACGGTTTGATCTGACAATTACCGTAGAACTAGAGCTGAGGTTTATTCCTGAAAAGTTTCCTTAAATAAACGGTTTGATCTGACAATTACCGTAGAACTAGAGCTGAGGTTTATTTCTGGAATGCTTCCTTTAAATAAACGGTTTGATCTGACAATTACCGTAGAACTAGAGCTGAGGTTTATTCCTGGGATGCTTCATTTAAATAAACGGTGTGATCTGACAATTACCGTAGAACTAGAGCTGAGGTTTATTCCTGGAATGTTTCCTTCTTAGTAAACGGTGTGATCTGACAATTCCCGTAGAACTAGAGCTGAGGTTTATTCCTGGAAAGTTTCCTTTAAATAAACGGATTGATCTGACAATTACCGTAGAACTAGAGCTGAGGTTTATTCCTGGAATGCTTCCTTTAAATAAACGTTTGATCTGCCAATTACCGTAGAACTAGAGCTGAGGTTTATTCCTGGAATATTTCCTTTAAATAAACGGTTTGATCTGATAATTATCGTAGAACTAGAGCTGAGGTTTATTCCTGGGATGCTTCCTTTAAATATACGGTTTGATCTGACAATTACCGTAGAACTAGAGCTGAGGTTTATTCCTGGAATGCTTCCTTTAAATAAACGTTTGATCTGACAATTACCGTAGAACTAGAGCTGAGGTTTATTTCTGGAATGTTTCCTTTAAATAAACGGTTTGATCTGACAATTACCGTAGAACTAGAGCTGAGGTTTATTCCTGGAAATTTTCCTTTAAATAAACGGTTTGATCTGACAATTACCGTAGAACTAGAGCAGAGGTTTATTCCTGAAAAGTTTCTTTAAATAAACGGTTTGATCTGACAATTATCGTAGAACTAGAGCTGAGGTTTATTCCTGAAATGTTTCCTTAAATAAACGTTTGATCTGACAATTACCGTAGAACTAGAGCTGAGGTTTATTCCTGAAAGGTTTCCTTAAATAAACGGTTTGATCTGACAATTACCGTAGAACTAGAGCTGAGGTTTATTTCTGGAAAGCTTCCTTTAAATAAACGGTTTGATCTGACAATTACCGTAGAACTAGAGCTGAGGTTTATTCCTGGAATGCTTCCTTTAAATAAACGGTTTGATCTGACAACTACCGTAGAACTAGAGCTGAGGTTTATTCCTGGGATGCTTCATTTAAACAAACGGTGTGATCTGACAATTACCGTAGAACTAGAGTTGAGGTTTATTTCTGGAAAGCTTCCTTTAAATAAACGGTTTGATCTGACAATTACCGTAGAACAAGAGCTGAGGTTTATTCCTGAAATGTTTCCTTTAAATAAACCGTTTGATCTGACAATTACCGTAGAATTAGAGCTGAGGTTTATTCCTGGAAAGTTTCCTTTAAATAAACGGTTTGATCTGACAATTACCGTAGAACTAGAGCTGAGGTTTATTCCTGAAAAGTTTCCTTTAAATAAACGGTTTGATCTGACAATTACCGTAGAATTAGAGCTGAGGTTTATTCCTGGAAAGTTTCCTTTAAATAAACGGTTTGATCTGACAATTACCGTAGACCTAGGGCTGAGGTTTATTCCTGAAATGTTTCCTTTAAATAAACGGTTTGATCTGCCAATTACCGTAGAACTAGAGCTGAGGTTTATTCCTGGAATGCTTCCTTTAAATAAACGTTTGATCTGACAATTACCGTAGAACTAGAGCTGAGGTTTATTTCTGGAATGTTTCCTTTAAATAAACGGTTTGATCTGACAATTACCGTAGAACTAGAGCTGAGGTTTATTCCTGGAAATTTTCCTTTAAATAAACGGTTTGATCTGACAATTACCGTAGAACTAGAGCAGAGGTTTATTCCTGAAAAGTTTCTTTAAATAAACGGTTTGATCTGACAATTATCGTAGAACTAGAGCTGAGGTTTATTCCTGAAATGTTTCCTTTAAATAAACGGTTTGATCTGACAATTACCGTAGAACTAGAGTTGAGGTTTATTCCTGAAAAGTTTCCTTTAAATATACGGTTTGATCTGACAATTACCGTAGAACTAGAGTTGAGGTTTATTCCTGGAAAGTTTCCTTTAAATATACGGTTTGATCTGACAATTATCGTAGAACTAGAGCTGAGGTTTATTCCTGAAATGTTTCCTTAAATAAACGGTTTGATCTGACAATTACCGTAGAACTAGAGCTGAGGTTTATTTCTGGAATGTTTCCTTTAAATAAACGGTTTGATCTGACAATTACCGTAGAACTAGAGCTGAGGTTTATTCCTGGAAAGTTTCCTTTAAATATACGGTTTGATCTGACAATTACCGTAGAACTAGAGTTGAGGTTTATTCCTGGAAAGTTTCCTTTAAATATACGGTTTGATCTGACAATTACCGTAGAATTAGAGCTGAGGTTTATTCCTGGAATGTTTCCTTTAAATAAACGGTTTGATCTGACAATTACCGTAGAACTAGAGCTGAGGTTTATTCCTGGAAAGTTTCCTTTAAATATACGGTTTGATCTGACAATTACCGTAGAACTAGAGTTGAGGTTTATTCCTGGAAAGTTTCCTTTAAATAAACGGTTTGATCTGACAATTACCGTAGAACTAGAGTTGAGGTTTATTCCTGGAAAGTTTCCTTTAAATATACGGTTTGATCTGACAATTACCGTAGAACTAGAGCTGAGGTTTATTCCTGGAATGCTTCCTTTAAATATACGGTTTGATCTGACAATTACCGTAGAACTAGAGCTGAGGTTTATTCCTGGAATGCTTCCTTTAAATAAACGTTTGATCTGACAATTACCGTAGAACTAGAGCTGAGGTTTATTTCTGGAATGTTTCCTTTAAATAAACGGTTTGATCTGACAATTACCGTAGAACTAGAGCTGAGGTTTATTCCTGGAAATTTTCCTTTAAATAAACGGTTTGATCTGACAATTACCGTAGAACTAGAGCAGAGGTTTATTCCTGAAAAGTTTCTTTAAATAAACGGTTTGATCTGACAATTATCGTAGAACTAGAGCTGAGGTTTATTCCTGAAATGTTTCCTTAAATAAACGTTTGATCTGACAATTACCGTAGAACTAGAGCTGAGGTTTATTCCTGAAAGGTTTCCTTAAATAAACGGTTTGATCTGACAATTACCGTAGAACTAGAGCTGAGGTTTATTTCTGGAAAGTTTCCTTTAAATAAACGGTTTGATCTGACAATTACCGTAGAACTAGAGCTGAGGTTTATTCCTGGAATGCTTCCTTTAAATAAACGGTTTGATCTGACAACTACCGTAGAACTAGAGCTGAGGTTTATTCCTGGGATGCTTCATTTAAACAAACGGTGTGATCTGACAATTACCGTAGAACTTGAGCTGAGGTTTATTCCTGGAATGTTTCCTTTTTAGTAAACGGTGTGATCTGACAATTACCGTAGAACTAGAGCTGAGGTTTATTCCTGAAATGTTTCCTTTAAATAAACCGTTTGATCTGACAATTACCGTAGAATTAGAGCTGAGGTTTATTCCTGGAAAGTTTCCTTTAAATAAACGGTTTGATCTGACAATTACCGTAGAACTAGAGCTGAGGTTTATTCCTGAAAAGTTTCCTTTAAATAAACGGTTTGATCTGACAATTACCGTAGAATTAGAGCTGAGGTTTATTCCTGGAAAGTTTCCTTTAAATAAACGGTTTGATCTGACAATTACCGTAGACCTAGGGCTGAGGTTTATTCCTGAAATGTTTCCTTTAAATAAACGGTTTGATCTGCCAATTACCGTAGAACTAGAGCTGAGGTTTATTCCTGGAATATTTCCTTTAAATAAACGGTGTGATCTGACAATTACCGTAGAACTAGAGCTGAGGTTTATTCCTGGGATGCTTCCTTTAAATAAACGGTGTGATCTGACAATTACCGTAGAACTAGAGCTGAGGTTTATTCCTGGAATGCTTCCTTTAAATAAACGTTTGATCTGACAATTACCGTAGAACTAGAGCTGAGGTTTATTTCTGGAATGTTTCCTTTAAATAAACGGTTTGATCTGACAATTACCGTAGAACTAGAGCTGAGGTTTATTCCTGGAAATGTTCCTTTAAATAAACGGTTTGATCTGACAATTACCGTAGAACTAGAGCAGAGGTTTATTCCTGAAAAGTTTCTTTAAATAAACGGTTTGATCTGACAATTATCGTAGAACTAGAGCTGAGGTTTATTCCTGAAATGTTTCCTTTAAATAAACGGTTTGATCTGACAATTACCGTAGAACTAGAGTTGAGGTTTATTCCTGAAAAGTTTCCTTTAAATATACGGTTTGATCTGACAATTACCGTAGAACTAGAGTTGAGGTTTATTCCTGGAAAGTTTCCTTTAAATAAACGGTTTGATCTGACAATTATCGTAGAACTAGAGCTGAGGTTTATTCCTGAAATGTTTCCATAAATAAACGGTTTGATCTGACAATTACCGTAGAACTAGAGCTGAGGTTTATTTCTGGAATGTTTCCTTTAAATAAACGGTTTGATCTGACAATTACCGTAGAACTAGAGCTGAGGTTTATTCCTGGAAAGTTTCCTTTAAATATACGGTTTGATCTGACAATTACCGTAGAACTAGAGTTGAGGTTTATTCCTGGAAAGTTTCCTTTAAATATACGGTTTGATCTGACAATTACCGTAGAATTAGAGCTGAGGTTTATTCCTGGAATGTTTCCTTTAAATAAACGGTTTGATCTGACAATTACCGTAGAACTAGAGCTGAGGTTTATTCCTGGAAAGTTTCCTTTAAATATACGGTTTGATCTGACAATTACCGTAGAACTAGAGTTGAGGTTTATTCCTGGAAAGTTTCCTTTAAATAAACGGTTTGATCTGACAATTACCGTAGAACTAGAGTTGAGGTTTATTCCTGGAAAGTTTCCTTTAAATATACGGTTTGATCTGACAATTACCGTAGAATTAGAGCTGAGGTTTATTCATGGAATGTTTCCTTTAAATAAACGATTTGATCTGACAATTACCGTAGAACTAGAGTTGAGGTTTATTCCTGGAAAGTTTCCTTTAAATATACGGTTTGATCTGACAATTACCGTAGAATTAGAGCTGAGGTTTATTCCTGGAATGTTTCCTTTAAATAAACGGTTTGATCTGACAATTACCGTAGAACTAGAGCTGAGGTTTATTCCTGAAAAGTTTCCTTTAAATAAACGGTTTGATCTGACAATTACCGTAGAACTAGAGCTGAGGTTTATTCCTGGAATGTTTCCTTTAAATAAACGGTGTGATCGGACAATTACCATAGAACTAGAGCTGAGGTTTATTCCTGAAAAGTTTCCTTTAAATAAACGGTTTGATCTGACAATTATCGTAGAACTAGAGCTGAGGTTTATTCCTGGAATGTTTCCTTTAAATAAACGGTGTGATCGGACAATTGCCATAGAACTAGAGCTGAGGTTTATTCCTGGAAAGTTTCCTTTAAATAAACGGTTTGATCTGACAATTACCGTAGAACTAGAGCTGAGGTTTATTCCTGGGATGCTTCATTTAAATAAACGGAGTGATCTGACAATTACCGTAGAACTAGAGCTGAGGTTTATTCCTGAAAAGTTTCCTTTAAATAAACGGTTTGATCTGACAATTACCGTAGAACTAGAGCTGAGGTTTATTCCTGGGATGCTTCATTTAAATAAACGGTGTGATCTGACAATTACCGTAGAACTAGAGCTGAGGTTTATTCCTGAATAGTTTCCTTTAAATAAACGGTGTGATCTGACAATTACCGTAGAACTAGAGCTGAGGTTTATTCCTGGAATGTTTCCTTTAAATAAACGGTTTGATCTGACAATTACCGTAGAACTAGGGCTGAGGTTTATTCCTGAAAAGTTTCCTTTAAATAAACGGTTTGATCTGACAATTACCGTAGAACTAGAGCTGAGGTTTATTCCTGGAATGTTTCCTTTAAATAAACGGTTTGATCTGACAATTACCGTAGAACTAGAGCTGAGGTTTATTCCTGAAAAGTTTCCTTTAAATAAACGGTTTGATCTGACAATTACCGTAGAATTAGAGCTGAGGTTTATTCCTGGAATGTTTCCTTTAAATAAACGGTGTGATCGGACAATTACCATAGAACTAGAGCTGAGGTTTATTCCTGAAAAGTTTCCTTTAAATAAACGGTTTGATCTGACAATTACCGTAGAACTAGAGCTGAGGTTTATTCCTGAAAAGTTTCCTTTAAATAAACGGTTTGATCTGACAACTACCGTAGAACTAGAGCTGAGGTTTATTTCTGGAATGTTTCCTTTAAATAAACGGTTTGATCTGACAATTACCGTAGAACTAGAGCTGAGGTTTATTCCTGGAAATGTTCCTTTAAATAAACGGTTTGATCTGACAATTACCGTAGAACTAGAGCAGAGGTTTATTCCTGAAAAGTTTCTTTAAATAAACGGTTTGATCTGACAATTATCGTAGAACTAGAGCTGAGGTTTATTCCTGAAATGTTTCCTTTAAATAAACGGTTTGATCTGACAATTACCGTAGAACTAGAGTTGAGGTTTATTCCTGAAAAGTTTCCTTTAAATATACGGTTTGATCTGACAATTACCGTAGAACTAGAGTTGAGGTTTATTCCTGGAAAGTTTCCTTTAAATATACGGTTTGATCTGACAATTATCGTAGAACTAGAGCTGAGGTTTATTCCTGAAATGTTTCCATAAATAAACGGTTTGATCTGACAATTACCGTAGAACTAGAGCTGAGGTTTATTTCTGGAATGTTTCCTTTAAATAAACGGTTTGATCTGACAATTACCGTAGAACTAGAGCTGAGGTTTATTCCTGGAAAGTTTCCTTTAAATATACGGTTTGATCTGACAATTACCGTAGAACTAGAGTTGAGGTTTATTCCTGGAAAGTTTCCTTTAAATATACGGTTTGATCTGACAATTACCGTAGAATTAGAGCTGAGGTTTATTCCTGGAATGTTTCCTTTAAATAAACGGTTTGATCTGACAATTACCGTAGAACTAGAGCTGAGGTTTATTCCTGGAAAGTTTCCTTTAAATATACGGTTTGATCTGACAATTACCGTAGAACTAGAGTTGAGGTTTATTCCTGGAAAGTTTCCTTTAAATAAACGGTTTGATCTGACAATTACCGTAGAACTAGAGTTGAGGTTTATTCCTGGAAAGTTTCCTTTAAATATACGGTTTGATCTGACAATTACCGTAGAATTAGAGCTGAGGTTTATTCATGGAATGTTTCCTTTAAATAAACGATTTGATCTGACAATTACCGTAGAACTAGAGTTGAGGTTTATTCCTGGAAAGTTTCCTTTAAATATACGGTTTGATCTGACAATTACCGTAGAATTAGAGCTGAGGTTTATTCCTGGAATGTTTCCTTTAAATAAACGGTTTGATCTGACAATTACCGTAGAACTAGAGCTGAGGTTTATTCCTGAAAAGTTTCCTTTAAATAAACGGTTTGATCTGACAATTACCGTAGAACTAGAGCTGAGGTTTATTCCTGGAATGTTTCCTTTAAATAAACGGTGTGATCGGACAATTGCCATAGAACTAGAGCTGAGGTTTATTCCTGGAAAGTTTCCTTTAAATAAACGGTTTGATCTGACAATTACCGTAGAACTAGAGCTGAGGTTTATTCCTGGGATGCTTCATTTAAATAAACGGAGTGATCTGACAATTACCGTAGAACTAGAGCTGAGGTTTATTCCTGAAAAGTTTCCTTTAAATAAACGGTTTGATCTGACAATTACCGTAGAACTAGAGCTGAGGTTTATTCCTGGGATGCTTCATTTAAATAAACGGTGTGATCTGACAATTACCGTAGAACTAGAGCTGAGGTTTATTCCTGAATAGTTTCCTTTAAATAAACGGTGTGATCTGACAATTACCGTAGAACTAGAGCTGAGGTTTATTCCTGGAATGTTTCCTTTAAATAAACGGTTTGATCTGACAATTACCGTAGAACTAGGGCTGAGGTTTATTCCTGAAAAGTTTCCTTTAAATAAACGGTTTGATCTGACAATTACCGTAGAACTAGAGCTGAGGTTTATTCCTGGAATGTTTCCTTTAAATAAACGGTTTGATCTGACAATTACCGTAGAACTAGAGCTGAGGTTTATTCCTGAAAAGTTTCCTTTAAATAAACGGTTTGATCTGACAATTACCGTAGAATTAGAGCTGAGGTTTATTCCTGGAATGTTTCCTTTAAATAAACGGTGTGATCGGACAATTACCATAGAACTAGAGCTGAGGTTTATTCCTGAAAAGTTTCCTTTAAATAAACGGTTTGATCTGACAATTACCGTAGAACTAGAGCTGAGGTTTATTCCTGAAAAGTTTCCTTTAAATAAACGGTTTGATCTGACAACTACCGTAGAACTAGAGCTGAGGTTTATTCCTGGAATATTTCCTTTAAATAAACGGTTTGATCTGACAATTACCGTGGAACTAGAGTTGAGGTTTATTCCTGGAAAGTTTCCTTTAAATATACGGTTTGATCTGACAATTACCGTAGAACTAGAGCTGAGGTTTATTCCTGAAAAGTTTCCTTTAAATAAACGGTTTGATCTGACAATTACCGTAGAACTAGAGCTGAGGTTTATTCCTGGAATGCTTCATTTAAATAAACGGTGTGATCTGACAATTACCGTGGAACTAGAGTTGAGGTTTATTCCTGGAAAGTTTCCTTTAAATATACGGTTTGATCTGACAATTACCGTAGAACTAGAGCTGAGGTTTATTCCTGAAAAGTTTCCTTTAAATAAACGGTTTGATCTGACAATTACCGTAGAACTAGAGCAGAGGTTTATTCCTGAAAAGTTTCCTTTAAATAAACGGTTTGATCTGACAATTACCGTAGAACTAGAGCTGAGGTTTATTCCTGGGATGCTTCATTTAAATAAACGGTTTGATCTGACAATTACCGTGGAACTAGAGTTGAGGTTTATTCCTGGAAAGTTTCCTTTAAATATACGGTTTGATCTGACAATTACCGTAGACCTAGGGCTGAGGTTTATTCCTGAAATGTTTCCTTTAAATAAACGGTTTGATCTGACAATTACCGTAGAACTAGAGCTGAGGTTTATTCCTGGGATGCTTCATTTAAATAAACGGTTTGATCTGACAATTACCGTGGAACTAGAGTTGAGGTTTATTCCTGGAAAGTTTCCTTTAAATAAACGGTTTGATCTGACAATTACCGTAGAACTAGAGCTGAGGTTTATTCCTGGAAATTTTCCTTTAAATAAACGGTTTGATCTGACAATTACCGTAGAACTAGAGCAGAGGTTTATTCCTGAAAAGTTTCTTTAAATAAACGGTTTGATCTGACAATTATCGTAGAACTAGAGCTGAGGTTTATTCCTGAAATGTTTCCTTAAATAAACGTTTGATCTGACAATTACCGTAGAACTAGAGCTGAGGTTTATTCCTGAAAGGTTTCCTTAAATAAACGGTTTGATCTGACAATTACCGTAGAACTAGAGCTGAGGTTTATTTCTGGAAAGTTTCCTTTAAATAAACGGTTTGATCTGACAATTACCGTAGAACTAGAGCTGAGGTTTATTCCTGGAATGCTTCCTTTAAATAAACGGTTTGATCTGACAATTACCGTAGAACTAGAGCTGAGGTTTATTCCTGGGATGCTTCATTTAAACAAACGGTGTGATCTGACAATTACCGTAGAACTAGAGCTGAGGTTTATTCCTGGAATGTTTCCTTTTTAGTAAACGGTGTGATCTGACAATTACCGTAGAACTAGAGCTGAGGTTTATTCCTGAAATGTTTCCTTTAAATAAACGGTTTGATCTGACAATTATCGTAGAATTAGAGCTGAGGTTTATTCCTGGAAAGTTTCCTTTAAATAAACGGTTTGATCTGACAATTACCGTAGAACTAGAGCTGAGGTTTATTCCTGAAAAGTTTCCTTTAAATAAACGGTTTGATCTGACAATTACCGTAGAATTAGAGCTGAGGTTTATTCCTGGAAAGTTTCCTTTAAATAAACGGTTTGATCTGACAATTACCGTAGACCTAGGGCTGAGGTTTATTCCTGAAATTTTTCCTTTAAATAAACGGTTTGATCTGACAATTACCGTAGAACTAGAGCTGAGGTTTATTCCTGGAATATTTCCTTTAAATAAACGGTGTGATCTGACAATTACCGTAGAACTAGAGCTGAGGTTTATTCCTGGGATGCTTCCTTTAAATAAACGGTGTGATCTGACAATTACCGTAGAACTAGAGCTGAGGTTTATTCCTGGAATGCTTCCTTTAAATAAACGTTTGATCTGACAATTACCGTAGAACTAGAGCTGAGGTTTATTTCTGGAATGTTTCCTTTAAATAAACGGTTTGATCTGACAATTACCGTAGAACTAGAGTTGAGGTTTATTCCTGGAAAGTTTCCTTTAAATATACGGTTTGATCTGACAATTACCGTAGAACTAGAGTTGAGGTTTATTCCTGGAAAGTTTCCTTTAAATATACGGTTTGATCTGACAATTACCGTAGAATTAGAGCTGAGGTTTATTCCTGGAATGTTTCCTTTAAATAAACGGTTTGATCTGACAATTACCGTAGAACTAGAGCTGAGGTTTATTCCTGGAAAGTTTCCTTTAAATATACGGTTTGATCTGACAATTACCGTAGAACTAGAGTTGAGGTTTATTCCTGGAAAGTTTCCTTTAAATAAACGGTTTGATCTGACAATTACCGTAGAACTAGAGTTGAGGTTTATTCCTGGAAAGTTTCCTTTAAATATACGGTTTGATCTGACAATTACCGTAGAATTAGAGCTGAGGTTTATTCATGGAATGTTTCCTTTAAATAAACGGTTTGATCTGACAATTACCGTAGAACTAGAGTTGAGGTTTATTCCTGGAAAGTTTCCTTTAAATATACGGTTTGATCTGACAATTACCGTAGAATTAGAGCTGAGGTTTATTCCTGGAATGTTTCCTTTTAATAAACGGTTTGATCTGACAATTACCGTAGAACTAGAGCTGAGGTTTATTCCTGAAAAGTTTCCTTTAAATAAACGGTTTGATCTGACAATTACCGTAGAACTAGAGCTGAGGTTTATTCCTGGAATGTTTCCTTTAAATAAACGGTGTGATCGGACAATTACCATAGAACTAGAGCTGAGGTTTATTCCTGAAAAGTTTCCTTTAAATAAACGGTTTGATCTGACAATTATCGTAGAACTAGAGCTGAGGTTTATTCCTGGAATGTTTCCTTTAAATAAACGGTGTGATCGGACAATTGCCATAGAACTAGAGCTGAGGTTTATTCCTGGAAAGTTTCCTTTAAATAAACGGTTTGATCTGACAATTACCGTAGAACTAGAGCTGAGGTTTATTCCTGGGATGCTTCATTTAAATAAACGGTGTGATCTGACAATTACCGTAGAACTAGAGCTGAGGTTTATTCCTGAAAAGTTTCCTTTAAATAAACGGTTTGATCTGACAATTACCGTAGAACTAGAGCTGAGGTTTATTCCTGGGATGCTTCATTTAGATAAACGGTGTGATCTGACAATTACCGTAGAACTAGAGCTGAGGTTTATTCCTGAATAGTTTCCTTTAAATAAACGGTGTGATCTGACAATTACCGTAGAACTAGAGCTGAGGTTTATTCCTGGAATGTTTCCTTTAAATAAACGGTTTGATCTGACAATTACCGTAGAACTAGGGCTGAGGTTTATTCCTGAAAAGTTTCCTTTAAATAAACGGTTTGATCTGACAATTACCGTAGAACTAGAGCTGAGGTTTATTCCTGGAATGTTTCCTTTAAATAAACGGTTTGATCTGACAATTACCGTAGAACTAGAGCTGAGGTTTATTCCTGAAAAGTTTCCTTTAAATAAACGGTTTGATCTGACAATTACCGTAGAACTAGAGCTGAGGTTTATTCCTGGAATGTTTCCTTTAAATAAACGGTGTGATCGGACAATTACCATTGAACTAGAGCTGAGGTTTATTCCTGAAAAGTTTCCTTTAAATAAACGGTTTGATCTGACAATTACCGTAGAACTAGAGCTGAGGTTTATTCCTGAAAAGTTTCCTTTAAATAAACGGTTTGATCTGACAACTACCGTAGAACTAGAGCTGAGGTTTATTCCTGGAATGTTTCCTTTAAATAAACGGTTTGATCTGACAATTACCGTAGAACTAGAGCTGAGGTTTATTCCTGGAATATTTCCTTTAAATAAACGGTTTGATCTGACAATTACCGTGGAACTAGAGTTGAGGTTTATTCCTGGAAAGTTTCCTTTAAATATACGGTTTGATCTGACAATTACCGTAGAACTAGAGCTGAGGTTTATTCCTGAAAAGTTTCCTTTAAATAAACGGTTTGATCTGACAATTACCGTAGAACTAGAGCTGAGGTTTATTCCTGGAATGCTTCATTTAAATAAACGGTGTGATCTGACAATTACCGTGGAACTAGAGTTGAGGTTTATTCCTGGAAAGTTTCCTTTAAATATACGGTTTGATCTGACAATTACCGTAGAACTAGAGCTGAGGTTTATTCCTGAAAAGTTTCCTTTAAATAAACGGTTTGATCTGACAATTATCGTAGAACTAGAGCTGAGGTTTATTCCTGGAAAGTTTCCTTTAAATATACGGTTTGATCTGACAATTATCGTAGAACTAGAGCAGAGGTTTATTCCTGAAAAGTTTCCTTTAAATAAACGGTTTGATCTGACAATTACCGTAGAACTAGAGCTGAGGTTTATTCCTGGGATGCTTCATTTAAATAAACGGTTTGATCTGACAATTACCGTGGAACTAGAGCTGAGGTTTATTCCTGAAAAGTTTCCTTTAAATAAACGGTTTGATCTGACAATTACCGTAGAACTAGAGCTGAGGTTTATTCCTGAAAAGTTTCCTTTAAATAAACGGTTTGATCTGACAATTACCGTAGACCTAGGGCTGAGGTTTATTCCTGGGATGCTTCATTTAAATAAACGGTTTGATCTGACAATTATCGTAGAACTAGAGCTGAGGTTTATTCCTGAAAAGTTTCCTTTAAATAAACGGTTTGATCTGACAATTACCGTAGACCTAGGGCTGAGGTTTATTCCTGGGATGCTTCATTTAAATAAACGGTTTGATCTGACAATTACCGTGGAACTAGAGTTGAGGTTTATTCCTGGAAAGTTTCCTTTAAATATACGGTTTGATCTGACAATTACCGTAGAACTAGAGCTGAGGTTTATTCCTGAAAAGTTTCCTTTAAATAAACGGTTTGATCTGACAATTACCGTAGACCTAGGGCTGAGGTTTATTCCTGGGATGCTTCATTTAAATAAACGGTTTGATCTGACAATTATCGTAGAACTAGAGCTGAGGTTTATTCCTGAAAAGTTTCCTTTAAATAAACGGTTTGATCTGACAATTACCGTAGACCTAGGGCTGAGGTTTATTCCTGGGATGCTTCATTTAAATAAACGGTTTGATCTGACAATTACCGTGGAACTAGAGTTGAGGTTTATTCCTGGAAAGTTTCCTTTAAATATACGGTTTGATCTGACAATTACCGTAGAACTAGAGCTGAGGTTTATTCCTGGGATGCTTCATTTAAATAAACGGTTTGATCTGACAATTACCGTAGACCTAGGGCTGAGGTTTATTCCTGGGATGCTTCATTTAAATAAACGGTTTGATCTGACAATTATCGTAGAACTAGAGCTGAGGTTTATTCCTGAAAAGTTTCCTTTAAATAAACGGTTTGATCTGACAACTACCGTAGAACTAGAGCTGAGGTTTATTCCTGGAATGTTTCCTTTAAATAAACGGTTTGATCTGACAATTACCGTAGAACTAGAGCTGAGGTTTATTCCTGGAATATTTCCTTTAAATAAACGGTTTGATCTGACAATTACCGTGGAACTAGAGTTGAGGTTTATTCCTGGAAAGTTTCCTTTAAATATACGGTTTGATCTGACAATTACCGTAGAACTAGAGCTGAGGTTTATTCCTGAAAAGTTTCCTTTAAATAAACGGTTTGATCTGACAATTACCGTAGAACTAGAGCTGAGGTTTATTCCTGGAATGCTTCATTTAAATAAACGGTGTGATCTGACAATTACCGTGGAACTAGAGTTGAGGTTTATTCCTGGAAAGTTTCCTTTAAATATACGGTTTGATCTGACAATTACCGTAGAACTAGAGCTGAGGTTTATTCCTGAAAAGTTTCCTTTAAATAAACGGTTTGATCTGACAATTACCGTAGAACTAGAGCTGAGGTTTATTCCTGGAAAGTTTCCTTTAAATATACGGTTTGATCTGACAATTATCGTAGAACTAGAGCAGAGGTTTATTCCTGAAAAGTTTCCTTTAAATAAACGGTTTGATCTGACAATTACCGTAGAACTAGAGCTGAGGTTTATTCCTGGGATGCTTCATTTAAATAAACGGTTTGATCTGACAATTACCGTGGAACTAGAGTTGAGGTTTATTCCTGGAAAGTTTCCTTTAAATATACGGTTTGATCTGACAATTACCGTAGACCTAGGGCTGAGGTTTATTCCTGAAATGTTTCCTTTAAATAAACGGTTTGATCTGACAATTACCGTAGAACTAGAGCTGAGGTTTATTCCTGGGATGCTTCATTTAAATAAACGGTTTGATCTGACAATTACCGTGGAACTAGAGTTGAGGTTTATTCCTGGAAAGTTTCCTTTAAATAAACGGTTTGATCTGACAATTACCGTAGAACTAGAGCTGAGGTTTATTCCTGAAAAGTTTCCTTTAAATAAACGGTTTGATCTGACAATTACCGTAGAACTAGAGCTGAGGTTTATTCCTGAAAAGTTTCCTTTAAATAAACGGTTTGATCTGACAATTACCGTAGACCTAGGGCTGAGGTTTATTCCTGGGATGCTTCATTTAAATAAACGGTTTGATCTGACAATTATCGTAGAACTAGAGCTGAGGTTTATTCCTGAAAAGTTTCCTTTAAATAAACGGTTTGATCTGACAATTACCGTAGACCTAGGGCTGAGGTTTATTCCTGGGATGCTTCATTTAAATAAACGGTTTGATCTGACAATTACCGTGGAACTAGAGTTGAGGTTTATTCCTGGAAAGTTTCCTTTAAATATACGGTTTGATCTGACAATTACCGTAGAACTAGAGCTGAGGTTTATTCCTGAAAAGTTTCCTTTAAATAAACGGTTTGATCTGACAATTACCGTAGACCTAGGGCTGAGGTTTATTCCTGGGATGCTTCATTTAAATAAACGGTTTGATCTGACAATTATCGTAGAACTAGAGCTGAGGTTTATTCCTGAAAAGTTTCCTTTAAATAAACGGTTTGATCTGACAATTACCGTAGACCTAGGGCTGAGGTTTATTCCTGGGATGCTTCATTTAAATAAACGGTTTGATCTGACAATTACCGTGGAACTAGAGTTGAGGTTTATTCCTGGAAAGTTTCCTTTAAATATACGGTTTGATCTGACAATTACCGTAGAACTAGAGCTGAGGTTTATTCCTGGGATGCTTCATTTAAATAAACGGTTTGATCTGACAATTACCGTAGACCTAGGGCTGAGGTTTATTCCTGGGATGCTTCATTTAAATAAACGGTTTGATCTGACAATTATCGTAGAACTAGAGCTGAGGTTTATTCCTGAAAAGTTTCCTTTAAATAAACGGTTTGATCTGACAATTACCGTAGAACTAGAGCTGAGGTTTATTCCTGGAAAGTTTCCTTTAAATAAACGGTTTGATCTGACAATTACCGTAGAACTAGAGCTGAGGTTTATTCCTGAAAAGTTTCCTTTAAATAAACGGTTTGATCTGACAATTACCGTAGAACTAGAGCTGAGGTTTATTCCTGGGATGCTTCATTTAAATAAACGGTTTGATCTGACAATTACCGTGGAACTAGAGTTGAGGTTTATTCCTGGAAAGTTTCCTTTAAATATACGGTTTGATCTGACAATTACCGTAGAACTAGAGCTGAGGTTTATTCCTGGAATGTTTCCTTTAAATAAACGGTTTGATCTGACAATTACCGTTGAACTAGAGCTGAGGTTTATTCCTGAAAAGTTTCCTTTAAATAAACGGTTTGATCTGACAATTACCGTAGACCTAGGGCTGAGGTTTATTCCTGGGATGCTTCATTTAAATAAACGGTTTGATCTGACAATTACCGTGGAACTAGAGTTGAGGTTTATTCCTGGAAAGTTTCCTTTAAATATACGGTTTGATCTGACAATTACCGTAGACCTAGGACTGAGGTTTATTCCTGGGATGCTTCATTTAAATAAACGGTTTGATCTGACAATTATCGTAGAACTAGAGCTGAGGTTTATTCCTGAAAAGTTTCCTTTAAATAAACGGTTTGATCTGACAATTACCGTAGACCTAGGGCTGAGGTTTATTCCTGGGATGCTTCATTTAAATAAACGGTTTGATCTGACAATTACCGTGGAACTAGAGTTGAGGTTTATTCCTGGAAAGTTTCCTTTAAATATACGGTTTGATCTGACAATTACCGTAGAACTAGAGCTGAGGTTTATTCCTGAAATGTTTCCTTAAATAAACGGTTTGATCTGACAATTACCGTAGAACTAGAGCTGAGGTTTATTCCTGAAAAGTTTCCTTTAAATAAACGGTTTGATCTGACAATTACCGTAGACCTAGGGCTGAGGTTTATTCCTGGGATGCTTCATTTAAATAAACGGTGTGATCTGACAATTACCGTAGAACTAGAGCTGAGGTTTATTCCTGAATAGTTTCCTTTAAATAAACGGTGTGATCTGACAATTACCGTAGAACTAGAGCTGAGGTTTATTCCTGGAATGTTTCCTTTAAATAAACGGTTTGATCTGACAATTACCGTAGAACTAGGGCTGAGGTTTATTCCTGAAAAGTTTCCTTTAAATAAACGGTTTGATCTGACAATTACCGTAGAACTAGAGCTGAGGTTTATTCCTGGAATGTTTCCTTTAAATAAACGGTTTGATCTGACAATTACCGTAGAACTAGAGCTGAGGTTTATTCCTGAAAAGTTTCCTTTAAATAAACGGTTTGATCTGACAATTACCGTAGAACTAGAGCTGAGGTTTATTCCTGGAATGTTTCCTTTAAATAAACTGTGTGATCGGACAATTACCATAGAACTAGAGCTGAGGTTTATTCCTGAAAAGTTTCCTTTAAATAAACGGTTTGATCTGACAATTACCGTAGAACTAGAGCTGAGGTTTATTCCTGAAAAGTTTCCTTTAAATAAACGGTTTGATCTGACAACTACCGTAGAACTAGAGCTGAGGTTTATTCCTGGAATGTTTCCTTTAAAAAAACGGTTTGATCTGACAATTACCGTAGAACTAGAGCTGAGGTTTATTCCTGGAATATTTCCTTTAAATAAACGGTTTGATCTGACAATTACCGTAGAACTAGAGCTGAGGTTTATTCCTGGAATGCTTCATTTAAATAAACGGTGTGATCTGACAATTACCGTGGAACTAGAGTTGAGGTTTATTCCTGGAAAGTTTCCTTTAAATATACGGTTTGATCTGACAATTACCGTAGAACTAGAGCTGAGGTTTATTCCTGAAAAGTTTCCTTTAAATAAACGGTTTGATCTGACAATTACCGTAGAACTAGAGCTGAGGTTTATTCCTGGAAAGTTTCCTTTAAATATACGGTTTGATCTGACAATTATCGTAGAACTAGAGCAGAGGTTTATTCCTGAAAAGTTTCCTTTAAATAAACGGTTTGATCTGACAATTACCGTAGAACTAGAGCTGAGGTTTATTCCTGGGATGCTTCATTTAAATAAACGGTTTGATCTGACAATTACCGTGGAACTAGAGTTGAGGTTTATTCCTGGAAAGTTTCCTTTAAATATACGGTTTGATCTGACAATTACCGTAGACCTAGGGCTGAGGTTTATTCCTGAAATGTTTCCTTTAAATAAACGGTTTGATCTGACAATTACCGTAGAACTAGAGCTGAGGTTTATTCCTGGGATGCTTCATTTAAATAAACGGTTTGATCTGACAATTACCGTGGAACTAGAGTTGAGGTTTATTCCTGGAAAGTTTCCTTTAAATAAACGGTTTGATCTGACAATTACCGTAGAACTAGAGCTGAGGTTTATTCCTGAAAAGTTTCCTTTAAATAAACGGTTTGATCTGACAATTACCGTAGACCTAGGGCTGAGGTTTATTCCTGGGATGCTTCATTTAAATAAACGGTTTGATCTGACAATTATCGTAGAACTAGAGCTGAGGTTTATTCCTGAAAAGTTTCCTTTAAATAAACGGTTTGATCTGACAATTACCGTAGACCTAGGGCTGAGGTTTATTCCTGGGATGCTTCATTTAAATAAACGGTTTGATCTGACAATTACCGTGGAACTAGAGTTGAGGTTTATTCCTGGAAAGTTTCCTTTAAATATACGGTTTGATCTGACAATTACCGTAGAACTAGAGCTGAGGTTTATTCCTGAAAAGTTTCCTTTAAATAAACGGTTTGATCTGACAATTACCGTAGACCTAGGGCTGAGGTTTATTCCTGGGATGCTTCATTTAAATAAACGGTTTGATCTGACAATTATCGTAGAACTAGAGCTGAGGTTTATTCCTGAAAAGTTTCCTTTAAATAAACGGTTTGATCTGACAATTACCGTAGACCTAGGGCTGAGGTTTATTCCTGGGATGCTTCATTTAAATAAAGGTTTGATCTGACAATTACCGTGGAACTAGAGTTGAGGTTTATTCCTGGAAAGTTTCCTTTAAATATACGGTTTGATCTGACAATTACCGTAGAACTAGAGCTGATGTTTATTCCTGGGATGCTTCATTTAAATAAACGGTTTGATCTGACAATTACCGTAGACCTAGGGCTGAGGTTTATTCCTGGGATGCTTCATTTAAATAAACGGTTTGATCTGACAATTATCGTAGAACTAGAGCTGAGGTTTATTCCTGAAAAGTTTCCTTTAAATAAACGGTTTGATCTGACAATTACCGTAGAACTAGAGCTGAGGTTTATTCCTGGAAAGTTTCCTTTAAATAAACGGTTTGATCTGACAATTACCGTAGAACTAGAGCTGAGGTTTATTCCTGAAAAGTTTCCTTTAAATAAACGGTTTGATCTGACAATTACCGTAGAACTAGAGCTGAGGTTTATTCCTGGGATGCTTCATTTAAATAAACGGTTTGATCTGACAATTACCGTGGAACTAGAGTTGAGGTTTATTCCTGGAAAGTTTCCTTTAAATATACGGTTTGATCTGACAATTACCGTAGAACTAGAGCTGAGGTTTATTCCTGGAATGTTTCCTTTAAATAAACGGTTTGATCTGACAATTACCGTTGAACTAGAGCTGAGGTTTATTCCTGAAAAGTTTCCTTTAAATAAACGGTTTGATCTGACAATTACCGTAGACCTAGGGCTGAGGTTTATTCCTGGGATGCTTCATTTAAATAAACGGTTTGATCTGACAATTACCGTGGAACTAGAGTTGAGGTTTATTCCTGGAAAGTTTCCTTTAAATATACGGTTTGATCTGACAATTACCGTAGACCTAGGGCTGAGGTTTATTCCTGGGATGCTTCATTTAAATAAACGGTTTGATCTGACAATTATCGTAGAACTAGAGCTGAGGTTTATTCCTGAAAAGTTTCCTTTAAATAAACGGTTTGATCTGACAATTACCGTAGACCTAGGGCTGAGGTTTATTCCTGGGATGCTTCATTTAAATAAACGGTTTGATCTGACAATTACCGTGGAACTAGAGTTGAGGTTTATTCCTGGAAAGTTTCCTTTAAATATACGGTTTGATCTGACAATTACCGTAGAACTAGAGCTGAGGTTTATTCCTGAAATGTTTCCTTAAATAAACGGTTTGATCTGACAATTACCGTAGAACTAGAGCTGAGGTTTATTCCTGAAAAGTTTCCTTTAAATAAACGGTTTGATCTGACAATTATCGTAGACCTAGGGCTGAGGTTTATTCCTGGGATGCTTCATTTAAATAAACGGTTTGATCTGACAATTATCGTAGAACTAGAGCTGAGGTTTATTCCTGGAATGTTTCCTTTAAATAAACGGTTTGATCTGACAATTACCGTAGAACTAGAGCTGAGGTTTATTCCTGGAAAGTTTCCTTTAAATAAACGGTTTGATCTGACAATTACCGTAGAACTAGAGCTGAGGTTTATTCTTGGGATGCTTCATTTAAATAAACGGTTTGATCTGACAATTACCGTGGAACTAGAGTTGAGGTTTATTCCTGGAAAGTTTCCTTTAAATATACGGTTTGATCTGACAATTACCGTAGAACTAGAGCTGAGGTTTATTCCTGGAATGTTTCCTTTAAATAAACGGTTTGATCTGACAATTACCGTTGAACTAGAGCTGCGGTTTATTCCTGAAAAGTTTCCTTTAAATAAACGGTTTGATCTGACAATTACCGTAGAACTAGAGCTGAGGTTTATTCCTGAAAAGTTTCCTTTAAATAAACGGTTTGATCTGACAATTACCGTAGACCTAGGGCTGAGGTTTATTCCTGGGATGCTTCATTTAAATAAACGGTTTGATCTGACAATTATCGTAGGACTAGAGCTGAGGTTTATTCCTGGAATGTTTCCTTTAAATAAACGGTTTGATCTGACAATTACCGTAGAACTAGAGCTGAGGTTTATTCCTGGAATGTTTCCTTTAAATAAACGGTTTGATCTGACAACTACCGTAGGACTAGAGCTGAGGTTTATTCCTGGAATGTTTCCTTTAAACAAACGGTGTGATCTGACAATTACCGTATACCTAGGGCTGAGGTTTATTCCTGAAAAGTTTCCTTTAAATAAACGGTTTGATCTGACAATTACCGTAGAATTAGAGCTGAGGTTTATTCCTGAAAAGTTTCCTTTAAATAAACGGTGTGATCTGACAATTACCGTAGAACTAGAGCTGAGGTTTATTCCTGGAATACTTCCTTTAAATAAACGGTTTGATCTGACAATTACCGTAGAACTAGAGCTGAGGTTTATTCCTGAAAAGTTTCCTTTAAATAAACGGTTTGATCTGACAATTACCGTAGAATTAGAGCTGAGGTTTATTCCTGAAAAGTTTCCTTTAAATAAACGGTTTGATCTGACAATTACCGTAGAACTAGAGCTGAGGTTTATTCCTGGAATACTTCCTTTAAATAAACGGTTTGATCTGACAATTACCGTAGAATTAGAGTTGAGGTTTATTCCTGGAATGCTTCCTTTAAATAAACGGTGTGATCTGACAATTACCGTAGAACTAGAGCTGAGGTTTATTCCTGGAATGCTTCCTTTAAATAAACGTTTGATCTGACAATTACCGTAGAACTAGAGCTGAGGTTTATTTCTGGAATGTTTCCTTTAAATAAACGGTTTGATCTGACAATTACCGTAGAACTAGAGCTGAGGTTTATTCCTGGAAATTTTCCTTTAAATAAACGGTTTGATCTGACAATTACCGTAGAACTAGAGCAGAGGTTTATTCCTGAAAAGTTTCTTTAAATAAACGGTTTGATCTGACAATTATCGTAGAACTAGAGCTGAGGTTTATTCCTGAAATGTTTCCTTCAAATAAACGGTTTGATCTGACAATTACCGTAGAACTAGAGTTGAGGTTTATTCCTGAAAAGTTTCCTTTAAATATACGGTTTGATCTGACAATTACCGTAGAACTAGAGTTGAGGTTTATTCCTGGAAAGTTTCCTTTAAATATACGGTTTGATCTGACAATTATCGTAGAACTAGAGCTGAGGTTTATTCCTGAAATGTTTCCTTAAATAAACGGTTTGATCTGACAATTACCGTAGAACTAGAGCTGAGGTTTATTTCTGGAATGTTTCCTTTAAATAAACGGTTTGATCTGACAATTACCGTAGAACTAGAGCTGAGGTTTATTCCTGGAAAGTTTCCTTTAAATATACGGTTTGATCTGACAATTACCGTAGAACTAGAGTTGAGGTTTATTCCTGGAAAGTTTCCTTTAAATATACGGTTTGATCTGACAATTACCGTAGAATTAGAGCTGAGGTTTATTCCTGCAATGTTTCCTTTAAATAAACGGTTTGATCTGACAATTACCGTAGAACTAGAGCTGAGGTTTATTCCTGGAAAGTTTCCTTTAAATATACGGTTTGATCTGACAATTACCGTAGAACTAGAGTTGAGGTTTATTCCTGGAAAGTTTCCTTTAAATAAACGGTTTGATCTGACAATTACCGTAGAACTAGAGTTGAGGTTTATTCCTGGAAAGTTTCCTTTAAATATACGGTTTGATCTGACAATTACCGTAGAACTAGAGCTGAGGTTTATTCCTGGGATGCTTCATTTAAATAAACGGTTTGATCTGACAATTACCGTAGACCTAGGGCTGAGGTTTATTCCTGGGATGCTTCATTTAAATAAACGGTTTGATCTGACAATTATCGTAGAACTAGAGCTGAGGTTTATTCCTGAAAAGTTTCCTTTAAATAAACGGTTTGATCTGACAATTACCGTAGAACTAGAGCTGAGGTTTATTCCTGAAAAGTTTCCTTTAAATAAACGGTTTGATCTGACAATTACCGTAGAACTAGAGCTGAGGTTTATTCCTGGGATGCTTCATTTAAATAAACGGTTTGATCTGACAATTACCGTAGAACTAGAGCTGAGGTTTATTCCTGGAAATTTTCCTTTAAATAAACGGTTTGATCTGACAATTACCGTAGAACTAGAGCAGAGGTTTATTCCTGAAAAGTTTCTTTAAATAAACGGTTTGATCTGACAATTATCGTAGAACTAGAGCTGAGGTTTATTCCTGAAATGTTTCCTTCAAATAAACGGTTTGATCTGACAATTACCGTAGAACTAGAGTTGAGGTTTATTCCTGAAAAGTTTCCTTTAAATATACGGTTTGATCTGACAATTACCGTAGAACTAGAGTTGAGGTTTATTCCTGGAAAGTTTCCTTTAAATATACGGTTTGATCTGACAATTATCGTAGAACTAGAGCTGAGGTTTATTCCTGAAATGTTTCCTTAAATAAACGGTTTGATCTGACAATTACCGTAGAACTAGAGCTGAGGTTTATTTCTGGAATGTTTCCTTTAAATAAACGGTTTGATCTGACAATTACCGTAGAACTAGAGCTGAGGTTTATTCCTGGAAAGTTTCCTTTAAATATACGGTTTGATCTGACAATTACCGTAGAACTAGAGTTGAGGTTTATTCCTGGAAAGTTTCCTTTAAATATACGGTTTGATCTGACAATTACCGTAGAATTAGAGCTGAGGTTTATTCCTGGAATGTTTCCTTTAAATAAACGGTTTGATCTGACAATTACCGTAGAACTAGAGCTGAGGTTTATTCCTGGAAAGTTTCCTTTAAATATACGGTTTGATCTGACAATTACCGTAGAACTAGAGTTGAGGTTTATTCCTGGAAAGTTTCCTTTAAATATACGGTTTGATCTGACAATTACCGTAGAACTAGAGCTGAGGTTTATTCCTGGGATGCTTCATTTAAATAAACGGTTTGATCTGACAATTACCGTAGACCTAGGGCTGAGGTTTATTCCTGGGATGCTTCATTTAAATAAACGGTTTGATCTGACAATTATCGTAGAACTAGAGCTGAGGTTTATTCCTGAAAAGTTTCCTTTAAATAAACGGTTTGATCTGACAATTACCGTAGAACTAGAGCTGAGGTTTATTCCTGAAAAGTTTCCTTTAAATAAACGGTTTGATCTGACAATTACCGTAGAACTAGAGCTGAGGTTTATTCCTGGGATGCTTCATTTAAATAAACGGTTTGATCTGACAATTACCGTGGAACTAGAGTTGAGGTTTATTCCTGGAAAGTTTCCTTTAAATATACGGTTTGATCTGACAATTACCGTAGAACTAGAGCTGAGGTTTATTCCTGGAATGTTTCCTTTAAATAAACGGTTTGATCTGACAATTACCGTTGAACTAGAGCTGAGGTTTATTCCTGAAAAGTTTCCTTTAAATAAACGGTTTGATCTGACAATTACCGTAGACCTAGGGCTGAGGTTTATTCCTGGAATGCTTCATTTAAATAAACGGTTTGATCTGACAATTACCGTGGAACTAGAGTTGAGGTTTATTCCTGGAAAGTTTCCTTTAAATATACGGTTTGATCTGACAATTACCGTAGACGTAGGGCTGAGGTTTATTCCTGGGATGCTTCATTTAAATAAACGGTTTGATCTGACAATTATCGTAGAACTAGAGCTGAGGTTTATTCCTGAAAAGTTTCCTTTAAATAAACGGTTTGATCTGACAATTACCGTAGACCTAGGGCTGAGGTTTATTCCTGGGATGCTTCATTTAAATAAACGGTTTGATCTGACAATTACCGTGGAACTAGAGTTGAGGTTTATTCCTGGAAAGTTTCCTTTAAATATACGGTTTGATCTGACAATTACCGTAGAACTAGAGCTGAGGTTTATTCCTGAAATGTTTCCTTAAATAAACGGTTTGATCTGACAATTACCGTAGAACTAGAGCTGAGGTTTATTCCTGAAAAGTTTCCTTTAAATAAACGGTTTGATCTGACAATTACCGTAGACCTAGGGCTGAGGTTTATTCCTGGGATGCTTCATTTAAATAAACGGTTTGATCTGACAATTATCGTAGGACTAGAGCTGAGGTTTATTCCTGGAATGTTTCCTTTAAATAAACGGTTTGATCTGACAATTATCGTAGAACTAGAGCTGAGGTTTATTCCTGGAAAGTTTCCTTTAAATAAACGGTTTGATCTGACAATTACCGTAGAACTAGAGCTGAGGTTTATTCTTGGGATGCTTCATTTAAATAAACGGTTTGATCTGACAATTACCGTGGAACTAGAGTTGAGGTTTATTCCTGGAAAGTTTCCTTTAAATATACGGTTTGATCTGACAATTACCGTAGAACTAGAGCTGAGGTTTATTCCTGGAATGTTTCCTTTAAATAAACGGTTTGATCTGACAATTACCGTTGAACTAGAGCTGAGGTTTATTCCTGAAAAGTTTCCTTTAAATAAACGGTTTGATCTGACAATTACCGTAGAACTAGAGCTGAGGTTTATTCCTGAAAAGTTTCCTTTAAATAAACGGTTTGATCTGACAATTACCGTAGACCTAGGGCTGAGGTTTATTTCTGGGATGCTTCATTTAAATAAACGGTTTGATCTGACAATTATCGTAGGACTAGAGCTGAGGTTTATTCCTGGAATGTTTCCTTTAAATAAACGGTTTGATCTGACAATTACCGTAGAACTAGAGCTGAGGTTTATTCCTGGAATGTTTCCTTTAAATAAACGGTTTGATCTGACAACTACCGTGGAACTAGAGCTGAGGTTTATTCCTGGGATGCTTCATTTAAACAAACGGTGTGATCTGACAATTACCGTAGACCTAGGGCTGAGGTTTATTCCTGAAAAGTTTCCTTTAAATAAACGGTTTGATCTGACAATTACCGTAGAATTAGAGCTGAGGTTTATTCCTGAAAAGTTTCCTTTAAATAAACGGTGTGATCTGACAATTACCGTAGAACTAGAGCTGAGGTTTATTCCTGGAATACTTCCTTTAAATAAACGGTTTGATCTGACAATTACCGTAGAACTAGAGCTGAGGTTTATTCCTGAAAAGTTTCCTTTAAATAAACGGTTTGATCTGACAATTACCGTAGAATTAGAGCTGAGGTTTATTCCTGAAAAGTTTCCTTTAAATAAACGGTTTGATCTGACAACTACCGTAGAACTAGAGCTGAGGTTTATTCCTGGAATACTTCCTTTAAATAAACGGTTTGATCTGACAATTACCGTAGAATTAGAGTTGAGGTTTATTCCTGGAATGTTTCCTTTAAATAAACGGTTTGATCTGACAATTACCGTAGAATTAGAGCTGAGGTTTATTCCTGGAATGTTTCCTTTAAATAAACGGCGTGATCTGACAACTACCGTAGAACTAGAGCTGAGGTTTATTCCTGGAATACTTCCTTTAAATAAACGGTTTGATCTGACAATTACCGTAGAACTAGAGCTGAGGTTTATTCCTGGAATGCTTCCTTTAAATAAACGGTGTGATCTGACAATTACCGTAGAATTAGAACTGAGGTTTATTCCTGGAATGTTTCCTTTAAATAAACGGTTTGATCTGACAATTACCGTAGAACTAGAGCTGAGGTTTATTCCTGGAATGTTTCCTTTTTAGTAAACGGTGTGATCTGACAATTACCGTAGAACTAGAGCTGAGGTTTATTCCTGGGATGCTTCCTTTAAATAAACGGTTTGATCTGACAATTACCGTAGAACTAGAGCTGAGGTTTATTCCTGGAATGTTTCCTTTAAATAAACGGTTTGATCTGACAATTACCGTAGAACTAGAGCTGAGGTTTATTCCTGGAATATTTCCTTTAAATAAACGGTGTGATCTGACAATTATCGTAGAACTAGAGCTGAGGTTTATTCCTGGAATTTTTCCTTTAAATAAACGGTGTGATCTGACAATTATCGTAGAACTAGAGCTGAGGTTTATTCCTGGAATATTTCCTTTAAATAAACGGTGTGATCTGACAATTATCGTAGAACTAGAGCTGAGGTTTATTCCTGGAATATTTCCTTTAAATAAACGGTGTGATCTGACAATTATCGTAGAACTAGAGCTGAGGTTTATTCCTGGAATTTTTCCTTTAAATAAACGGTGTGATCGGACAATTACCGTAGAACTAGAGCTGAGGTTTATTCCTGGAATGCTTCCTTTAAATAAACGGTGTGATCTGACAATTATCGTAGAACTAGAGCTGAGGTTTATTCCTGGAATGCTTCCTTTAAATAAACGGTTTGATCTGACAATTACCGTAGAACTAGAAATTGAATACCGGTATGAATCGTGGAAATCAAATACAGTAGTGCTGCTATTAAAGAAACAGATTACCGTACAATTCAAGCCTAATTCCTTTGACACAAGAGAATAAGTCGGCGAAACAATATGTAAACATTTGACAGTTTTTCAAATATTAATTCACAATGGAGCCTTCATAAGTATTTACATGGGAAAACATAAAGTTGTCATGTTGGTGTGAGTTCTAGCACAACATGCATTTTAAAGTACATTTCAAAACAAGAAGATATGACAACAAATTAAATGTTGAATAAAATAGGAAATTTTAGAATTAGAGTACTACAATACTACACGCAACGTCAAACAGTTAGACAGATATAATGAATCAAGACGGTTTTCCTCCATATTTTCAATATTTTTCCACTATTCAATTCACGTTTCTTCCTTATGAAGCGTTTAATACATAAACTAACGAAATATAAAGTGTCAGACAAATCAAACGATAGATTTATCAGGGGATATTTTCAATTGTCTACGTCTGTTTCAATCCTGTCGATATTTCGGGTAAAAGTTGATGGAATTTCATAAATTGTCCCAATGGAAATATAACTATTTTGTAATAGGTGATAGTTGCTGCACTTGTCGAATGAGGTAACCGTTATGGATTATGCAAACGAAAGGTTTGATATAAAGAAAGAAATTCATAATTCATTGGTTGTTAACCGATCAAAATAATTCTACCTTAAATTATAGAAGACGGTTTTTGGCTAATGAAAATTGTACTTTCAACGAGAACCGTCAGATTGAATAATAATAAAGGGCGTCAGAAAGCATGGAACAAATATTGTTATCTTTAGTTTTATGTGTATGTTTTGTAGATCATTGTTTGTGCTTTTGTACTTTTTGTTTTGACCATTGCGTTGTCTGTTCTTCTTCGATATACGGATTCCGATTATCCCTTTAATATCTTCAAACTCTTTTTACTGTATTATATGAAGTATTTTTAGATGTCAAGAAGAAGTCTGTAGTCAATACAGTGGTCATAAGAATGAAGTTGCCATCAGAAAACCTATACACTTGAATGATAATAATTACAGAAATTAAGGAGAAATCAATGGAAATATCTTATTTGTTTTAGAGTATACATATTTTCTTTAAGCTTCCAAATAGTGGGACTGTAGTATATCAGCACAGTTAAGTCACATTTCGGGGGGAGCTACCGAAGTGACGTCACCGAAAGTCACATGACCGGAAATGACATGACCGGAAGTCACGTGACCAGAACTAGAAGTCACGTAACCGGAACCGGAAGTCACGTTACCGGAAGTGATCGCGTGCGCACGCGCAACCGGTTCCCGCACTTTGTTATTACTATAGTAGTAGTACAAAATGTATCATTGCGCATCACCGACATGACTATCGGATGTGGCGTGAATGAAGGTCACGTGACCCCAAAGGGATTCCATTGGAAGGGGTGGAGTGTAATTATGACTAACACAGAAATCTTCCATATTTTCCATATCTTTTCACTATTCAACTTGCCTTTCTTCCATATTTTCTATATCTTTTATCTATTCAACTTACTTTTCCTCCATATTTTCCATATCTTTTCACTATTCAACTTACATTTCTTTCATATTTTCCCGATCTTTTCACTATTCAACTTACTTTTCTTCTGTATTTTCCAAATCGTTTCACTATTCAACTTACTTTTCCTCCATATTTTCCAAATCATTTCACTATTCAACTTATCTTTCTTCCATATTTTCCCTATCTTTCCACTATTCAACTTACCTTTCTTCCACATTTTTCATATCATTTCACTATTCAACTTGCCTTTCTTCCATATTTTCCATATCTTTTCACTATTCAACTTACTTTTCCTCCATATTTCCCAAATCTTTTCACTATTCAACTTGGGTTTCTTCCGTATTTTCCGTATCTTTTCACTATTCAACTTGGGTTTCTTCAATATTTTCCATATCTTTTCACTATTCAACCTACTTTTCTCCCATATTGTTCATATCTTATCACTATTCAACTTGGCTTTCTTATATATTTTCCATATCATTTCACATTTCAACTTACCTTTCTTCCATATTGTCCATATCTTACCACTTTTCAACTTGCCTTTCTTCCATATTTTCCATATCATTTCACTATTCAACTTGTCTTTCTTCCATATTTTCCATATCTTTTCACTATTCAACTTACCTCTTTTCCCAATTGTCCCTATCTTTTCACTATTCAACTTACTTTTTTTCTGTATTTTTCAAACCATTTTACTATTCAACTTACTTTTCTTCCATATTTTCTAAATCATTTCACTATTCAACTGATCTTTCTTCCATACTTTTCCTTCATATTTTCAAAATCTTTTCACTTTTCAACTCACGTTTCTTCCATATTTTCCATATCTTTTCACTATTCAACTTACCTTTCTTCTGTATTTTCCCTATCTTTTCACTATTCAATTTACGTTTCTTCCATAATTTCCATATCTGTTCACTATTCAACTGACTTTTCTTCCATATTTTCCATATCTTTTCACTATTCACCTTGGGTTTCTTCCATATTTTTCATATTTTTTCACTATTCAACTTGCCTTTCTTCCATATTGTCCATATCATTTCACATTTCAGCTTACCTTTCTTCCATATTTTCCATATCATTACACAATTCAACCTACTTTCCTCCCATATTGTCCATATCTTATCACTATTCAACTTGGTTTTCGTCCAAATATTCCATATCATTTCACTATTCAACTTGCCTTTCTTCCATATCATTTTACTATTCAACTTATCTTTCTTCCATATTTTCCCTATCTTTTCACTATTCAACTTACCTTTCTTCCATATTTTCCCTATCTTTTCACTATTCAATTTACCTTTCTTCTGTATTTTCCAAATCTTTTCACTATTCAACTTACTTTTCTTCCATAATTTCCATATCTTTTCACTATTCAAATGACTTTTCTTCCATATTTTCCCTATCTTTTCACTATTCAACTTATTTTTCTTCCATATTTTCCATATCATTTCACTATTCAACGTACTTTTCTTCCGTATTTTTCATATCTTTTCACTATTTAACTTTCCTTTCTTCCATAATTTCCATATCTTTTCACTATTCAACTTACTTTTCTTCCGTATTTTTCGTATCTTTTCACTTTTCAACTTACTTTTCTTCCATATTTTCCATATCATTTCACTATTCAACTTGCCTTTCTTCCATATTGTCCATTCTATAATAACTCTTTCTCTTCTGATGTAGTGACAAGTTTCTATTGTTGTTAATGTATGTGTGTGTTTTATTATCTATTGATTGCCTGATTGTTCAAGGGGAAACTATTCAGGACAAGAGCACACAAATTTAACAATACATATTAAAAATCATACAGACATAATTTTATTTTCAAATTGTTTTTATCGATAAGGAGCTCGATCCCAACATACTGATGACTTCATTTTCTGTATAACACGTTTTGTCTTTCGTTTTGTGCTTGACAAAATAAGTTACTTCGTGACCCAAAACTATACATTGTAAAGTTACTTACCATTTTGAAAAGAAAATTCGATATGACTGATTTCTTGTAACTGGATTTTAAATTTAATGAGGAATTGTATTGTAAATTAAGTGTAGTAAAGTTTAATATTTGGATAGATGAAATTTCTAAAATACAACGAAATTTACAATTATCCAGAAAGTATTTAAAGAACTGCAGTCTCCAAGATTTGCTAACTGAATATACTTTGACAGAGTATGTTTGTAGTCACTCTTTGACTGCAGACAAATGTTTAACTGTAGGTGTCATGTTCTCATATACGTATTGTGGTGTTCAACATGGTCTTTGTGTAAATATGATTGTGTCCTTATTATTGACGACTCATGCCACTCAAATGTAGAGATCTCGACCCTTTGTGCTGATCTTAAGAATGACCAACGCAGATAAAAAATACATTATATTAGGAAGAGATGCATCTTATTTTGCACAAAAAAAACCTCTGATTCTACCAAGCATTCTCTGAAATTCATAAAATGTTGCACTAAAGTTTGTCAGTGACTTGTGGCAGGTCTGTGATTTTCTCCCGGTACTCCAGATTCTTCCACCAATAAAACTGATCACCACGATATAGCTGAAATATTGTTGAAAGTGGAGTTTAACACCATAATCTTAACCCAAACCCTCAAAATACTCGAGATTTTTTATTGACAACATATTTGTCATGTTTGGTGGACGTGATATTTCAACAGACAGTCGGCATTCCAATTGGTACTGACGGTACTCCTCTTCTCTTCGACTTGTTTCTTTATATTCGTATGACGCAGACTTCACATGGGGGTTTCTCAACATGAACGAAAAGAAGTTGTCCCGATCCTGTAATTCCACTTTCTACTAAATTGATAATGTCCTTTCACTGACGGCTAAGAACGACACTTTACGACAAAAGAGATTATTCCATTTTCCTATTATAAACTTTTAATTTATGTGTAGCAACATTCCAGCAGCACCTGCATATGAAGTATGACTCTGTTCGTGGATCCGAAAATTCCAGAGTTTGTGGTTCACATCAGGATTTCCATGATAGAGGGTTGCTGCTAACTAAGAAGTTACTGAATCAAGGATTAATAATGGTCAAGTAGAAGTCATCACTTCGAAAGTGTTGCTGTCGCCATCATATCCTGGTTGATCGTTACTGAATATCTATCTCACAAATGATCAGGGATATGTTTCGTTTGTCGGATTTACAATCCGATCCATTCTTTACTCTTGACTTATCAATGGGTTTGTAACAAGAGCAATACAACACAGCCACTAGTCGGGCAGGAATTGCTACCGTTCCGAGCAGCCGAGTTCTCCGCCTGTTTTGTGGAGTTTATGCTGCTTAATCGTTAGTTTTCTGTGTAGTGTTTTGTCCTTTTGTCCTTTTTTATTATTTTATTCAGCCATTTTATTATCTGTCCTTCTTCTGTTTACGGCTTCTGTATCTTCAGACTTGTCTTTGTTAGGTGTTTGTTTTGTGTAATTTGTTTGACAGTTTTTTAGGTGTTTGTTTTGTGTAATTTGTTTGACAGGCTGGTTGTTCATAGTATTATTATGTTTTTGTTATCCTGATCATTTATTTATGTCATGTCGTTTTAATGTTTACTTGTGTTCCCGGGAGCCGTCATGGTCGTGATCGTGTGGTAGTTAGATTTATAACTACCTGTGCAATCAGTGCCTATCACCACTAAATGTGTGAGTTCGAACCCCGTTCATGGCGAGGTGTACTCGATACAACATTATGTAATAAAGTTTGTCAGTGACTTGCGACAGAACGGTGGTTTTCTCCTGGTACTTCGGTTTCCTCCACCAAAAATACTGAAATATTTTTGAAAGTGGCGTGAAATACCATAATCTAAGTAAAACTACTTGTGTTCCTCATCCGGATTGTGCCTTGTATATTGTTTCCGCTCTACTTGTGTTCCCCATCAGGATTGTTCCTTGTATATTGTTTCCGCTCTACTTGTGTTCCCCATCAGGATTGTGCCTTGTATATTGTTTCCGCTCTACTTGTGTTCCCCATCAGGATTGTGCCTTGTATATTGTTTCCGCTCTACTTGTGTTTCCCATCAGGATTGTGCCTTGTATATTGTTTCCGCTCTACTTGTGTTCCCCATCAGGATTGTGCTTTGTATATTGTTTCCGCTAATTTGTACTTTTAATTTGAATTCCGGTTATTTCAATCATGCGAATCTTGACCAAGACTTATATTTATTATTGGTGACATGCATCATGTTTAATAAAAGACAATATTGGCATTAGCTATATGAAGTAAGACACTGTGAGATAAACATTGATTTAACAGGGATGACTATCCCTTTATCGATTAATATATTGATAGTTAGTATGACTGGTCATCACTATTCCCCAGACATTAATGACTAATTATACAGAGTGAGATTCCCCAGACATTAATGACTAATTATACAGCGTCAGATTCCTCTGACATTAGTGTCTAATTATACAGCGTCAGATTCCCCAGACATTAGTGACTAATTATACAGCGTGAGATTCCCCAGACATTAGTGACTAATTATACAGCGTGAGATTCCCCAGACATTAGTGACTAATTATACAGCGTGAGATTCCCCAGACATTAATGACTAATTATACAGCGTCAGATTCCCCAGACATTAGTGACTAACTATACAGCGTCAGATTCCCCAAACATTAGTGACTAATTATACAGCGTCAGATTATATTATATTATACTATAAGATATTCCCCAGACATTAGTGACTAATTATACAGCGTCAGATTATACTCTAAGATCTTTCTAAAAACAAAACAACAGAAAATGACATTATAAAGTCTCTTGAATGTAAGCAAAGCCAAAAATGAATATAATTTATCTTTTAAGGTGTTCTATGATTAAGAAGAAAAACACATAAATATTTCGAATATTGTGTAAATTGTAGAAAACAAAGCCAACGCTCTGATTGATGTTTTTTGGGCGCTTGAAGTCAATTGACAAACATTCCATGTATATTCAGGACGATAGCAAGTTATATTAGAATTATGCAGAAAGGAGGACGGAATGAACAAAACAGGACAATGACTACTACTAGTAGAGCATAGGGAGAAGAAATAAATAGTATTTTATGACGGCTTTTATACGCATGCTCTCTTCCTAAAGGATATCTTTAACATGCAGGAATCGTGTAACTTTCCACTCTTAACAGGGAACCTGCAATGGTACACGTCCAGACTTTGCCTGCCTATTATAACATAGCAACTTGCAATCGAAAGGCATCACCCATCCGACACCTTGGAAGATTTTTATATTATGAGAGGAAGTCAATAAAATGGCGTTAAAATGCAATAAAATACAATAATGGTTTGACCATCAATGGCTTCAGAATATTATTGATACAAAATGTAAACTAACATAGCACACAAATAAGCTTTGGTTTATGTATCTGAAGAGGCTTCATTTACGCGAACAACTCACAGATGGCACACATTTTATTATGCAATTAATGACTTCTAATGAGTTACAGTGTAGATACAAGGATTTATTAATCTAATAATATGATTGTTACCGAGGCCTGAGGACGAGGTTAATATATTATTCTTTGGTTAATAAATCCTGGCTTCCATCGAATTGAAAGTCATTAATTGTTTTATTATATGACACATTTTTATATGTTGCTTTCACCCTTAAAGTAAGCGTTTCCTTGGTTTAGAATGGTGCAAGACAAGGTGCATATTATACATTTATTGCATGCTGGTGATGGAAATATGAAATTGTATTCACCCAAGAGTATCATATTTCCCGAGGGCAACGCCCGAGGGGAATATGATACTCGTGGGTGAATAAATTTTCATATTTCCTGAACCCTCATGCTATAAATGTGTTATTATACCGAATGAAACCAAGAAAACACATACATGTAAAATACTGCTGGCAAGCATATTTTAAGTCCATTGGAACGTTGTCTCAGACATTTAAAAACCACATCCACAACAACATTGCAACGGTCGCTTGCAAGTGATGCGTTCCGAGTGCCTCTGACGTTTTCCTGTCAAAGAACGATAACTCTGGCAGTAAAACCCATGAGGCTTCCGAAGAGGTGGAATATGATATTTATTTCATGGAATATGATTTTTGTCCTGTATGATCACGTGTTCTGATGTTTACCCATTGTCCAATCAAATTAATCTATTTATGGTTATTAATATATGAGGTATAATAAAACGTTTTATCAAAGAACGTTACTAGGGAAGTCAACCAATTCGAAAAGATATTATTTATAGTCATATAAAATATCATATCAAGAAACCTTTATTCATTTATAGATCATTTGGTTGGGGAAATGAGAAAACAGGTATTCATTTACAAGTCACGACATTTTAAACATGAATCATCGAAAGCACTGAATGAACTAATCTTACAGAACGAACCTTCACTGACCTAAATAATGATGTTGTGAATTAGTAATCATCGTCCATCCTAACATTCAATTTTCTCTGAATAATAGTTTGATAGTTTGCAAATAGACAGCTAATAACATAATTTGTATTTAACCCATGATGAGAGTTCTCCTGAAGAGAGCTAACGTGGATCTTTTTAATAACCTTTTAGTCTGTTAAGTACAAAATACCAATAACCATTTGGTGGTTTGAACTTTAGAGTTAATTTGTTTTCCCTTGTCTTCTGATTGTAGTGGTGTAGCTATATAGATATCAAATAGTATTTTGAACTATCTTAAAAATTTCACGCACATTATTGGTGCATACGTTTGGAAAATATTGTTTTTCATTGTTTTTGCTTAATTAATAAATGATTCTGTTCGTCATATTACCATGTCAGTGACTCCATCATACATCTAGGATCTGTCGTCTGGTCACGTGTTTTCGCCATGAATTATTGTACTCACTTGACGTTAAGAAAAAATGACATGCTCCAGGACAAAAATAAATCCCGGCACATATTTAATGACTCATGTCTTCATCAAAAGTGGAGTGCATTTCTTGTGTTATATCAGACTAATGAACGTCTTGATGAAAGCAACCTTCACTTTGTTGTGTTTCCATGATATCCATCGTTTTGTAGTCAGACGATTATATAAATATAAATCGCTAATCAGTATATCTTTGGCAAGACAGAATTTTACGTAGGAGTAAATATCTAATCTATTTGTACACTCTATTGGAGTTATATAGAGTGCAAAAAAAACTAAAATAGTGGGTGGATATCTAATTAATTAATCACCTCTTTATCTTTTGTATGTGTATATAACATGCTATTATCTATCATATGATATCACATCCTATTGTAACTATGGTTTGCTATAGACATACAAATTTGATTAATTAATTGTTGGTTTGATGCATTGAAAACGTAGATATCAAATTTAGTGCGCACAAGGGGTTTCTGGAACAACCTTCATCCGCCACTCTCAAATTCGAACAACCTTCATCCGCCACTCTCAAAGCCGATGGAACAACCTTCATCCACCACTCTCAAAGCTGACGGAACAACCTTCATTCGCCACTCTCAAAGCCGAACAACCTTCATCCGCCACTCTCAAAGCCAACCAACCTTCATCCGCCACTCTCAAAGCCGAACAACCTTCATCCGCCACTCTTAAAGCTGAAAGATTGGAAAGCCAAATAATTTTAAAATATTAGAATAGTTGGGAGCAGTAAATCCAATGGACCTAAACAGGATATCAAAAATCTAGCTAAAGTCACCTACCAAACTTTTCTCCTAGGAACCAAACATTCTGCTGTGTTATTGTTTTCTATGCAAACCTACGACATGGAATACTTGTTCGTGTGGTAATTAAATTGTTGCAATATAAACTGTCCTACAATAATTGTGTTGCAGTGTCAGATTTTAACACTTGTATCCTGTATATATAGTCAGTGCTGATACTGTCAGATTTCAACATTTGTATCCTGTATATATAGTCAGTGCTCATACTGTCAGATTTTAACACTTGTATCCTGTATATATAGTCAATCCTGATACTGTCAGATTTCAACACTTGTATCCTGTATATATAGTCAGTGCTGATACTGTCAGATTTCAACACTTGTATCCTGTATATATAGTCAGTACTCATACTGTCAGATTTCAACATTTGTATCCTGTATATATAGTCAGTACTGATACTGTCAGATTTCAACACTTGTATCCTGTATATATAGTCAGTACTGATACTGTCAGATTTCAACACTTGTATCCTGTATATATAGTCAGTGCTGATACTGTCAGATTTCAACACTTGTATCCTGTATATATAGTCAGTACTGATACTGTCAGATTTCAACACTTGTATCCTGTATATATAGTCAGTGCTGATACTGTCAGATTTCAACATTTGTATCCTGTATATATAGTCAGTACTCATACTGTCAGATTTCAACATTTGTATCCTGTATATATAGTCAGTACTGATACTGTCAGATTTCAACACTTGTATCCTGTATATATAGTCAGTACTGATACTGTCAGATTTCAACACTTGTATCCTGTATATATAGTCAGTACTGATACTGTCAGATTTTAACACTTGTATCCTGTATATATAGTCAGTGCTCATACTGTCAGATTTCAACACTTGTATCCTGTATATATAGTCAGTGCTGATACTGTCAGATTTCAACACTTGTATCCTGTATATATAGTCAGTGCTGATACTGTCAGATTTCAACACTTGTATCCTGTATATATAGTCAGTACTGATACTGTCAGATTTCAACACTTGTATCCTGTATATATAGTCAGTGCTGATACTGTCAGATTTCAACATTTGTATCCTGTATATATAGTCAGTACTGATACTGTCAGATTTCAACACTTGTATCCTGTATATATAGTCAGTACTGATACTGTCAGATTTCAACACTTGTATCCTGTATATAGAGTCAGTGCTCATACTGTCAGATTTCAACACTTGTATCCTGTATATATAGTCAGTGCTGATACTGTCAGATTTCAACACTTGTATCCTGTATATATAGTCAGTGCTGATACTGTCAGATTTCAACACTTGTATCCTGTATATATAGTCAGTGCTCATACTGTCAGATTTCAACATTTGTATCCTGTATATATAGTCAGTACTGATACTGTCAGATTTCAACATTTGTATCCTGTATATATAGTCAGTGCTGATACTGTCTGATTTCAACACTTGTATCCTGTATATATAGTCAGCGCTGATACTGTCAGATTTCAACACTTGTATCCTGTATATATAGTCAGTGCTGATACTGTCAGATTTCAACACTTGTATCCTGTATATATAGTCAGTACTGATACTGTCAGATTTCAACACTTGTATCCTGTATATATAGTCAGTGCTGATACTGTCAGATTTCAACACTTGTATCCTGTATATATAGTCAGTGCTGATACTGTCAGATTTCAACACTTGTATCCTGTATATATAGTCAGTGCTGATACTGTCTGATTTCAACACTTGTATCCTGTATATATAGTCAGTGCTGATACTGTCTGATTTCAACACTTGTATCCTGTATATATAGTCAGTGCTGATACTATCAGATTTCAACACTTGTATCCTGTATATATAGTCAGTACTGATACTGTCAGATTTCAACACTTGTATCCTGTATATATAGTCAGCGCTGATACTGTCAGATTTCAACACTTGTATCCTGTATATATAGTCAGTACTGATACTGTCAGATCTTAACACTTGTATCCTGTATATATAGTCAGTGCTCATACTGTCAGATTTCAACATTTGTATCCTGTATATATAATCAGTGCTGATACTGTCAGATTTCAACATTTGTATCCTGTATATATAGTCAGCGCTGATACTGTCAGATTTCAACACTTGTATCCTGTATATATAGTCAGTACTGATACTGTCAGATTTCAACACTTGTATCCTGTATATATAATCAGTACTGATACTGTCAGATTTCAACACTTGTATCCTGTATATATAGTCAGTACTGATACTGTCAGATTTCAACATTTGTATCCTGTATATATAGTCAGTACTGATACTGTCAGATTTCAACACTTGTATCCTGTATATATAGTCAGTGCTGATACTGTCAGATTTCAACACTTGTATCCTGTATATATAGTCAGTACTGATACTGTCAGATTTCAACACATGTATCCTGTATATATAGTCAGTACTGATACTGTCAGATTTCAACACTTGTATCCTGTATATATAGTCAGTGCTGATACTGTCAGATTTCAACATTTGTATCCTGTATATATAGTCAGTGCTGATACTGTCAGATTTCAACACTTGTATCCTGTATATATAGTCAGTGCTGATACTGTCAGATTTCAACACTTGTATCCTGTATATATAGTCAGTACTGATACTGTCAGATTTCAACACATGTATCCTGTATATATAGTCAGTGCTGATACTGTCAGATTTCAACACTTGTATACTGTATATATAGTCAGTACTGATACTGTCAGATTTTAACACTTGTATCCTGTATATATAGTCAGTACTGATACTGACAGATTTCAACACATGTATCCTGTATATATAGTCAGTGCTGATACTGTCAGATTTCAACACTTGTATACTGTATATATAGTCAGTACTGATACTGTCAGATTTTAACACTTGTATCCTGTATATATAGTCAGTACTGATACTGTCAGATTTCAACATTTGTATCCTGTATATATAGTCGGTGCTGATACTGTCAGATTTTTACACTTGTATTCTGTATATATAGTCAGTACTGATACTGTCAGATTTTAACACATGTATCCTGTATATATAGTCAGTGCTGATACTGTCAGATTTCAACACTTGTATCCTGTATATATAGTCAGTGCTGATACTGTCAGATCTTAACACTTGTATCCTGTATATATAGTCAGTACTGATACTGTCAGATTTTAACACTTGTATCCAGTATATATAGTCAGTACTGATACTGTCAGATTTTAACACTTGTATCCTGTATATATAGTCAGTGCTGATACTGTCAGATTTCAACACTTGTATCCTGTATATATAGTCAGCGCTGATACTGTCAGATTTCAACACTTGTATCCTGTATATATAGTCAGCGCTGATACTGTCAGATTTCAACACTTGTATCCTGTATATATAGTCAGTACTGATACTGTCAGATCTTAACACTTGTATCCTGTATATATAGTCAGTGCTCATACTGTCAGATTTCAACATTTGTATCCTGTATATATAATCAGTGCTGATACTGTCAGATTTCAACATTTGTATCCTGTATATATAGTCAGTACTGATACTGTCAGATTTCAACACTTGTATCCTGTATATATAGTCAGTGCTGATACTGTCAGATTTCAACACTTGTATCCTGTATATATAGTCAGTACTGATACTGTCAGATTTCAACACATGTATCCTGTATATATAGTCAGTACTGATACTGTCAGATTTCAACACTTGTATCCTGTATATATAGTCAGTGCTGATACTGTCAGATTTCAACACTTGTATCCTGTATATATAGTCAGTACTGATACTGTCAGATTTCAACACTTGTATCCTGTATATATAGTCAGTACTGATACTGTCAGATTTTAACACTTGTATCCTGTATATATAGTCAGTGCTCATACTGTCAGATTTCAACATTTGTATCCTGTATATATAGTCAGTACTGATACTGTCAGATTTCAACACTTGTATCCTGTATATATAGTCAGTACTGATACTGTCAGATTTCAACACTTGTATCCTGTATATATAGTCAGTACTGATACTGTCAGATTTCAACACTTGTATCCTGTATATATAGTCAGTACTGATACTGTCAGATTTTAACACTTGTATCCTGTATATATAGTCAGTACTGATACTGTCAGATCTTAACACTTGTATCCTGTATATATAGTCAGTGCTGATACTGTCAGATTTCAACATTTGTATCCTGTATATATAGTCGGTGCTGATACTGTCAGATTTTTACACTTGTATTCTGTATATATAGTCAGTACTGATACTGTCAGATTTCAACACTTGTATCCTGTATATATAGTCAGTGCTGATACTGTCAGATTTTAACACTTGTATCCTGTATATATAGTCAGTGCTGATACTATCAGATTTCAACACTTGCATCCTGTATATATAGTCAGTGCTGATACTGTCAGATTTCAACACTTGCATCCTGTATATATAGTCAGTGCTGATACTGTCAGATTTTAACATTTGTATCCTGTATATATAGTCAGTGCTGATACTGTCAGATTTCAACATTTGTATCCTGTATATATAGTCAGTGCTGATACTGTCAGATCTTAACACTTGTATCCTGTATATATAGTCAGTGCTGATACTGTCAGATTTTAACACTTGTATCCTGTATATATAGTCAGTGCTGATACTGTCAGATTTCAACATTTGTATCCTGTATATATAGTCAGTACTGATACTGTCAGATCTTAACACTTCCATCCTGTATATATAGTCAGTACTGATACTGTCAGATTTCAACACTTCCATCCTGTATATATAGTCAGTGCTGATACTGTCAGATTTCAACACTTCCATCCTGTATATATAGTCAGTGCTGATACTGTCAGATCTTAACACTTATATCCTGTATATATAGTCAGTGCTAATACTGTCAGATTTCAACACTTCCATCCTGTATATACAGTCAGTGCTGATACTATCAGATTTCAACATTTGTATCATGTATATATAGTCAGTGCTGATACTGTCAGATTTCAACACTTGCATCCTATATATATATAGTCAGCGCTGATACTGTCAGATTTCAACACTTGTATCCTGTATATACAGTCAGTGCTGATACTATCAGATTTCAACATTTGTATCATGTATATATAGTCAGTGCTGATACTGTCAGATTTCAACACTTGCATCCTATATATATATAGTCAGTGCTGATACTGTCAGATTTCAACATTTGTATCCTGTATATATAGTCAGTGCTGATACTGTCAGATTTCAACATTTGTATCCTGTATATATAGTCAGCGCTGATACTGTCAGATTTTAACACATGTATCCTGTATATATAGTCAGTGCTGATACTGTCGGATTTCAACATTTGTATCCTGTATATATAGTCAGTGCTGATACTGTCAGATTTCAACATTTGTATCCTGTATATATAGTCAGCGCTGATACTGTCAGATTTTAACACATGTATCCTGTATATATAGTCAGTACTGATACTGTCAGATTTCAACATTTGTATCCTGTATATATAGTCAGTACTGATACTGTCAGATTTCAACACTTGTATCCTGTATATATAGCCAGTGCTGATACTGTCAGATTTCAACATTTGTATCCTGTATATATAATCAGTGCTGATACTGTCAGATTTCAACACTTGTATCCTGTATATATAGTCAGTGCTGATACTGTCAGATTTCAACATTTGTATCCTGTATATATAATCAGTGCTGATACTGTCAGATTTCAACATTTGTATCCTGTATATATAGTCAGTACTGATACTGTCAGATTTCAACATTTGTATCCTGTATATGTAGTCAGTACTGATACTGTCAGATTTCAACACTTGTATCCTGTATATATAGCCAGTGCTGATACTGTCAGATTTTAACACTTGTATCCTGTATATATAGTCAGTGCTGATACTGTCAGATTTCAACATTTGTATCCTGTATATATAGTCAGTACTGATACTGTCAGATTTCAACACTTGTATCCAGTATATATAGTCAGTGCTGATACTGTCAGATTTCAACACTTGTATCCTGTATATATAGTCAGTGCTGATACTGTCAGATTTTAACACTTGTATCCAGTATATATAGTCAGTGCTGATACTGTCAGATTTTAACACTTGTATCCAGTATATATAGTCAGTGCTGATACTGTCAGATTTCAACACTTGTATCCTGTATATATAGTCAATCCTGATACTGTCAGATTTCAACACTTATATCCTGTATATATAGCCAGTGCTGATACTGTCAGATTTCAACACTTGTATCCTGTATATATAGTCAATCCTGATACTGTCAGATTTTAACACTTGTATCCAGTATATATAGTCAGTGCTGATACTGTCAGATTTCAACACTTGTATCCAGTATATATAGCCAGTGCTGATACTGTCAGATTTCAACACTTGTATCCTGTATATATAGCCAGTGCTGATACTGTCAGATTTCAACACATGTATCCTGTATATATAGTCAGTGCTGATACTGTCAGATTTCAACACTTGTATCCTGTATATATAGTCGGTGCTGATACTGTCAGATTTCAACATTTGTATCCTGTATATATAGTCAGTGCTGATACTGTCAGATTTCAACACTTGTATCCTGTATATATAGTCAGTGCTGATACTGTCAGATTTCAACATTTGTATCCTGTATATATAGTCAGTGCTGATACTGTCAGATTTCAACACTTGTATCCTGTATATATAGTCAGTACTGATACTGACAGATTTCAACACTTGTATCCTGTATATATAGTCAGTGCTGATACTGTCAGATTTTAACACTTGTATCCTGTATATATAGTCAGTACTGATACTGTCAGATTTTAACACTTGTATCCTGTATATATAGTCAGTGCTGATACTGTCAGATTTCAACACTTGTATCCTGTATATATAGTCAGTACTGATACTGACAGATTTCAACACTTGTATCCTATATATATAGTCAGTACTGATACTGACAGATTTCAACATTTGTATCCTGTATATATAGTCAGTACTGATACTGTCAGATTTCAACATTTGTATCCTGTATATATAGTCAGTGCTGATACTGTCAGATTTCAACACTTGTATCCTGTATATATAGTCAGTACTGATACTGACAGATTTCAACACTTGTATCCTATATATATAGTCAGTACTGATACTGTCAGATTTCAACACTTGTATCCTGTATATATATCAGTACTGATACTGTCAGATTTCAACATTTGTATCCTGTATATATAGTCAGTACTGATACTGTCAGATTTCAACACTTGTATCCTGTATATATAGCCAGTGCTGATACTGTCAGATTTCAACATTTGTATCCTGTATATATAGTCAGTGCTGATACTGTCAGAGTTCAACACTTGTATCCAGTATATATAGTCAGTGCTGATACTGTCAGATTTCAACATTTGTATCCTGTATATATAATCAGTGCTGATACTGTCAGATTTCAACATTTGTATCCTGTATATATAGTCAGCGCTGATACTGTTAGATTTTAACACTTGTATCCTGTATATATAGTCAGCGCTGATGCTGTCAGATGTCAACACGTGTATCCTGTATATATAATCAGTGCTGATACTGTCAGATGTTAACACTTCTATTCAGTATATATATTAAGTGCTGATACTGTTAGATCTTAACACTTATATCCTGTATATATAGTCAGTGCTGATACTGTCAGATTTCAACATTTGTATCCTGTATATATAGTCAGTGCTGATACTGTCAGATTTTAACATTTGTATCCTGTATATATAGTCAGTGCTGATACTGTCAGATTTCAACATTTGTATCCTGTATATATAGTCAGTACTGATACTGTCAGATTTTAACACTTGTATCCTGTATATATAGTCAGTGCTGATACTGTCAGATTTTAACACTTGTATCCTGTATATATAGTCAGTGCTGATATTGTCAGATTTTAACACATGTATCCTGTATATATAGTCAGTGCTGATACTGTCAGATTTTAACACATGTATCCTGTATATATAGTCAGTGCTGATACTGTCAGATTTTAACATTTGTATCCTGTATATATAGTCAGTGCTGATACTGTCAGATTTCAACATTTGTATCCTGTATATATAGTCAGTACTGATACTGTCAGATTTTAACACTTGTATCCTGTATATATAGTCAGTGCTGATACTGTCAGATTTTAACACATGTATCCTGTACATATAGTCAGTGCTGATACTGTCAGATTTTAACACATGTATCCTGTATATATAGTCAGTGCTGATACTGTCAGATTTTAACACATGTATCCTGTATATATAGTCAGTGCTGATACTGTCAGATTTTAACACTTGTATCCTGTATATATTGTCAGTGCTGATACTGTCAGATTTTAACACATGTATCCTGTATATATAGTCAGTACTGATACTGTCAGATTTCAACACTTGTATCCTGTATATATTGTCAGTGCTGATGCTGTCAGAGTTCAACACTTGTATCCTGCATATATTGTCAGTGCTGATGCTGTCAGATTTCAACACTTGTATCCTATATATATAGTCAGTACTGATACTGTCAGATTTCAACACTTGTATCCTGTATATATAGCCAGTGCTGATACTGTCAGATTTCAACACTTGTATCCTGTATATATAGTCAGTGCTGATACTGTCAGATTTCAACATTTGTATCCTGTATATATAGTCAGCGCTGATACTGTCAGATTTCAAAATTTGTATCCTGTATATATAGTCAGTGCTGATACTGTCAGATTTCAACACTTGTATCCTGTATATATAGTCAGTACTGATACTGTCAGATCTTAACATTTGTATCCTGTATATATAGTCAGCGCTGATACTGTCAGATTTCAACACTTGTATCCTATATATATAGTCAGTGCTGATACTGTCAGATTTCAACACTTGTATCCTGTATATATAGTCAGTGCTGATACTGTCAGATTTCAACATTTGTATCCTGTATATATAGTCAGCGCTGATACTGTCAGATTTCAAAATTTGTATCCTGTATATATAGTCAGCGCTGATACTGTCAGATTTCAACACTTGTATCCTGTATATATAGTCAGTGCTGATACTGTCAGATTTTAACACTTGTATCCTGTATATATAGTCAGTGCTGATTATGTCGAATTTCAACACTTGTATCCTGTATATATAGTCAGTGCTGATACTGTCAGATTTCAACACTTGTATTCTGTATATATAGTCAGTGCTGATACTGTCAGAGTTCAACATTTGTATCCTGTATATATTGTCAGTACTGATACTGTCAGATTTTAACACTTGTATCCTGTATATATAGTCAGTGCTGATACTGTCAGAGTTCAACATTTGTATCCTGTATATATTGTCAGTACTGATACTGTCAGATTTTAACACTTGTATCCTGTATATATAGTCAGCGCTGATACTGTCAGATTTCAACACTTGTATCCTGTATATATAGTCAGTACTGATACTGTCAGATTTCAACACTTGTATCCAGTATATATAGTCAGTGCTGATACTGTCAGATTTCAACATTTGTATCCTGTATATATAGTCAGTACTGATACTGTCAGATTTTAACACTTGTATCCTGTATATATAGTCAGTGCTGATACTGTCAGATTTCAACACTTGTATACTGTATATATAGTCAGTGCTGATACTGTCAGATCTTAACACTTATATCCTGTATATATAGTCAGTACTGATACTGTCAGATTTTAACACTTGTATCCTGTATATATAGTCAGTGCTGATACTGTCTGATTTCAACACTTGTATCCTGTATATATAGTCAGTGCTGATACTGTCAGATTTCAACATTTGTATCCTGTATATGTAGTCAGTGCTGATACTGTCAGATTTCAACATTTGTATCCTGTATATATAGTCAGTGCTGATACTGTCTGATTTCAACATTTGTATCCTGTATATGTAGTCAGTGCTGATACTGTCAGATTTCAACATTTGTATCCTGTATATATAGTCAGTGCTGATACTGTCAGATTTCAACATTTGTATCCTGTATATATAGTCAGTACTGATACTGTCAGATTTTAACACATGTATCCTGTATATATAGTCAGTGCTGATACTGTCAGATTTCAACATTTGTATCCTGTATATATAGTCAGTGCTGATACTGTCAGATTTCAACATTTGTATCCTGTATATATAATCAGTACTGATACTGTCAGATTTCAACATTTGTATCCTGTATATATAGTCAGTGCTGATACTGTCAGATTTCAACATTTGTATCCTGTATATATAGTCAGTGCTGATACTGTCAGATTTCAACACTTGTATCCTGTATATATAGTCGGTGCTGATACTGTCGGATTTCAACATTTGTATCCTGTATATATAGTCGGTGCTGATACTGTCAGATTTCAACATTTGTATCCTGTATATATAGTCAGTGCTGATACTGTCAGATTTCAACATTTGTATCCTGTATATATAGTCGGTGCTGATACTGTCAGATTTCAACATTTGTATCCTGTATATATAGTCAGTGCTGATACTGTCAGATTTCAACATTTGTATCCTGTATATATAATCAGTACTGATACTGTCAGATTTCAACATTTGTATCCTGTATATATAGTCAGTGCTGATACTGTCAGATTTCAACATTTGTATCCTGTATATATAGTCAGTGCTGATACTGTCAGATTTCAACATTTGTATCCTGTATATATAGTCGGTGCTGATACTGTCAGATTTCAACATTTGTTTCCTGTATATATAGTCAGTGCTGATACTGTCTGATTTCAACACTTGTATCCTGTATATATAGTCGGTGCTGATACTGTCAGATTTCAACATTTGTATCCTGTATATATAGTCAGTGCTGATACTGTCAGATTTCAACATTTGTATCCTGTATATATAGTCAGTGCTGATACTGTCAGATTTCAACACTTGTATCCTGTATATATAGTCGGTGCTGATACTGTCGGATTTCAACATTTGTATCCTGTATATATAGTCGGTGCTGATACTGTCAGATTTCAACATTTGTATCCTGTATATATAGTCAGTGCTGATACTGTCAGATTTCAACACTTGTATCCTGTATATATAGTCGGTGCTGATACTGTCAGATTTCAACATTTGTATCCTGTATATATAGTCAGTGCTGATACTGTCAGATTTCAACACTTGTATCCTGTATATATAATCAGTACTGATACTGTCAGATTTCAACATTTGTATCCTGTATATATAATCAGTGCTGATACTGTCAGATTTCAACACTTGTATCCTGTATATATAGTCAGTGCTGATACTGTCAGATTTCAACACTTGTATCCTGTATATATAGTCAGTACTGATACTGTCAGATTTCAACATTTGTATCCTGTATATATAGTCAGTACTGATACTGTCAGATTTTAACACTTGTATCCTGTATATATAGTCAGTGCTGATACTGTCAGAGTTCAACACTTGTATCCTATATATATAGTCAGTGCTGATACTGTCAGAGTTCAACATTTGTATCCTGTATATATAGTCAGTGCTGATACTGTCAGAGTTCAACACTTGTATCCTATATATATAGTCAGTACTGATACTGTCAGAGTTCAACATTTGTATCCTGTATATATAGTCAGTACTGATACTGTCAGAGTTCAACACTTGTATCCTGTATATATAGTCAGTGCTGATACTGTCAGATTTCAACACTTGTATCCTGTATATATAGTCAGTACTGATACTGTCAGATTTCAACATTTGTATCCTGTATATATAATCAGTACTGATACTGTCAGATTTTAACACTTGTATCCTGTATATATAGTCAGTGCTGATACTGTCAGATTTCAACACTTGTATCCTGTATATATAGTCAGTGCTGATACTGTCAGATTTTAACACTTGTATCCAGTATATATAGTCAGTACTGATACTGTCAGATTTCAACACTTGTATCCTGTATATATAGTCGGTGCTGATACTGTCAGATTTCAACACTTGTATCCTGTATATATAGTCGGTGCTGATACTGTCAGATTTCAACACTTGTATCCTGTATATATAGTCGGTGCTGATACTGTCAGATTTCAACACTTGTATCCTGTATATATAGCCAGTGCTGATACTGTCAGATTTCAACACTTGTATCCTGTATATATAGCCAGTCCTGATACTGTCAGATTTCAACACTTGTATCCTGTATATATAGTCAGTACTGATACTGTCAGATTTCAACACTTGTATCCTGTATATATAGTCGGTGCTGATACTGTCAGATTTCAACACTTGTATCCTGTATATATAGTCGGTGCTGATACTGTCAGATTTCAACACTTGTATCCTGTATATATAGCCAGTGCTGATACTGTCAGATTTCAACACTTGTATCCTGTATATATAGTCAGTACTGATACTGTCAGATTTCAACACTTGTATCCTGTATATATAGTCGGTGCTGATACTGTCAGATTTCAACACTTGTATCCTGTATATATAGTCGGTGCTGATACTGTCAGATTTCAACACTTGTATCCTGTATATATAGCCAGTGCTGATACTGTCAGATTTCAACACTTGTATCCTGTATATATAGCCAGTGCTGATACTGTCAGATTTCAACACTTGTATCCTGTATATATAGTCGGTGCTGATACTGTCAGATTTTAACATTTGTATCCTGTATATATAGTCAGTGCTGATACTGTCAGATTTTAACATTTGTATCCTGTATATATAGTCAGTACTGATACTGTCAGATTTCAACACTTGTATCCTGTATATATAGTCGGTGCTGATACTGTCAGATTTCAACACTTGTATCCTGTATATATAGCCAGTGCTGATACTGTCAGATTTCAACACTTGTATCCTGTATATATAGTCAGTACTGATACTGTCAGATTTCAACACTTGTATCCTGTATATATAGTCAGTACTGATACTGTCAGATTTCAACACTTGTATCCTGTATATATAGTCAGTGCTGATACTGTCAGATTTTAACACTTGTATCCTGTATATATAGTCAGTGCTGATACTGTCAGATTTCAACATTTGTATCCTGTATATATAATCAGTGCTGATACTGTCAGATTTCAACATTTGTATCCTGTATATATAGTCAGTGCTGATACTGTCAGATTTCAACACATGTATCCTGTATATATAGTCAGTACTGATACTGTCAGATTTCAACACTTGTATCCTATATATATAGTCAGTACTGATACTGTCAGATTTCAACATTTGTATCCTGTATATATAGTCAGTGCTGATACTGTCAGATTTTAACACTTGTATCCTGTATATATAGTCAGTGCTGATACTGTCAGATTTTAACACTTGCATCCTGTATATATAGTCAGCGCTGATACTGTCAGATTTTAACACTTGTATCCTGTATATATAGTCAGTACTGATACTGTCAGAGTTCAACACATGTATCCTGTATATATAGTCGGTGCTGATACTGTCAGATTTTAACACTTGTATCCTGTATATATAGTCAGTGCTGATACTGTCAGATTTTAACACTTGTATCCAGTATATATAGTCAGTGCTGATACTGTCAAATTTCAACACTTGTATCCTTTATATATATTCAGCGCTGATACTGACAGATTTCAACACTTGTATCTTGTATATATAGTCAGTGCTGATACTGTCCGTAGGTAACTTGTATGTACCAGTTTATTTTTAAATGTACAAAAGTTTATAATAAATAGTAAACGTTTCTTCTAACATCAGCAGTACCTAGTTTCCTTATTTCTTTCTTCTTTTTTCTTCTTTTTTAATTACAATGTACTTTGAATCAAAAAATGTTTACATCAAACACCAGATCACTGTCTTTGTTTTATCTTCTTATACCTTCTGTAATTTATATCAAATATTATTAGTTAGTTCTATTTGCTTCTCCCCTTAGAGATTCACAGTATATTACAAATGAAATTTATTCCTACGGATAGGGATTAATATAAGTTCTTGTAACTTGTTTCCCAATCCTATCAATTACTTCTTATTATGTAATGTATATAGCTGAATATTGTAATGTTATATTGAATTAATTAATAAAATATGCTTAACTATCTTATGATTTAGTTTATTTTCCTATCATCATTTTCTGACTCGACATCAGTGGCCACTCAACAAATGTAAATAGCGAAACGTCATAGAATACAATGTATTAGTTCAACTAGAATACAATGTATTAGTTCTACTAGAATACAATGTATTAGTTCAACTAGAATACAATGTATTAGTTCAACTAAAATACAATGTATTAGTTCTACTATAATACAATGTATTAGTTCTACTAGAATACAATGTATTAGTTCAACTAGAATACAATGTATTAGTTCTACTAGAATACAATGTATTAGTTCTACTATAATACAATGTATTAGTTCAACTAGAATACAATGTATTAGTTCTACTATAATACAATGTATTAGTTCAACTAGAATACAATGTATTAGTTCAACTAAAATACAATGTATTAGTTCTACTATAATACAATGTATTAGTTCTACTATAATACAATGTATTAGTTCAACTAGAATACAATGTATTAGTTCTACTATAATACAATGTATTAGTTGAACTAGAATACAATGTATTAGTTCAACTAAAATACAATGTATTAGTTCTACTATAATACAATGTATTAGTTCTACTAGAATACAATGTATTAGTTCTACTAGAATACAATGTATTAGTTCAACTAGAATACAATGTATTAGTTCTACTAGAATACAATGTATTAGTTCAACTAGAATACAATGTATTAGTTCAACTAGAATACAATGTATTAGTTCTACTATAATACAATGTATTAGTTCTACTATAATACAATGTATTAGTTCAACTAGAATACAATGTATTAGTTCTACTATAATACAATGTATTAGTTCTACTATAATACAATGTATTAGTTCAACTAGAATACAATGTATTAGTTCAACTATAATACAATGTATTAGTTCAATTATATATTGTTTCTGTCAAGTAATGCATATTTGACACAATAAAGTTTCAAGTGAATAATATAGTTTAATCATGTCGTCATCCCTATGCCACTATAAATCTAATCTAGACGTGTTTATTAAATGTTTTATTACACGGGGTGTCATTAAAGACAATTAAGGGCTCAACGACATGTGTGTTACTTTCTTGTATTCATGTTTCTATATCAGTAGCATCAATATTATCTTTTTAAGATGTCAATCTAATTACAATAAACGTTAGAGAAAACCGAAAGAACAATCATGGATAGACAATCCAGAGATACAGCAATAACGTTAGAGAAAACCGAAGGGGCAATCATGGATGGACAATCCAGAGACACAGCTATAAACATTAGAGAAACCCGAAGGGGCAATCATGGATGAACAACCCAGAGACACAGTAATAAACGTTAGAGAAAACCGAAGGGGCAATCATGGATGGACAATCCAGAGACACAGCAATAAACGTTAGAGAAAACCAAAGGGGTAATCATGGATGGACAATCCAGAGATACAGCAATAAACGTTAGAGAACACCGAAGGGATAATCATGGATGGACAATCCAGAGACACAGCAATAAACGTGGAAATAATTTTGGTGATAACTGCTAGCTTTGTGGGGCGAATGGATACACATTATGACGGGGAATCAATGAGTGCCTCGTTTTATTTTGTTAATTCTATATTCACTCAACTTGGGAAAATCAAAAAGTATAACATGCCATCAATAATGTTTATATTCCTAGAAGAAAGGAGAATTGGTTTGGACGTTAAACAGCATAGTGTCTACAGATTTGCAAAAAGAGTCAAATGTTTTAAAATTGTTTTCACGAAAATATATGACATATCTACTTCAGCTAATAACTGACGACCTTGTGTTTTATTGCTTGTTTTGTCAGAAGATGTATGATCTATTAGCGTTAATACACTTAAAGTACAATTGGGACAAGTGGTAATATGATAAACTTAACAGGTGATACGTCTTTAACTACACTTACTGGTATTACACTGGTATTATTGTTTTTATTGTCTTCACAACCTTGTGCTACAATAACGTAGCTGATGATCCCTTTGGTATCTTCACAACATTGTGCTACAATAACGTAGCTGATTATCCCTTTGGTATCTTCACAATCTTGTGCTACAATAGCGTAGCTGATTATCCCTTTGGTATCTTCACAACCTTGTGCTACAATAGCGTAGCTGATTATCCCTTTGGTATCTTCACAACAGTGTGCTACAATAACGTAGCTGATTATCCCTTTGGTATCTTCACAACCTTGTGCTACATTAACGACGCTGATTATCCCTGTGGTATCTTCACAACCTTGTGCTACAATAACGTAGCTGATTATCCCTTTGGTATCTTCACAACCTTGTGCTACAATAACGTAGCTGATTATCCCTTTGGTATTTTCACAACCTTGTGCTACAATAACTTAGCTGATTATCCCTGTGGTATCTTCACAACCTTGTGCTACAATAACGTAGCTGATTATCCCTTTGGTATCTTCACAACAGTGTGCTACAATAACGTAGCTGATTATCCCTTTGGTATTTTCACAACCTTGTGCTACAATGACTTAGCTGATTATCCCTGTGGTATCTTCACAACCTTGTGCTACAATAACGTAGCTGATTATTCGCTTGGTATCTTCACAACTTTGTGCTACAATAACGTAGCTCATTATCCCATTGGTATCTTCACAACCTTGTGCTACAATAACGTAACTGATTATCTGTTTGGTATCTTCACAACCTTGTGCTACATTAACGAAGCTGGTTATCACTTTGCTATCTTCACAACCTTGTGCTACAATAATGTAGCTGATTATTCTCTTGGTGTCTTCACAACCTTGAGCTACAATAACGTAGCTGATTATTCGCTTGGTGTCTTCACAACCTTGAGCTACAATAACGTAGCTGATTATCGCTTTGTTATCTTCACAGCCATGTGCTACAATAACGTAGCTGATTATTCGTTTGGTATCTTCACACCTTTGTGCTGCAATAATGTAGCTGATTATTCGTTTGGTATCTTCACAACCGTGTGCTGCAATAACGTCGCTGGTTATCATTGTGCTACTATAGCGTAGCTGATTATCTCTTTGGTATCTTCACAATCTTGTGCTGCAATAACGTCGCTGGTTATCCTTGTGCTACAATGACGTAGCTGATTATCCCTTTGGTATGTTCAAACTTTTTTCGCTCTATTTCATATACCTTTTCTGATACTCTCGTAAATAAATGTTCTTGTTTTACTGCTTCAATAATAAAAATCGATATTATAATGTAAATGTGTGAGGAATGTGTTCGTTGGTCAACAGATATTATAATGTAAATGTGTGAGGAATGTGTTCGGTGGTCAACAGATATTATAATGTAAATGTGTGAGGAATGTGTTCGTTGGTCAACAGATATTATAATGTAAATGTGTGAGGAATGTGTTCGTTTGGTAAACAGATGCTATATAATTGTAAATGTGTGAGTAATGTGTTCGTTGGTCAACAGATATTATAATGTAAATGTGTGACGAATGTGTTCGTTGGTCAACAGATATTATAATGTAAATGTGTGAGGAATGTGTTCGTTGGTCAACAGATATTATAATGTAAATGTGTGACGAATGTGTTCGTTGGTCAACAGATATTATAATGTAAATGTGTGAGGAATGTGTTCGTTGGTCAACAGATATTATAATGTAAATGTGTGAGGAATGTGTTCGTTGGTAAACAGATGCTATATAATTGTAAATGTGTGAGGAATGTGTTTGTTGGTAAACAGATGCAATTTAATTGTATATGTGTGAGGAATGTGTTCGTTGGTAAACAGATATTATAATGTAAATGTGTGACGAATGTGTTCGTTGGTCAACAGATATTACAATGTAAATGTGTGAGGAATGTGTTCGTTGGTCAACAGATATTATAATGTAAATGTGTGAGGAATGTGTTCGTTGGTCAACAGATATTATAATGTAAATCTGTGAGGAATGTGTTCGTTGGTAAACAAATATTATAATGTAAATGTGTGAGGAATGTGTTCGTTGGTCAACAGATATTATAATGTAAATCTGTGAGGAATGTGTTCGTTGGTCAACATATATTATAATTTAAATGTGTGAGGAATGTGTTCGTTGGTAAACAGATGCTATATAATTGTAAATGTGTGAGGAATGTGTTCGTTGGTAAACAGATGCTATTTAATTGTTAATGTGTGAGGAATGTGTTCGTTGGTAAACAGATGCTATATAATTGTAAATGTGTGAGGAATGTGTTCATTGGTAAACAGATGCTATATAATTGTAAATGTGTGAGGAATGTGTTCGTTGGTAAACAGATGCTATTTATTTGTAAATGTGTGAGGAATGTGTTCGTTGGTAAACAGATGCTATATAATTGTAAATGTGTGAGGAATGTGTTCGTTGGTAAACAGATGCTATATAATTGTAAATATGTGAGGAATGTGTTCGTTGGTAAACAGATGCTATTTAATTGTAAATGTGTGAGGAATGTGTTCATTGGTCAACAGATGCTATATAACTGTAAATGTGTGAGGAATGTGTTCATTGGTAAACAGATGCTATATAATTGTAAATGTGTGAGGAATGTGTCCGTTGGTAAACAGATGCTATATAATTGTAAATGTGTGAAGAATGTGTTCGTTGGTAAACAGATGCTATATAATTGTAAATGTGTGAGGAATGTGTTCGTTGGTCAACAGATATTATAATGTAAATGTGTGACGAATGTGTTCGTTGGTCAACAGATATTATAATGTAAATGTGTGAGGAATGTGTTCGTTGGTAAACAGATATTATAATGTAAATGTGTGACGAATGTGTTCGTTGGTCAACAGATATTATAATGTAAATGTGTGAGGAATGTGTTCGTTGGTCAACAGATATTATAATGTAAATGTGTGAGGAATGTGTTCGTTGATAAACAGATGCTATATAATTGTAAATGTGTGAGGAATGTGTTCGTTGGTAAACAGATGCTATTTAATTGTAAATGTGTGAGGAATGTGTTCGTTGGTAAGCAGATGCTATATAATTGTAAATGTGTGAGGAATGTGTTCGTTGGTAAACAGATGCTATATAATTGTAAATATGTGAGGAATGTGTTCGTTGGTAAACAGATGCTATATAATTGTAAATGTGTGAGGAATGTGTTCATTGGTAAACAGATGCTATATAATTGTAAATGTGTGAGGAATGTGTTCGTTGGTAAACAGATGCTATATAATTGTAGATGTGTGAGGAATGTGTTCGTTGGTAAACAGATGCTATATAATTGTAAATGTGTGAGGAATGTGTTCGTTGGTAAACAGATGCTATATAATTGTAAATGTGTGAGGAATGTGTTCGTTGGTAAACAGATGTTATATAATTGTAAATGATAATTTAATGTCTTTATTACTTATGGTTCTTGTCTTGTCTATTTACTTGATGATCATCGATGGTTATATAGTGTTACCTGTTACCTGTAATATAGTGTTACCTGTTACCTGTATATAGTGTTATCTGTTACCTGTAATATAGTGTTATCTGTTACCTGTAATATAGTGTTACCTGTTACCTGTAATATAGTGTTACCTGTTACCTGTATATAGTGTTATCTGTTACCTGTAATATAGTGTTATCTGTTACCTGTAATATAGTGTTACCTGTTACCTGTAATATAGTGTTACCTGTTACCTGTAATATAGTGTCACCTGTTACCTGTAATATAGTGTTATCTGTTACCTGTAATATAGTGTTATCTGTTACCTGTAATATAGTGTTATCTGTTACCTGTAATATAGTGTTATCTGTTACCTGTAATATAGTGTTATCTGTTACCTGTAATATAGTGTTATCTGTTACCTGTTACCTGTATATAGTGTTATCTGTTACCTGTAATATAGTGTTACCTGTTACCTGTATATAGTGTTTCCTGTTACCTTTGATGGTAATATAGTGTTTCCTGTTACCTTTGATGCCTATTAAATATTTAATTACAATCATATATATTATGTCGTGTTGGCAGATACAGTTAAACGATGTAAATTGTATATGTATTGATGACAATATCATCAACAGCAAATCTTTACGACAAATATGATCACTTCACTTTTGCCAATAATCAACTTCCCATTCACCATAGTGTTATTCCAGCACGACGCCACCAGCGTGTAAGATCTACATGCCACACTCATATGTTATTATAAGGTTTCTGTTCATTGTAGTGCTTTTCTGGACAGGGCTCTGCTGTAAAAGCTACTAAAACAAACCTACGTTGGGCCTAGGGCAGTGTTGCTCTTTTATTATTTGTGTTTGTCTTTTTGTGTTGTTTGTCTATGTTCTGTATTTTGTACTCAATGATTTCTGTCCTTCTCATTGAACACATGTAAAATACGGGGGCGAACTTAGGTGCTCCGGAAAGGTAAACAGTTCCTAGTAGTACATGTTGGGTTATTTTTATTTACAAACCCGGTGATAAGTCATGAAGGAGAACAATTGCTATGGTCACCTCTACTTAAGGGAGAACCTCAGTTTTCAAAATAATTATATTATCAAGGAACTTAAGATTTCAAACATAAATATATCTAATATACAGCGTTCCAGTGTCGAAACACTGACTACCAAAAATGAGAAATTGTCAAGTTATAATAAAAATAATAAAAAGCCTGACTGTGTACCATTGTGTTAAGAGAGTGTCATGCCTTTGTTCTATTATATACCATTAATGTAGATTTTGTAAACGTTCAGAGGTATTACAAAACGTATCTTGTTTGCCCCTACTGAACTACTATACCTGTTCAGTGGTAGTCAACAGTCGTTATCCCATGTTGTCCTATTCCTGTCTCATTTCTCAATCATTTTTCTTAGATATCGTTGACTTTGATCTCGTTCTGGATAGGCAAGAAATATTTGCAACTGGATATTACACAACCAACGACCAATCAACAAAACAGCTGGGAAGCTAAATGTATATACCAGACATCAACAAAACAGCTGGGAAGCTAAATGTATATACCAGACATCAACAAAACAGCTGGGAAGTTAAATGTATATACCAGACATCAACAAAACAGCTGGGAAGTTAAATGTATATTCCAAACATCAACAAAACAGCTGGGAAGTTAAATGTATATACCAGACATCAACAAAACAGCTGGGAAGTTAAATGTATATACCAGATATCAACGTACACAAAAAGATTATATCTACAGTAATACATATAGATCGGTCTAAGAGACATACATCATAAGAATCTTTTATTAAAATTACAACTAGAAATCAATAGATGGCATCGTGTAATTAAGAGTTACGACGAGTAACTATAATATATCACATTGTGTAATTATCGATAGATGACTATAGACAATATAATTGTTATGTTATAGTAAGGATACATATACAATCGTTAGATATGCTACAATACGTGGATATACAACTGGGGACTGTCATTTAATGAGCATACTCAATAAAACAAACATTGTATGTAGTGGCGATCATTGCCGTATTGAGATTTCAAATCAGCGGTAATGTAAACCAGAAAAAAAGCAAAAGAAGTCAAGCAAATGTACGGTTATTTGACCAAAGTGTTCGTCGTATATTCTAATATGACGTCCTTCATTGGCTATATAAACAATGCAGTGATAAAATTTCCGATATATTTTACTTGGCACGTGCGCATTGCCGAAAAATATATGGGCACTATTCCTGGGTTATTTCATCTTATTTCTTTACATGGACAGCGCTCAGCTTCTGACGCAAAGGCTACTCAAACAATGCTGCGTTGCTCTTAGGTTGAAGTAATCGCTACAAAAACAATGTGTGTCTTATAAGAAGCGGGAACTGCTTATTCTGCGCGAGCACCTGAATTCACCCCCTATTTTCTTTTTTTTTTCTTTTTTTTTTTTGTGGGATCCGTGTTGCTCATCTGTTTAGTTTTTTATGTTGTACTATTATGTGTTTTTACGTTCATAGTTCCATGTTGATATGTCCACTACGATTTCCGCATAAAATCGATATTGATATCAGTCACGGTTGTATATCAACCGCCCATAACGATATCGATATCAGTCACGGCTACACATCAACCACCTGTACCAATATCGAAATCAATCGCGGTTGCACATCAACCACCCGTGACGATATCGATATCATTCATGGTTGCACATTAACCACCCGTGACGATATCGATATCATTCACGGTTGCACATTAACCATCAGTGGTGATATCGATATCAATCACGGTTGTATATTAACCACCAGTGGTGATATCGATATCAGTCATGGTGACACATGTTTTCGTTTTTTAAATATATATGTCATAATTCTTATTATTATATTTCATGTAAATGTCCTGTCTTCTCATTGCTTAAGGAGCGTGTGCCAATTTAGTTTATCACATGGCAGAGGGTGATAATTTAGTCTATGACCTGGCAGAGGGTGATAATTTAGTCTATCACATGGCATAGCTGACACAATTGCTCACTTTTCATTTAAGAACACCCATCTGTATAAAACACACACCAAAATGGCAGAAAAATATTAAAAAATATAAAAAATGTATGTAATCTTATTTATTACACATCATCGATATCACAGTTTAATACATTTAAAGACAACAGCAATTGAAATTCAGTGCATCACAAACATAAAAAAGAATGAAACCAGAAGAAAAGAACATTCAGTATAATAAAACAAATAAAACATAGCTGAGAGGGTGGTAGAGCAGATTGTTACCCCTAGAAATATCATTGTCAACCTCGGCTTCGCCTCGGTTGGCAATGAATTTCTCGGGGTAACAATCTGCTCTATCACCCTCTCAGCTATGTGTTATTTATATAATATCACATCTTTATTAAGACCTCGACCGTTATATTACATCGAGAGGAGTTCTCGGGGTTATATTACCTTCTCGTGTTATAAAGGTTTGATATTGAAGAATCCATGTAATAATCTATAATTAAGTGGGCAGATCAATTAGATATACTTCATATAGACTTTTAACAATGATGTTGAAGGATTATTGCCATGAAATATTATATTTGTCATATGTTATCTCTTCAGTAGCAAAGTTTGTCATATTTTATATCTTCAGTAAATTTGATCTCTTCAGTAACAAAGTTTGTAAAGTTGTAATAAATCATATCACAAAAAATTAGTTACCAATCCTTCTTCACTGGAAGAATATCGTTCAATATTATTTTGTGCATTGCTCTGTAGTGTAAAAAGATTAAATTGCACTTAATATCCATTTGACGTACTAAGAAAATCTATTTAAAATATATATTTAATTGTCCCATGTTCAATATGAAATACAATACACATACATCACGAGTGGACCGTATGATAGAGCGAGTTGTGTAATAAAGGACGAAGTCCTTATAACTGTAGACTGTCCGATTTTTCCTCCTTTCTATATTGATAGCCAAATATTTGTTCACCGGAAGATTAAAAAATAGATCAATTGATATTTAGAAACGCAAAAGAAATATATTTCAATGAAAAATTCCCAATTCTTTAATTATTTACTCTATGCAAAATCGAAATAAACTTGAAATAAAATTCTAATAAAAAAATCTCTTTCTACGAAACTATCGACGGAAGAGCGGCGTAGGTAAAATGAACGGAACAGCCATAAGTCAAAGAGAGATAACTCCAGCCAAATAATTAAATTAAACTTTAAAAAGTACTTGAAAAAAAAATACATTCCCTTCTCACGCCTCCCTCTTAAAACTATAGGATTTCGTTCTTCAAACAGGTTGTGCCTGTCTCATATTATTTAATGTATCATGGGTCACATTAATCACTACTATGAAACCGGCACGGCCATGAATGCTCGCGCATCTGAAAATTATCTGGCAATTGCACGCAGTGCATCAAAAAGTGTCGAGATTTTTTGGGCCGAGATATATTGGGGACGACTTTTTTTTAGGGCCGAATCTAGGTCTCATTCAATCGAACTGTCGTTCCTTTATTCGAGTTACGAAATCTCAAAAGATAACTTCCGCGTAGAAACAAAAATTCTTGTCAGTATGTCAGAAGAGATTTAATAAAATAAAAAATATCAATATAAGTAAAACAAGCTAACAAAATGACTTTTATTACACACGGGTTCCTGGTTTCAGTGGTATCGGACGTACGAGAGAGGGTACGAGACTTCAGGATCACCTTTGCGCTTTATGTTAAGAAGATCTTCATTAGTTGAGTGTGTTAGTGTGTTACACGGAACCGGTGTTTACAAAGCGTCGATTTTGTTTTTATTCGTCACTTTGTTCAACCATGTTTGTCAAAAAATCCTAAGTACACATTGTATACCATAAAGAGCTCGCTAACGCTCGCATATTACTTAATAACATAGATTGTATTAGTTTACATGATGAATGTTTTAACATTATAACATTTTGACAGGAAAGATCTTCACTCCAGCTACAATACTGACGAACTATTCACTAACTACGACAAGACAATATTTAACGATTGGGGTGCTTTAAGCCTTTTACCTCTCCCATTCGATGAAAAGTATCATCGTCAGTGACGTCAGTTTTTGATTACTGTTTTTTTTTTTAATATTTACCTTTAAACAAAGGTATAGAAGATGTCCATACGATTCTTTCTGGTGTAAAAAAATATAATAACTACGTACACATTTTAAAAATAAATTAATTTTAGTGTCACATGTCATTTTATACGTGTTTTGATTGGTTTAAGAAGTTGAGGTTATAATCCAATGTACGGAATCTGAAAATAGACGTCGTTCTCAAGGCGTCGCGTGCCGTTGTCATCAAGTGATTATCTATAAATGAGGCACCTTTGGGATTATTTAAATTTATTTCCGATTATTTGCCTTATTTTGAAAAATTTAATATATTTTTCAATATCATAGCAAAAAAAGTTTGAATTGATTTATAAGGATTGATCGAAATTATTTGTTCGGTTCATTCGAAATAACCTCAATCAGGTTATTTCTTCATGAACCGAACAAAAATTGCGATAAATCCTTAAATAATTGTTTCAAATGAGAAATTTTACTTCTACTTGGTTCAACTCTTGATCAATGATACCGAATAATCAGATGTCTAATAATACATGTAGCGGCTGTATAATGGTTGGGGTGCTTGAATCGGATACGGACAGGGTCGGCTTTAAGCCAATAGCGTCCCACCATGGAGTTATATGGATACGTATTATATCCTGGATTCGAAACCAAAGACGATACAATCGGTATCTATTGCTCCTCTCGGAGCACGCAGAAATAAGGAATAAGTACAAAGACTAGGTGTCTCGGGAGTCGTGATGATGTTAGAGGAGAGCGATATGTCTATCTGTAGACTGATGTTTTAGTTAGGATAGCATCCAATCAGTAACAAGTGCTATTAAGTCACTGACATGGTTTATTAGACATATTTATTATTGAAATTTATAGTTCCTAAATAATGTAACTATTTAAAAAAAAAAGGATATATCTCCATCGGACATAGGTAGTTGTAGCCGATTTTGTCTATACTGTTTAGATATACCTCCCTCGGACATAGGTAATTGTAGCCGATTTTGTCTATACTGTTTAGATATACCTCCCTCTGACATAGGTAATTGTAGCCGATTTTGTCTATACTGTTTAGATATACCTCCCTCGGACATAGGTAATTGTAGCCGATTTTGTCTATACTGTTTAGATATACCTCCCTCTGACATAGGTAAGTGTAGCCGATTTTTTCTATACTGTTTAGATATACCCTCCTCTGAAATAGGTAATTGTAGCCGATTTTGTCTATACTGTTTAGATATACCTCCCTCGGACATAGGTAATTGTAGCCGATTTTGTCTATGCTGTTTAGATATACCTCCCTCGGACATAGGTAGTTGTAGCCGATTTTGTCTATACTGTTTAGATATACCTCCCCCGGGCATAGTTAATTGTAGCCGATTTTGACTATACTGTTTAGATATACCTCCCTCTGACATAGGTAATTGTAGCTGATTTTGTCTATACTGTTTAGATATACCTCCCTCTGACATAGGTAGTTGTAGCCGATTTTGTCTATACTGTTTAGATATACCTTCCTCGGACATAGGTAATGATTGCCGATTTTTTCTATACTGTTTAGATATACCTCCCTCGGGCATAGGTAATTGTAGCCGATTTTGTCTATACTGTTTAGATATACCTCCCTTGGGCATAGGTAGTTGTAGCCGACTTTTTCTATACTGTTTAGATATACCTCCCTCGGGCATAGGTAATTGTAGCCGATTTTTTCTATACTGTTTAGATATACCTCCCTCGGACATAGGTAATTGTAGCCGATTTTTTCTATACTGTTTAGATATACCTCCCTCTGACATAGGTAGTTGTAGCCGATTTTGTCTATACTGTTTAGATATACCTCCCTCTGACATAGGTAGTTGTAGCCGATTTTGTCTATACTGTTTAGATATACCTCCCTCTAACATAGGTAATTGTAGCCGATTTTTTCAATACTGTTTAGATATACCTCCCTCGGACATAGGTAATTGTAGCCGATTGTGTCTATACTGTTTAGATATACCTCCCTCTGACATAGGTAAGTGTAGCCGATTTTTTCTATACTGTTTAGATATACTCCCCTCTGAAATAGGTAATTGTAGCCGATTTTGTCTATACTGTTTAGATATACCTCCCTCGGACATAGGTAATTGTAGCCGATTTTGTCTATGCTGTTTAGATATACCTCCCTCGGGCATAGGTAGTTGTAGCCGGTTTTGTCTATACTGTTTAGATATACCTCCCCCGGGCATAGGTAATTGTAGCCGATTTTGACTATACTGTTTAGATATACCTCCCTCTGACATAGGTAATTGTAGCCGAATTTGTCTATACTGTTTAGATATACCTCCCTCGGGCATATGTAGTTGCAGCCGATTTTTTCTATACTGTTTAGATATACCTCCCTCGGGCATAGGTAATTGTAGCCGATTTTTTCTATACTGTTTAGATATACCTCCCTCTGACATAGGTAATTGTAGCTGATTTTGTCTATACTGTTTAGATATACCTCCCTCTGACATAGGTAGTTGTAGCCGATTTTGTCTATACTGTTTAGATATACCTTCCTCGGACATAGGTAATGATTGCCGATTTTGTCTATACTGTTTAGATATACCTCCCTCGGGCATAGGTAATTGTAGCCGATTTTGTCTATATTGTTTAGATATACCTCCCTCGGGCATAGGTAGTTGTAGCCGACTTTTTCTATACTGTTTAGATATACCTCCCTCGGGCATAGGTAATTGTAGCCGATTTTGTCTATACTGTTTAGATATACCTCCCTCTGACATAGGTAGTTGTAGCCGATTTTTTCTATACTGTTTAGATATACCTCCCTCGGGTATAGGTAATCGTAGCCGATTTTGTATATAGTGTTTAGATATACCCCCCTCTGAAATAGGTAATTGTAGCCGATTTTTTCTATACTGTTTAGATATACCTCCCTCGGACATAGGTAATTGTAGCCGATTTTTTCTATACTGTTTAGATATACCTCCCTCTGACATAGGTAATTATAGCCGACTTTGTCTATACTGCTTAGATATACCTCCCTCGGGCATAGGTAATTGAAGCCGATTTTGTCTATACTGTTTAGATATACCTTCCTCAGACATAGGTAATTGAAGCCGATTTTATCTATACTGTTTAAATATACCTCCATCGGACATAGGTAATTGTAGCCGATTTTGTCTATACTGTTTATATATACCTCCCTCGGACATAGGTAATTGTAGCCGATTTTGTCTATACTGTTTAGATATACCTCCCTCGGACATAGGTAATTGTAGCCGATTTTTTCTATACTGTTTAGATATACCTCCCTCTGACATAGGTAGTTGTAGCCGATTTTTTCTATACTGTTTAGATATACCTCCCTCTGACATAGGTAGTTGTAGCCGATTTTTTCTATACTGTTTAGATATACCTCCCTCGGGCATAGGTAATTGTAGCCGATTTTGCCTATACTGTTTAGATATACCTCCCTCTAACATAGGTAATTGTAGACGATTTTTTCTATACTGTTTAGATATACCTCCCTCGGACATAGGTAATTGTAGCCGATTTTGTCTATACTGTTTAGATATACCTCCCTCTGACATAGGTAAGTGTAGCCGATTTTTTCTATACTGTTTAGATATACCCCCCTCTGAAATAGGTAATTGTAGCCGATTTTGTTTATACTGTTTAGATATACCTCCCTCGGACATAGGTAATTGTAGCCGATTTTTTCTATACTGTTTAGATATACCTCCCTCTGACATAGGTAATTATAGCCGACTTTGTCTATACTGTTTAGATATACCTCCCTCGGGCATAGGTAATTGTAGCCGATTTTTTCTATACTGTTTAGATATACCTCCCTCGGACATAGGTAATTGAAGCCGATTTTGTCTATACTGTTTAGATATACCTCCATCGGACATAGGTAATTGTAGCCGATTTTGTCTATACTGTTTATATATACCTCCCTCGGACATAGGTAATTGTAGCCGATTTTGTCTATACTGTTTAGATATACCTCCCTCGGATATAGGTAATTGTAGCCGATTTTTTCTATACTGTTTAGATATACCTCCCTCTGACATAGGTAGTTGTAGCCGATTTTTTCTATACTGTTTAGACATACCTCTCTCTGACATAGGTAGTTGTAGCCGATTTTTTCTATACTGTTTAGATATACCTCCCTCGGGCATAGGTAATTGTAGCCGATTTTTTCTATACTGTTTAGATATACCTCCCTCTAACATAGGTAATTGTAGCCGATTTTTTCTATACTGTTTAGATATACCTCCCTCGGACCTAGGTAATTGTAGCCGATTTTGTCTATACTGTTTAGATATACCTCCCTCTGACATAGGTAAGTGTAGCCGATTTTTTCTATACTATTTAGATATACTCCCCTCTGAAATAGGTAATTGTAGCCGATTTTGTCTATACTGTTTAGATATACCTCCCTCGGACATAGGTAATTGTAGCCGATTTTGTCTATGCTTTTTAGATATACCTCCCTCGGGCATAGGTAGTTGTAGCCGGTTTTGTCTATACTGTTTAGATATACCTCCCCCGGGCATAGGTAATTGTAGCCGATTTTGACTATACTGTTTAGATATACCTCCCTCTGACATAGGTAATTGTAGCCGAATTTGTCTATACTGTTTAGATATACCTCCCTCGGGCATATGTAGTTGCAGCCGATTTTTTCTATACTGTTTAGATATACCTCCCTTGGGCATAGGTAATTGTAGTCGATTTTTTCTATACTGTTTAGATATACCTCCCTCTGACATAGGTAATTGTAGCTGATTTTGTCTATACTGTTTAGATATACCTCCCTCTGACATAGGTAGTTGTAGCCGATTTTGTCTATACTGTTTAGATATACCTTCCTCGGACATAGGTAATGATTGCCGATTTTGTCTATACTGTTTAGATATACCTCCCTCGGGCATAGGTAATTGTAGCCGATTTTGTCTATACTGTTTAGATATACCTCCCTCGGGCATAGGTAGTTGTAGCCGACTTTTTCTATACTGTTTAGATATACCTCCCTCGGGCATAGGTAATTGTAGCCGATTTTGTCTATACTGTTTAGATATACCTCCCTCTGACATAGGTAGTTGTAGCCGATTTTTTCTATACTGTTTAGATATACCTCCCTCGGGCATAGGTAATCGTAGCCGATTTTGTATATAGTGTTTAGATATACCCCCCTCTGAAATAGGTACTTGTAGCCGATTTTTTCTATACTGTTTAGATATACCTCCCTCGGACATAGGTAATTGTAGCCGATTTTTTCTATACTGTTTAGATATACCTCCCTCTGACATAGGTAATTATAGCCGACTTTGTCTATACTGTTTAGATATACCTCCCTCGGGCATAGGTAATTGAAGCCGATTTTGTCTATACTGTTTAGATATACCTTCCTCGGACATAGGTAATTGAAGCCGATTTTGTCTATACTGTTTAAATATACCTCCATCGGACATAGGTAATTGTAGCCGATTTTTTCTATACTGTTTATATATACCTCCCTCGGACATAGGTAATTGTAGCCGATTTTGTCTATACTGTTTAGATATACCTCCCTCGGATATAGGTAATTGTAGCCGATTTTTTCTATACTGTTTAGATATACCTCCCTCTGACATAGGTAGTTGTAGCCGATTTTTTCTATACTGTTTAGATATACCTCCCTCGGGCATAGGTAATTGTAGCCGATTTTGTCTATGCTGTTTAGATATACCTCCCTCTAACATAGGTAATTGTAGCCGATTTTTTCTATACTGTTTAGATATACCTCCCTCGGACATAGGTAATTGTAGCCGATTTTGTCTATACTGTTTAGATATACCTCCATCTGACATAGGTAAGTGTAGCCGATTTTTTCTATATTGTTTAGATATACCCCCCTCTGAAATAGGTAATTGTAGCCGATTTTGTCTATGCTGTTTAGATATACCTCCCTCGGACATAGGTAATTGTAGCCGATTTTGTCTATGCTGTTTAGATATACCTCCCTCGGGCATAGGTAGTTGTAGCCGGTTTTGTCTATACTGTTTAGATATACCTCCCTCGGGCATAGATAGTTGTAGCCGATTTTGTCTATACTGTTTCGATATACCTCCCTCGGGCATAGATAATTGTAGCCGAATTCGTCTATACTGTTTATATATACCTCCCTCGGGCATAGGTAGTTGTAGCCGAATTCGTCTATACTGTTTATATATACATCCCTCGGACATAGGTAATTGTAGCCGATTTTTTCTATACTGTTTAGATATACCTCCCTCGGACATAGGTAATTGTAGCCGATTTTTTCTATACTGTTTAGATATACCCCCCTCTGACATAGGTAGTTGTAGCCGATTTTGTCTATACTGTTTAGATATACCTCTCTCTGACATAGGTAAGTGTAGCCGATTTTTTCTATACTGTTTAGATATACCTCCCTCGGACATAGGTAATTGTAGCCGATTTTGTCTATACTGTTTAGATATACCTCCCTCGGACATAGGTAATTGTAGCCGATTTTGTCTATACTGTTTTGATATACCTCTCTCTGACATAGATAATTGTAGCCGATTTTGTCTATACTGTTTAGATATATCTCTCTCTGACATAGGTAAGTGTAGCCGATTTTTTCTATACTGTTTAGATATACCTCTCTCTGACATAGGTAAGTGTAGCCGATTTTGTCTATACTGTTTAGATATACCTCCCTCGGGCATAGGTAATTGTAGCCGATTTTGTCTATACTGTTTAGATATACCTCCCTCGGACATAGGTAATTGTAGCCGATTTTGTCTATACTGTTTAGATATATCTCCCTCGGGCATAGATAATTGTAGCCGAATTTGTCTATACTGTTTAGATATACCTCCCTCGGACATAGGTAGTTGTAGCCGATTTTGTCTATACTGTTTAGATATACCTCTCTCGGACATAGGTAATTGTAGCCGATTTTGTCTATACTGTTTATATATACCTCCCTCGGACATATGTAGTTGTAGCCGATTTTGTCTATGCTGTTTAGATATACCTCCTTCTGACATAGGTAGTTGTAGCCGATTTTGTCTATACTGTTTTGATATACCTCTCTTTGATTTTGTTTATATTGTTTAGACCGTTTGATGTTCTTGGTCTTAGTGAGTTGTAATATTCAGCTGACCAATGTTTGAACTCGGAACACCTAATCAAGCTGATTACCACGATGAGTGGTGAGTATTAAATTAGATGTTAAATTACCATATTTACTAATAACCAATAAGCTTTGTAATTGTTCTGTATCAATAAACAACAGCATCTTACTTGACGTGGCTGTTATTTTAACATGTCCTGTGCATTTTTAGATCCAATTATCATTATTCTATTTGTAGTTTTTCACAAATAAATCACTTATTCGAATTCGTTATCAAATTATATATAATAATTTTATAATATTCTGAGAGCCGATCAAAATAAAGAAGGCGTGTAAAAATATAAAAAAAATCCAACATTTTATGTAAGATATGTAAGAAAACACAATGGCCAAAAGAAAAATGACAAACAACGATCTACAAAACACTACACATAAAACTAAAGATCGAGTAACACGAATCCCACTATAAACCAGAGGTGAACTCGGGTCCTCCGAAAGGGTAAGCAGTTCCTGCTCCACTAGTGGTACCCGTCGTGTTACTCTAGTTACATCCCCGATGATAAGTCATAAATGAGGACAAGCCTGGAAAGTGCTTACGACAAGTGGAATATATCCATAGTCATTTGTGACACAGATATTCTGTAACAGTTAATCAATGACACAGATATTCTGTAACAGTTAATCAATGACACAGATATTCTGTAACAGTTAATCAATGACACAGATATTCTGTAACAGTTAATCAATGACACAGATATTCTGTAACAGTTAATCAATTCATGGTGGTGACAGTAAAACATTTGAAGTGATGACTTCAACTTAAAGGCATACAGCTGCAGGCTGTCAGAATTAATTTTGTTGTTTATACTAAAAGTTGCCAATATTCGATGTTTTATACTAATTGCAGTTGAAATTTTTCATAATATCATACGTAAATAGCCTAGAACGAAGGAAATATGTCGCTGTTTGAGTTTCTTACATCCCGTAAAGAATTCAATGTTGACCCACGCAATATTCATACGACCTGACAGAGAGCTCATTCGGAAAACCGCTTGTGCATGTGCGAAATTGTTTGTTGATGAAGAAAATGTGTACATGGCACAAATCAAATCGTGGAAGAATAAAAACATTGACGGATTATACACGAAAACGACACAAAAAGGAGGATTCTGCCAGCTTTGTGTAAAAGTAAAAAAAAAGATGTTATGCCGACCTACTCCATTTTTCAACACGTAAGCATAATTTAGTATATCTTTTTTCGGCCGAATCGTATTTTGACAGTAGAATTGCATCGTGGTTTTTTATATATTCTTTTTTCAGGAGAAAACCCTAGGTGATATATCTCTTTTAAATTAGAGACTGAAATAATGAACTTCATGTCTGTTTTTTTCTAAAAAAATATATAATCAAGACATCTCAAGTGTTGTCAATAATATGCAATACAAGTTGTTTACAATTTTCCCTCTATTGGGCCCCTTTGCAGAGTTTGGGTTTGTTTTTATTGATTTCGTCAGGTATTTCCGATTTTAAGTGTCATTCTTACTAAATACCATTATATAATATTAACTAATTACCTCGGGATCCAATTTCATAGATATATTTCTTAAACTATATTAATTCTAACAAATTTACATGCAACATACTTACTCGGTTATTTATAGCAGTTATCACTGTTCGGCAAACTTCGGAACTGCAGCCGACTTATAATTAGGTCGTGTTAATGATGATTCCACCAACAGACATTCGAATTCTTTTCACTAATTACGACATTATAGCTCATTTTTTAAACCTGGCTTTTTTGTTCACAAAATTTTATAAGTATAAAACATCAAATATTGGCAACTTTTGATATAAACAAAAAAAATCAATTCTGACACCTTGTATGCCTTTAACCAATATGAACCCTTGGTTCAGTAGCTTCCTTGTTAGCAGCAATCCTCTAACAAGGAAATCCTGATATGAACCACACTCTTTGGAATATCGGGTCAACTGAGAGATATACACTTCATATGTAGGTGCTGATGGAATGTTGCTACACATAAAAGGAAAGTTCACAATAGAAAAATTGAAATCATCTCTTTTGTCGTAAAGTTTCGCTCTTAACCAGTCGTCACTGTCAATTGTGAGGTGTAGGTCAAGGTATGAATGCAGACCTATATAGATAGCTGTATCTGAGGATGTGTTTCTATAGTGTAGGTCAAGGTATGAATGCAGACCTATATAGATAGCTGTATCTGAGGATGTGTTTCTATAGTGTAGGTCAAGGTATGAATGCAGACCTATATAGCTAGCTGTATCTGAGGATGTGTTTCAATAGTGTTTTTTGTATTTGAGGAATTTGAGGAGCGTCGACATAGGGAGAACATTTTCATTTTCAATTTCCCGTCCGAAGTTTTTTAAACATCAAGGACATGTACCAATTTGAAGTTTTGGTTTCTTAATATAACCGCTACACGACTTCCAAAAGATAAATTTTCTGCCATCATTTATTTGACCAGTATCCCAAAAAAATGTATTATAAAAGATTTACTACAACATTCTTTCGAAAAATATTCAACTTATATATATATTCTCCCAATATATCAATTCGAAATATAGGGTGGGTCGGATTGAAATGGGGTCATATTGGCATGAAAGTACTTGATATTGTAACATTAAAATAAAAAAATAATGAAGTACAGTATAGAGACTCTGGGCATATCCTACAATGTCTGATTTCTTCAGCAAACCCAGCGAGCGTTAGGCTGTAGCCATGACTGTAACGATGGCATTAACAATTATACAATAAACAATAATTAGCATGGTAGTTAATTAAGTTATATATAGTGTGTAAGACTAACTACAATATGGAGTATCTTTATATCCTTATATTATTTCTGGTAACCTTTGTTAATATAATGGTATACAGATAACAAATTAAATACAAACATAATACACAATAAGATACAATACAATACATAATAAGAAAACAGCTACTTGTATATACAATATTTACAAAATGAGAGAGAAAGAGAGTTAAATTTTTCAGCCATGAGGACAGACATTTTCATTAATACATTGTATATCTTATAAAGGTGCAAAGTTTTATTTTTTTTAATTTTTAGTCAGATTCATAAAAGTGCCAAATTTAAGAATATTACAATTTTTAAAGTATTTTTTTTTATCTATACAAGCCTTTCTTTTTTCACTGAAATAGACACATTTTAATAAATAATGGAGCTCATCTCCAAGATTTGCTGTGCTACATAAATTACAAATTCTGTTTTCTCTAGGTATGTTGTTCCATCGTCCATATTGATATTCAACAGGTAGTTTATGGTTATTCAGCCTAAAGCGACAAAAATTAAATATATCCCTATCGTGGAGGATATTAAAATAATTTTCAAATTCAAATTTATTTTTAAAAAGGCGATAATTTAAAGTTTTAGAGCCGGTATCAATATTTGCATGCCAGGTTTGGTGGAACTGATCTTGGAGACAAGTTTTAACGGAGTTGTTTAGCCATTTTTCACTTATGAAATACTGGTTTCAGTCATTCATATGAAAGGCCACATTCATTTAATATACCCTCTACTTAATTTAACCATGACAATTATTCTAACATGACGTCCTTCTTTTGCTTTGTAGACAAACGAGCGATTTATCAATTGGGTACATAATCTCATTAGCACATGCGTCGTAAATGTACATGTTGATGAATTATCTTCTGCTCGAATTTGGTAGGATAAATTGTGTGCGACATTTTCCGCAAGCGTAAATATAAATTACTGTCTTCCAATCAAAGTATACTACCGTATTTGTACTCTTAGACATATCAGAATCGAAATAAATCATGGAAGCCAGAATGTGTTTTGAGTTTTAACATGGGTTGGTGGATATTAGTAAATTTTATCCCTCTGGCTTTCCATGATTTATTTCTTAATTATTTTGTGATAAATAGCATCAGTAAAACATAAGGTGGTATTTGATTGTATTCTTGATTCTGTTTGTAGTTTGTATAAAACATAAGGTGGTATTTGATTGTATTCTTGATTCTGTTTGTAGTTTGTATAAAATATAAGGTGGTATTTGATTGTATTCTTGATTCTGTTTGTAGTTTGTATAAAACATAAGGTGGTATTTGATTGTATTCTTGATTCTGTTTGTAATTTGTATAAAACATAAGGTGGTATTTGATTGTATTCTTGATTCTGTTTGTAGTTTGTATAAAACATAAGGTGGTATTTGATTGTATTCTTGATTCTGTTTGGAGTTTGTATAAAACATAAGGTGGTATTTGATTGTATTCTTGATTCTGTTTGTAGTTTGTATAAAATATAAGGTGGTATTTGATTGTATACTTGATTCTGTTTGTAGTTTGTATAAAACATAAGGTGGTATTTGATTGTATTCTTGATTCTGTTTGTAGTTTGTATAAAATATAAGGTGGTATTTGATTGTATTCTTGATTCTGTTTGTAGTTTGTATAAAACATAAGGTGGTATTTGATTGTATTCTTGATTCTGTTTGTAGTTTGTATAAAATATAAGGTGGTATTTGATTGTATACTTGATTCTGTTTGTAGTTTGTATAAAACATAAGGTGGTATTTGATTGTATTCTTGATTCTGTTTGTAGTTTGTATAAAATATAAGGTGGTATTTGATTGTATTCTTGATTCTGTTTGTAGTTTGTATAAAACATAAGGTGGTATTTGATTGTATTCTTGATTCTGTTTGTAGTTTGTATAAAACATAAGGTGGTATTTGATTGTATTCTTGATTCTGTTTGTAGTTTGTATAAAATATAAGGTGGTATTTGATTGTATTCTTGATTCTGTTTGTAGTTTGTATAAAACATAAGGTGGTATTTGATTGTATTCTTGATTCTGTTTGTAGTTTGTATAAAATATAAGGTGGTATTTGATTGTATTCTTCATTCTGTTTGTAGTTTGTATAAAACATAAGGTGGTATTTGATTGTATTCTTGATTCTGTTTGTAGTTTGTATAAAATATAAGGTGGTATTTGATTGTATTCTTGATTCTGTTTGTAGTTTGTATAAACATAAGGTGGTATTTGATTGTATTCTTGATTCTGTTTGTAGTTTGTATAAAACATAAGGTGGTATTTGATTGTATTCTTGATTCTGTTTGTAGTTTGTATAAAATATAAGGTGGTATTTGATTGTATTCTTGATTCTGTTTGTAGTTTGTATAAACATAAGGTGGTATTTGATTGTATTCTTGATTCTGTTTGTAGTTTGTATAAAACATAAGGTGGTATTTGATTGTATTCTTGATTCTGTTTGTAGTTTGTATAAAATATAAGGTGGTATTTGATTGTATTCTTGATTCTGTTTGTAGTTTGTATAAAACATAAGGTGGTATTTGATTGTATTCTTGATTCTGTTTGTAATTTGTATAAAACATAAGGTGGTATTTGATTGTATTCTTGATTCTGTTTGTAGTTTGTATAAAACATAAGGTGGTATTTGATTGTATTCTTGATTCTGTTTGGAGTTTGTATAAAACATAAGGTGGTATTTGATTGTATTCTTGATTCTGTTTGTAGTTTGTATAAAACATAAGGTGGTATTTGATTGTATTCTTGATTCTGTTTGTAGTTTGTATAAAACATAAGGTGGTATTTGATTGTATACTTGATTCTGTTTGTAGTTTGTATAAAACATAAGGTGGTATTTGATTGTATTCTTGATTCTGTTTGTAGTTTGTATAAAATATAAGGTGGTATTTGATTGTATTCTTGATTCTGTTTGTAGTTTGTATAAAACATAAGGTGGTATTTGATTGTATTCTTGATTCTGTTTGTAGTTTGTATAAAACATAAGGTGGTATTTGATTGTATTCTTGATTCTGTTTGTAGTTTGTATAAAATATAAGGTGGTATTTGATTGTATTCTTGATTCTGTTTGTAGTTTGTATAAAACATAAGGTGGTATTTGATTGTATTCTTGATTCTCTTTGTAGTTTGTATAAAATATAAGGTGGTATTTGATTGTATTCTTCATTCTGTTTGTAGTTTGTATAAAACATAAGGTGGTATTTGATTGTATTCTTGATTCTGTTTGTAGTTTGTATAAAATATAAGGTGGTATTTGATTGTATTCTTGATTCTGTTTGTAGTTTGTATAAACATAAGGTGGTATTTGATTGTATTCTTGATTCTGTTTGTAGTTTGTATAAAACATAAGGTGGTATTTGATTGTATTCTTGATTCTGTTTGTAGTTTGTATAAAATATAAGGTGGTATTTGATTGTATTCTTGATTCTGTTTGTAGTTTGTATAAACATAAGGTGGTATTTGATTGTATTCTTGATTCTGTTTGTAGTTTGTATAAAACATGAGGTGGTATTTGATTGTATTCTTGATTCTGTTTGTAGTTTGTATAAAACATAAGGTGGTATTTGATTGTATTCTTGATTCTGTTTGTAGTTTGTATAAACATAAGGTGGTATTTGATTGTATTCTTGATTCTGTTTGTAGTTTGTATAAAACATAAGGTGGTATTTGATTGTATTCTTGATTCTGTTTGTAGTTTGTATAAACATAAGGTGGTATTTGATTGTATTCTTCATTCGGTTTGTAGTTTGTATAAAACATAAGGTGGTATTTGATCGTATTCTTGATTCTGTTTGTAGTTTGTATAAAATATAAGGTGGTATTTGATTGTATTCTTGATTCTGTTTGTAGTTTGTATAAAACATAAGGTGGTATTTGATTGTATTCTTGATTCTGTTTGTAGTTTGCATAAAATATAAGGTGGTATTTGATTGTATTCTTGATTCTGTTTGTAGTTTGTATAAAATATAAGGTGGTATTTGATTGTATTCTTGATTCTGTTTGTAGTTTGTATAAAACATAAGGTGGTATTTGATTGTATTCTTGATTTAGTTTGTATAAAACATAAGGTGGTATTTGATTGTATTCTTGATTCTGTTTGTAGTTTGTATAAAACATAAGGTGGTATTTGATTGTATTCTTGATTCTGTTTGTAGTTTGCATAAAACATAAGGTGGTATTTGATTGTATTCTTGATTTAGTTTGTATAAAAAATAAGGTGGTATTTGATTGTATTCTTGATTCTGTTTGTAGTTTGTATAAAACATAAGGTGGTATTTGATTGTATTCTTGATTTAGTTTGTATAAAACATAAGGTGGTATTTGATTGTATTCTTGATTCTGTTTGTAGTTTGTATAAAACATAAGGTGGTATTTGATTGTATTCTTGATTCTGTTTGTAGTTTGTATAAAATATAAGGTGGTATTTGATTGTATTCTTGATTCTGTTTGTAGTTTGTATAAAATATAAGATGGTATTTGATTGTATTCTTCATTCTGTTTGTAGTTTGTATAAAACATAAGGTGGTATTTGATTGTATTCTTGATTCTGTTTGTAGTTTGTATAAAACATAAGGTGGTATTTGATTGTATTCTTGATTCTGTTTGTAGTTTGTATAAACATAAGGTGGTATTTGATTGTGTTCTTGATTATGTTTGTAGTTTGTATAAAACATAAGGTGGTATTTGATTGTATTCTTGATTCTGTTTGTAGTTTGTATAAACATAAGGTGGTATTTGATTGTATTCTTGATTCTGTTTGTAGTTTGTATAAAACATAAGGTGGTATTTGATTTTTTTCTTGATTCTGTTTGTAGTTTGTATAAAATATAAGGTGGTATTTGATTGTATTCTTGATTCTGTTTGTAGTTTGCATAAAACATAAGGTGGTATTTGATTGTATTCTTGATTCTGTTTGTAGTTTGTATAAAACATAAGGTGGTATTTGATTGTATTCTTGATTCTGTTTGTAGTTTGTATAAACATAAGGTGGTATTTGATTGTATTCTTGATTCTGTTTGTAGTTTGTATAAAACATAAGGTGGTATTTGATTGTATTCTTGATTCTGTTTGTAGTTTGTATAAACATAAGGTGGTATTTGATTGTATTCTTGATTCTGTTTGTAGTTTGTATAAAACATAAGGTGGTATTTGATTTTTTTCTTGATTCTGTTTGTAGTTTGTATAAAATATAAGGTGGTATTTGATTGTATTCTTGATTCTGTTTGTAGTTTGTATAAACATAAGGTGGTATTTGATTGTATTCTTGATTCTGTTTGTAGTTTGTATAAAACATAAGGTGGTATTTGATTGTATTCTTGATTCTGTTTGTAGTTTGTATAAAACATAAGGTGGTATTTGATTGTATTCTTGATTCTGTTTGTAGTTTGTATAAAACATAAGGTGGTATTTGATTGTATTCTTGATTCTGTTTGTAGTTTGTATAAAATATAAGGTGGTATTTGATGGTATTCTTGATTCTGTTTGTAGTTTGTATAAAACATAAGGTGGTATTTGATTGTATTCTTGATTCTGTTTGTAGTTTGTATAAAATATAAGGTGGTATTTGATGGTATTCTTGATTCTGTTTGTAGTTTGTATAAAACATAAGGTGGTATTTGATTGTATTCTTGATTCTGTTTGTAGTTTGTATAAAATATAAGGTGGTATTTGATTGTATTCTTGATTCTGTTTGTAGTTTGTATAAAACATAAGGTGGTATATGATTGTATTCTTGATTCTGTTTGTAGTTTGTATAAAACATAAGGTGGTATTTGATTGTATTCTTGATTCTGTTTGTAGTTTGTATAAACATAAGGTGGTATTTGATTGTATTCTTGATTCTGTTTGTAGTTTGTATAAAATATAAGGTGGTATTTGATTGTATTCTTGATTCTGTTTGTAGTTTGTATAAAACATAAGGTGGTATTTGATTGTATTCTTGATTCTGTTTGGAGTTTGTATAAAATATAAGGTGGTATTTGATTGTATTCTTGATTCTGTTTGTAGTTTGTATAAAACATAAGGTGGTATTTGATTGTATTCTTGATTCTGTTTGTAGTTTGTATAAAATATAAGGTGGTATTTGATTGTATTCTTGATTCTGTTTGTAGTTTGTATAAAACATAAGGTGGTATTTGATTGTATTCTTGATTCTGTTTGTAGTTTGTATAAAACATAAGGTGGTATTTGATTGTATTCTTGATTCTGTTTGTAGTTTGTATAAAACATAAGGTGGTATTTGATTGTATTCTTGATTCTGTTATTAAATGAGATAGAAAAGTTTATTTGATTTTTTCTCTGAAATGTTTTATTTTAGTCTTATTTATTAATGATATGAACTATAATTATATTATGTTAGAATGTATATATAATAATTGACTATGTATATTATCTGACCTTTAAATGAACCCATAAAGTAATACATAACAACCAATGATTTGTTCTCGTTACTATGGTAGTCATTAGATAATTCATTTTTCTCTCTAACATCGGATAATAACTGATAATCATCGACAAATTTGATCCATTAAACTCATTTGTACTAAATTGAGAGAGAACTTTCACCTCAATCACTGCTTATTTGAGAAAAAAAAAAATCTTTGAAAAAACATTAGTTGAGAGATCTCATTGTAGAAAATTGCAAGGAATTTCAAAACTAACTGTATTTAAAGACATGTCTTTGTCTTGTCATAATATTTACACTATTATAAGGACAGATGTTGTGTGTGTTTATTTTTTTGCATGTATCAATGTCGAGAAAGAAAAGTTTTATTTAGACCTTTTGATATCTGTGTGTATTATTTAATAGTAAGTTGATATAATGAAGATTAGGAAGACTAAGAATAAAAGGTATCATCTATATATATTGTATCAACTCCTATGTACACAGTGTATGTACAGGAATACAGACCACACGCAGAAAAAAGAAGAATGCCTGTCTGTATGTTTTATCTAATCCTTTAATGTTACACTATTGGTATTTATCGTCACTGTCATGTTTTTAAGTAGTATCGTGACTACCAAGTTACACTGAGGGGTAGTAGTCCAGACAGTTATGACAAACACGTTTATTAAAAACCTCATGTGGTGTTAGGCTTGTAGTAGGACATAAGAAGTCTTAAGATATTGACACATAATTAAATTCAATACGATTTCAGCATCTTTAGAGGAAATACCTCGTATTGTTAAATCATAATATGTTGTACTTGTTGTGATAGTATGTTATCTTTTTTAGTGGAAGCTAATACTCGTGCACGGTTTTTACTGAGTGGAAGCTAACTCGTGCAGGGTGTTTAGTGGAAGTTAACTCGTGCACAGTTTTTAGTGGAAGCTAACTCGTGCAGGGTTTTTAGTGGAAACTAACTCGTGCAGGGTTTTTAGTGGAAGCTAACTCGTGCAGGGTGTTTAGTGGAAGCTAACTCGTGCACAGTTTTTAGTGGAAGCTAACTCGTGCAGGGTTTTTAGTGGAAGCTAACTCGTGCAGGGTTTTTAGTGGAAACTAACTCGTGCAGGGTTTTTAGTGGAAGCTAACTCGTGCAGGGCTTTTAGTGGAAGCTAACTCGTGCAGGGTTTTTAATGGAAGCTAACTCGTGCAGTTTTTATTGTTTGTTTATGTTTGTATCGTCATCAGATCCTATTTAGTGGTTTAACCCTGCCACATTTGTTAGTGCCGGTCACAAGCGAGGACCTGTATTTCAAACGTCATATGTCATGGTCTTTTTGTGTTCAGTTGTGCATACAGCTATAAATAGAACATAATAGAAGTTCTCATCTTGACCTGAAGGCCACCACCTTGACTTGAAGGTCACAAGATGGATTTTTGTTGGTACGCATTACACCATAAAATACTAATTATCTATTATACCAACATACAAGAACAAAACACAGGTGGTTAGATTATATTGTAATTTAAAGTTTGTTTATTGCTAGTGTGTAATAAGAAGATAAAACTTTAATTAAAAACCTGTCAAAGTTTCTGGCTTAATTAACACGCCATTTTATCTCAAATACTGTACTGTGATTTTAAAGATTCATTAACTTGAGAATAAACGTTGTATAAGAAATAGTTAATTCTGACAAAATAATTGGTTTTAAGGATGAAATCAAGTTTAATTTTACCGTCAAATTGAAATTCCTTGTAGTTCTCAATTAAAACTATATCCTGGTTGTACTATTAACTCTCTTTATCATTAAATTAGTTATTATCAACATGGTGTCATGTTATTTTATTTTTTACAAAACTTTACTCTATTACACGTCTACTTCAAAATGCTGAAAATGTCGAATTCAATGAAATATGCTTAGCTAAGCTTGACGATAACACAAAAGGAAATATTGGTTCAATGATGTTAGTATTCTATGTCTTTCTAGATGTTTCATTATATGTTTGTATACTATATGTTCAAGGAGTTTGCATGGTACTGATGTTAATGGTACTGACCTATAGTTTTCCGCGGCATGTTTATCTCCTTGTTTTGTACACACATGCTATGTTTGCGTTGAGCCAGTCCTCTGGTAGTGTTCCAGTGTCGATCGATTTCTGGAAAATTACTGTTAAGCTGGGTGTTATTTGGCTTGCACATTCTTTGAGGATACGTTAGGTATTTCATCTGGTCCAGATGCTTTTGACGGATTTATGTCTTGGAGCAGTTTATCTACACTATTTTCTCTGATGTTAAGCTTTGGTATGGGTTCATCTATATACTTAGTTGTTTGTGGTATGGCAGTTTATTTGTCGATGGTAAAGACAGATTTAAACTGTTGGATCAATATTTCAGCCTTCGCTTTGCTGTCGCTGATCAGTTTCCCGTTGCTCTTTAATGGGGAAACACCAATGTTGTCGTTTTTCCTGGATTTTATGTATTTCCAGATCGGTTTGGTTTTGTTGGATTTCAGCCCTTTTAGTATGGTGTCATTTATATATGTCCATTCAGCTTTCCTGATCTGCTTCTTGATTTCTTTTTGGAAGTGTTTATAGTTGTTCCACTTATTAGTTCGTTTGGCTTATTTGTATAGCCTTTGTTTCTTTTTTTAACACCTTCCTTATTTTGTGAACGTATGAACGTGTAAAGGGCCGTTTACACAGCAAGTCTTAACGTGCATGTTTAGACATGCATGTTTTAGAATGTTTACACATGCAAGTTTTAAACACATGTTTCAAACATTTCCCGCCAATATTGCTAAATGCAAACATTGTATTCCTTAAAATATCAACTGTTCACAATGGAAGAAGATGATATTATAGTAGCATTATGTATTATCATAATAGCAAGAGTAGCTTAGATTATAAAAAGAAGACAAAGAAGACCACGAAGATAGATTCGTTCATGGATTCAAAGAAGGCAAATACATGGAGCCTACCATGCAGTAATGCAAGAACTGTCGACAGAAGATCCTAAAGGATTTCAAAACTTTCTGAGAATGGGCAAAACGGATTTTCAGGAGCTGCTGGCCAAAGTGACGTCACACATTCAAAGACAAGATACATGGATGCGAGAAGCGATATCTGCCGCTGAAAGACTTTCTATTACTCTTCGGTATTTAGCTACTGGGGACTCATACCATTCTTTGGAATATAACTTACAGAGTTTTTGAATTTGAGTTTTACTCAAAAACAGCTCTTCTTTCCTTGGCATTTTCTCTTCATGTATTTTCTTTGTTTTCAAAAACGCACGTGTTTGCTGATGATGTTGTAATTATCTTTAGCATAACCTTGTGACCTTCATTCTGATTGGTTGATTTGCCATGTTTAGACCTGAGGAATAGAGCAAGTTCTATTCCCCAAGTTACACACACATGTTTTCAAAGTCTAAAACTTAGCATGGGTTTACACATAAAGTTTTGACATGCATGTCTAAACTTGCTGTGTAAACGACCCTTAACATGAGATCAAATAAACAAAATAATGTGTTAATTAACATGACGGTGACAAACGAGGACCTGGATATACAACGTCATATGTCGTGGTATTTTTGTGTTCAATTGTGCATATAGCTATAGAACATAATAGAAGTTCTCATCTTGACCTGAAGGCCACCACCTTGAATTGAAGGTCACACGATGGATTTTTGTTGGTACGCATTACACCATAAAATACTAATTATCTATTATACCAACATACAAGAACAAAACACAGGTGGTTAGATTATATTGTAATTTAAAGTTTGTTTATTGTTAGTGTGTAATAAGAAGATACAACGTTAATTAAAAACCTGTCAAAGTTTCTGGCTTAATTAACACGCCATTTTATCTCAAATACTGTACTGTAATTTTAAAGATTCATTAACTTGAGAATAAACGTTGTATAAGAAATAGTTAATTCTGACAAAATAATTGGTTTTAAGGATGAAATCAAGTTTAATTTTATCGTCAAATTGAAATTCCTTGTAGTTCTCAATTAAAACTATATCCTGGTTGTACTATTAACTCTCTTTATCATTAAATTAGTTATTATCAACATGGTGTCATGTTATTTCATTTTTTACAAAACTTTACTCTATTACACGTCTACTTCAAAATGCTGAAAATGTAGAATAAAGTGAAATATGCTTAGCTAAGCTTGACAATAACACAAGAGGAAATAGTAGACTAATCCAAACAATGACAGACAATACAATGACCCGACGAATACGGACAATCAGACAACCACAGTGGTTCACAAAGCACTACACAGAAAACTAAAGATTGAGTAACATTACCAAAACAAACACTCAAAACGTGAGGAACTCAGGTGTTCGGAAGAGTTAGCCAATAGTAATTTGACTAACTACTCAGACTTTTGAACAGTTTATTCATGAGAAAACACTCAGACACATAAAAAGGTGTAACATGAGGTTAAATAAACAAAATAATGTGTTAATTAACATGACGGAATAAACAAATGACAAACAGAATAATTTGAAGGGCAGGTGCAATGCAAATGTTCGATTGTTTGTCTCGACTGTCCATATTAGAAGGGTAAGTAAACATGTGGTCCGCAATAAGTTGAATCGAATCAGTACAGGATAGACATGTATTGCTATGTACATGATAGACATGTATTGCTATGTACAGGATAGACATGTATTGCTATGTACAGGATTGACATGTATTGCTATGTACAGGATAGACATGTATTGCTATGTACAGGATAGACATGTATTGCTATGTACAGGATAAACATGTATTGGTATGTACAGGATAGACATGTATTGCTATGTACATGATAGACATGTATTGCTATGTACAGGATAGACATGTATTGCTATGTACATGATAGACATGTATTGCTATGTACAGGATAGACATGTATTGCTATGTACAGGATTGACATGTATTGCTATGTACAGGATTGACATGTATTGCTATGTACATGATAGACATGTATTGCTATGTACAGGATAGACATGTATTGCTATGTACAGGATAGACATGTATTGCTATGTACAGGATAGACATGTATTGCTATGTACAGGATTGACATGTATTGCTATGTACAGGATAGACATGTATTGCTATGTACATGATAGACATGTATTGCTATGTACAGGATAGACATGTATTGCTATGTACAGGATTGACAAGTATTGCTATGTACAGGATAGACATGTATTGCTATGTACATGATAGACATGTATTGCTATGTACAGGATAGACATGTATTGCTATGTACAGGATTGACATGTATTGCTATGTACAGGATAGACATGTATTGGTATGTACAGGATTGACATGTATTGCTATGTACAGGATTGACATGTATTGCTATGTACAGGATTGACATGTATTGCTATGTACAGGATAGACATGTATTGCTATGTACAGGATTGACATGTATTGCTATGTACAGGATAGACATGTATTGCTATGTACAGGATAGACATGTATTGCTATGTACAGGATTGACATGTATTGCTATGTACAGGATAGACATGTATTGCTATGTACAGGATAGACATGTATTGCTATGTACAGGATAGACATGTATTGGTATGTACAGGATAGACATGTATTGCTATGTACATGATAGACATGTATTGCTATGTACAGGATAGACATGTATTGTTATGTACATGATAGACATGTATTGCTATGTACAGGATAGACATGTATTGCTATGTACAGGATTGACATGTATTGCTATGTACAGGATTGACATGTATTGCTATGTACATGATAGACATGTATTGCTATGTACAGGATAGACATGTATTGCTATGTACAGGATAGACATGTATTGCTATGTACAGGATAGACATGTATTGCTATGTACAGGATTGACATGTATTGCTATGTACAGGATAGACATGTATTGCTATGTACATGATAGACATGTATTGCTATGTACAGGATAGACATGTATTGCTATGTACAGGATTGACAAGTATTGCTATGTACAGGATAGACATGTATTGCTATGTACATGATAGACATGTATTGCTATGTACAGGATAGACATGTATTGCTATGTACAGGATTGACATGTATTGCTATGTACAGGATAGACATGTATTGGTATGTACAGGATTGACATGTATTGCTATGTACAGGATTGACATGTATTGCTATGTACAGGATTGACATGTATTGCTATGTACAGGATAGACATGTATTGCCATGTACAGGATTGACATGTATTGCTATGTACAGGATAGACATGTATTGCTATGTACAGGATAGACATGTATTGCTATGTACAGGATTGACATGTATTGCTATGTACAGGATAGACATGTATTGCTATGTACAGGATTGACATGTATTGCTATGTACAGGATTGACATGTATTGCTATGTACAGGATAGACATGTATTGCTATGTACAGGATTGACATGTATTGCTATGTACAGGATAGACATGTATTGCTATGTACAGGATAGACATGTATTGCTATGTACAGGATTGACATGTATTGCTATGTACAGGATTGACATGTATTGCTATGTACAGGATAGACATGTATTGCTATGTACAGGATAGACATGTATTGCTATGTACAGGATTGACATGTATTGCTATGTACAGGATTGACATGTATTGCTATGTACAGGATTGACATGTATTGCTATGTACAGGATAGGCATGTATTGCTATGTACAGGATTGACATGTATTGCTATTTCCCTTTAGTCGTTAGAAATCTATATATCTGGGTGGCGCTAGGATGAAATTACAACTTTACTGATATATATAGACTCGACATGTGATCACTGTAATATGTAATATTTATACCACAGTTTTCTGAGTTAAACAGTTAAATAATATAGACTGCAAAGCGCGAGAGTGCATGTTCAACCATTCAACTCGGAAAACATTTGTAACATGAAGTTATGCAATATCACATCTAGCTCGTTGATTAATGCATTTAAAGTGTGCAATATCACGTATCTGTGTACATTATTTCATAGTTCTTAACTGTTATTTACATTTAAACTATAAGAAGATCAAAGGATAAGAATGCAGCCATGTTACAATAGATGATTAATGATATATTGAAAATATAAATTCTAAATAATGACAACCTCCATTGATTATTTTAAGTAAATATAATTTTTTACTGAGGGATTGTAGAACCTTCCAATAACTTAGCATACTCTTATATTAGATAAATACGTCTATCCAACGAAACAGTTCTTCAAGGAATTGGAGTCAAAACGCCCCATTGCCAAAACACCCACTACCAAAATGCAACCAATTTCTAAAATACCCCCTACCATAAACGTCCCAAATAATTATTGAAGCAACATTTGAACAATGAAATTTGAAACAACCAACTTCTTCAATAAATCGTATATCTTTTTCGAATTTAGAGTAAGGTTATAATTAAGTCACGATAAAGTTACAAAAACAGAGAATCTAGAAATGGGGGCGTTTAGACTCGTTACCTTCTTCAAGGTGATTTTAATAGGAACTAAAAATACAAGGACCAATTAACCAATGCGTTGATGAACTACATTCACATTGCAGATTACATATATATATCCATATTCCCCGAAATATCTCTACAGTTTCTAGGCATCCGTTCTACCATCTGTCGACCTTACATCAAAAAACTGTGGTTGATTTCTTTCTTACTTATATGATGCAAGTACATGTGTACTTAAATAAGAAAATATCAAACTAATTACAAGTAAATCTTTGATAGCTTCTCATCCCCTAACTGACGTGTCCCACATTAAACACACACCTATCAGGGGTCATGTTCGTGTGACCTTCTACGAAAATATAAAGCTGACCAATCAGAAAAGAGATACCTCTAGACTGGTTTCTCCCCTATTATATGAGTAGTTACATCTTATAGGTGTACCAGTCTCTTTGTTGGATATTGTTGACATTCATGTAAGATAATGTGTTTAATCAGCAATGTTTTCACATGGTGAATTGCATTGGTTGAGTTCAGACTAATAAAATTCTACATGCATGTGTTCCACTAATATAAGTTCATATCAGGGACATGACAGGTCATAGAAATATTTAAATGGTTTTCTTGTCCTGTGATTTTTTTTTTCACAATGAGGGGTTGGTAAGAACTTGTATTATTATGGTGTCCACAAGGATTGTCGCTCCAACAGAATGTGCCTAGGAATAAATAGTCTTCCTTTTTCTTATATTTTCAAAGGGAAAAATTCGCCTTGGGCTATACAGAAGTACTTCAGGGTGGTACAATCACCATGCCCACTGGTAGACGCATACACAACTGATATTGTCAGATACTTATTCAAGATTTTCCCCAGATACTTGTACAGTTTACAACCAACAAAATAGCCACAATATAGCATAAATATTGTTAAAGTTTTACCTTAGCACACATACTTCTAATCTATGTTCATAGCTTTACATGTAACAAAAACAATTTATATTGCAAAAATATATTTTATTTTCAGAATTTCTTTGTATATTATAAGAGTTAGGAACAAAATATGAATACATGTAATTATTAACATTGAGCAAACCACCTTGTTGTACAATAACATTAACTAAGAGTATTTAACTATCTAAAATATCTTTATTCTTCTTCTTAAAGGGAAACTTACTATACAATTTAAATTTAACTGAACAAAATTATTCCAAAATAATGGTATTTGTCACTTGTTTTCCAGAATTTTTTTATACAACAAAACTGTTCATATAAAATACAAAATCTTCTCATTATTTTTTTGCAATGATTTTTTTTTTGAATTTGGAAATTAATTAACATAAATAAATAAAAGTAATTAATTCTTGTAAAAATCATGGTGAAACTATTTAAACAATGATTTTAATGTCTATAAATAATACACATGTTTGACTTGTTGTATCAATGTAACATCTTTGATATCTATTTAGTCATGTATCAAAAAAACCTTTCTTGAATTTTGTAATGCAAAACAAATTTAATCTTGCAGTTGAAATAACTGGTGCTAAAACTAGACTTTAGCTACTGGTCGATAGTATATTATTGTACAAGAAGTAAATAAATGCTCTAATGGTCAAAGATATAAAATATTGATACAAAGATAAAAAAGAGAATATAAAATTCCAGAAAATTTGACAATTGGCTTGCAGCTGGTCGATCATTTAAAACAACATTCACAACACATTCAAATACCATTTGACTCTCATAAATGTCTTTCACCCCACCCCCTAAACATTCCACTAGAAATAATATAGTAATACAATATACATCATAAATGATTATCACATGATAAAGCAGTTTGTTCTCTTTGATGCAGAAATAAAATCATATGGCACATATATACAATAATATTAATGAAAAGAAACAAATTTGAGGGGATTAATCTTTTGATATACAGCATGAAATTTAATTGTATGTCATCTTCACTTCCTCTTCTGGTTACTGCCAAATATAGTAAGTTACTAATGAAATATGTTGTTCTAATTCTCCTATAATAAGAATGGCTGCAGATTTATCTATATTTTAGGTTTATCTATATTTTTATGTATATCGTACCTGTACTAATAATTCAAGAGCCCAATTTTCCTTTGACTATTTTAATTTTTTGTATTCAAACTTTTGGACAATAAAATGTATAGTCTTGTATCAACAACTCAATTTAATTAAGAAAATATATTTTGTATATAGAAATGTACATATATAAACTATATACAGAAAACAAAATCAATTTAAATTGAAGAACAAGTAATTAAGCTTTATAATCTGAGATAAATTACAGACACCTTCCCCTCCTAATAAGCCCCCTTTCAAAAAAACCATATCCTTTAAAGACCCTCATAAAAAACATATCCTTTAAAGACCCTCATAAAAACATATCCTTTAAAGACCCTCATAAAAAACATATCCTTTAAAGACCCTCATAAAAACATATCCTTTAAAGACCCTCATAAAAACATATCCTTTATAGACCCTCATAAAATTTACAATTTGGGATAGTACTAAAATTGACAAGTAGTGTTCATCTATAAGACCTGTCAATAAAAGACAAGATTTCTATGTGGATGCTGTGAATCAATTTTCATTTATTGAATAACAATATTTGTTGTTTTTGTGGGTATCATCAAACAAGGAGTTTTGTGCACCATGAAAGGCATAAAGAGAAGCTATGAGTAAGATTTAACATTTATAAATGTCATTAAATATCTCACTAGATATTTATTCCCAAAAATAGATACCAACGAAAACAAATTAAATTACAGTATTATATTTGAATTATCATGACAAAAACTTATTAAACAGTAATTTACTTATCTCATTCCAGATGTAAAAAGTGAGTGATTACAGTGGACATTTACCAAGCTTATAAGTATTATATAAAACAACTTTTATGTATGAATATCTTGTATAAATACATCATTATAAAAATAGTAAAAAAAAAAGTGTTTAGCAAGAGATTTCTGTTAACAAAATGAATACCTACTATACATGTACATCTAACTGATAGATAACACTAAATCATTGCACCAATGTTTTACATGAAATATCTTATTTAACAATGGGAAAAATAAGATTGCTTTGGATAAATCTGTTTAATAATAATAATGAATAATACATTTAGTAGACTTAATATTACTTATATCACGGAAAAGACAAGATCTAGATACAGTTACACAAATTTTATTATTTTCAAAAGAAAATCTGTTTTAAATGTAGATTATTCTACAAAAATCAACCATTAAAGGGCAATAACTCCATGTTTGTTTATTATTTCATATCTAATGGAAGACGACAAATAATGATCACAATTAGTCTTCAAAATAATCATCCATGGCTGCCCTATTGTCATAAAATGCTATGCGTTGTGGACGATATACACTAGAATTTGTTGGGTGGTCATAGGTGTAATTCCAGTCGTATCCTGGGTAATGAGGGCCTTGAGGCTGCTTAGATCTGTATTCTCTCTCTGATCCCCCAGATAAACTTTCAAGTGTTTCTTTTCTCAATCTAGTTCTGAAAAGAAAACACACATCTATCATAGTCATATACACAATACACTAATATGGAAAAGTCATATCCACAATACACTTAAAAGTATAGTTCTAGCATATATAATATAGACACATTTTGTCATTTAAAAACAATGCATGATATGTAGAAATGTGACTTATCTTATATATATATTGTACCAATTGTAAACATGTAATTTGTAAATGATGGGTGAGTGATTGTTGTGAAAATGAGCAATTTTTCAGCCATAACATGGCAAGAACAAGTTACATTCAATGAAATGATGATGATGTCCTCTATGTACTAGACCAACACTATGAATTTAACCTTACAGAGCTAGCTCACTGAAACAAACATTCTGTAGGTAGACATGCCACTCCATTCAGACATATTATCATGATTCTAGTCTTTGTTCTTATTCCTTAAATCTGCGTTCTTAGCGGAGAAGCAGCAAATATCAATTTGATACCCTTTGGTTTGACCAGAGCAGGGCTCGAACCCACAATCAATGGCACTCAAGGCGAGCATGCTAACCATTACTCCATCGATGTGATTACTTATGACAAATATAATCAATGATAGTGGATATGTTTCATAAACATATTCCCATACAGGCTACATATTGAACTCACTCTATGTTGAACAGAATATATCCTTCAAAACCACATTATGTATACATTTGTATGTCAATATAACTTGTTCAGATGTGCTAGTGCCTAACCAAAATCAATCAGAAGATCAAAATTTAAATAACAATGACTGAAACATTTAAAAAAAAAAACAAAAACAAAAAACCCCAGATAAGTTAATTCATAATCTATGCCTGTGTTAGAGAGACATAACCCTAGTTATCAGAAGCAAGAGTTATGAAAATTCAACTTATTAAAGTGACCACACTCATTGTGTTATCCTTAGATGAAATAATGTTGCCATCAAAAGTATTTAGAACCAGATAATTATCTACCTCTTACTGAGGGTTTCAAATTGTTCTATATTCTTATTATATTGATCTACCTTAAATATATATACTAACATGATTTTAGACAAGTAAAAATCACTGAAAGTGAAAATATTTAGGGAAAAAAAAAAAAAAATTCTTAGAAATGTCATTGTTCTAGCTTATCATGGGGCTGTTGTGGTCGTGATCGTTGGATTTACAACTACCTATGCAATCAATGCCTATCACAACTAAAGTTGTGAGTTCAAACCTTGTTCATGGTAAGGTGTACTCAACAACTATTATGTGATAAAGTTTGTCAGTGACTTGTGACAGGTCTATGGTTTTCTCTGGGTACTCCAGTTTCCTCCAACAATAAAACTGACCACCATGATATAAATGAAATATTGTGGAAAATGGCGTTAAACACCATACACCAACCAACCAACCATCTAGCTTATCATATACTGTCATCTTCTTACTTCTTAGGTAGGAGTCAAATCAATCGTTATAACATTCATTTATATTGTTACTAATCTTTACTTACCTACGATATACATATATAGCAACAACAATTATCACTATTATTACTATTACTGCAACGGAAACAGAGACCGCTATAACAGTTACAGCGTTCAGCTCAGTATTATCATTAGGAACTAACTCAGCACAACCTGGACCTAAAACAAAACAGCAATTAAAGGTTATGTTTGAAATACCAAAACAAATATCTCCTTTGTGAAAGTTACCTTGTACTTCTCATTTAAATTAATGTAGGAGGAGTTACACTTAATGAAATCAAAGTGAAAAAGGGCAATAACTCCTTCAACAAAATGTTCTGGTCATACTGCTGTAAAAATATGTAAATCTTCATATGATAATAAGGAAGCATGCAAAGTTTTGAGGAATTCCTATTTAAAATGTAGGAGGAGATGTGCATACAAATTCTAAGTGAAAAAGGGCAATAACTCCGTCAATAATGGTGCAATCAAACGTCTGTACCGATATGTCAGTCTTTATATATATCATAATAAGTAAGCATACAAAGTTTTGAGGAATAGCTATTTAACATGTAGGAGTTGCACATGCAAACTTTGTAATGGAATATTCTAAGGAAAAAAGTTCAACATTACTCCTGCAAAAAGTCTGATCAAACTGAAATAACAATACAGGATTCTTCATATAGAAATCAGCAAGCAAGTAAAAGAATTCCTATTTATAAATGAGTAGGCATTGCACATACAAACTTTTATGACAGATTTTAGAGTGAGGATGAAAATATACCTTGTTTATCTCAGATCATGTATTGTTTAACTTGTATCACATACCCCAAATCACTACCTCACCTGTCTCTGAACATCTCTAGAGTAAATTTGTGGACCCCCCCCAGTCTTAAAAATGTGCTATGAATGTAGTCACATAGTTTTAACAATAAGTTTGGCATCCATAAGAATTTACATTCATATTTTCTTTCTTATTTTTCATGATTATTGTGTGTATGTTGAGTTACCTATAATTCTGGTCCAATCATCAGTATCTTGACTTGGGTCACAACCATAGCAAGTCTCTCCAGGCTGTTTATCACCCATCTGGTAACATACTGAATTGATCAAACATGAGTTGACCAGCTGAAATTAACAATAATACAATATAATATCTTGACAGAAGTGTGATCTAAATTGTTTTTAAGTTGTGGCTTTAGCCTTTTGTCTTTTCTGAACAATAAAATATGCTGAGAAAAACCATACATAAATTATGATGAGAAAAACCATACATAAAATATGATGAGAAAAACCATACATAAAATATGATGAGAAAAACCATACATAAATTATGATGAGAAAAACCATACATAAATTATGATATGGTACATTATTCTATGTTTAAAACAACAAATGGAAATTTAAATATAAATGATTGGAAAATTTTGATTGGGTAAATTGGATGTTTTAATTAATGACGGGGCTAATTGGACTGTGTTAGATGATATTTCCGAGTTAATAATTGATCCAGATAAAAACAACAGAACTAATATTATCAGAGAAAAGGATGGGATTAAATTTTCAGCTTTGTTAACATGTTTCTTACTTGTGCCTTTGAGGGAACCTCATTAAATAGAATTATAATTTAGATTCTCATTCTTCTCTTGCTTACAACAAACCTCCTCCACTGACAGGAATGTTTACTGGTTGTGATGGATGCATTAATACACAACTTACTTAGGATGGCACATATATGAGACCCTTATTAAAATTATAAGTGCCCAATATTAGGGCTGATAAAGAGGTTCCCTTCAAGACCCTTACTAAACTTACAAGTGACCAATATATTAGGGCTGATAAAGAGGTTCCCTTCAAGACCCTTACTAAACTTACAAGTGACCAATATATTAGGGCTGATAAAGTGGTTCCCTTCAAGAAACTTATCAAAATTACAAGTGACCAATATTAGGGCTGATAAAGAGGTTCCCTTCAAGAACCTTATTAAAATTACAAGTGACCAATATTAGGGCTGATAGAGGTTCCCTTCAAGACCCTTACTAAACTTACAAGTGACCAATATATTAGGGCTGATAACGAGGTTCCCTTCAAGAACCTTAGTAAAATTACAAGTGACCAATATATTAGGGCTGATAAAGAGGTTCCCTTCAAGAACCTTATTAAAATTACAAGTGACCAATATTAGGACTGATAAAGAGGTTCCCTTCAAGACCCTTATTAAACTTACATTAGTATTACATGTAGCTGTAGGTGACGAAGCATCTTCTGTACATGTATAACAGTTGGATGCATACGACACAAATACAGATTTTTGAGTGCTAGTGGCGACATTGTCATTGCTGACTTCCACCAGGACAGACTTCTTACTAGGGTTAGGACAAATCACAAGTGAGATACTCTTGAATATGGCAGTAACCTTTACAGGACTTGATGTGCTGGTGATACCAGTAGATCCAACCTGAAAAACAAGTTGTAATACAACAATAAACTAGTTATAAATTACTTTGATATTCCAGTGTCATGTTGTAGCTTTATAAATCACAGTGATATTCTAGTGCCAAGTTGTAGCTTTATTTACAGTGGTATTTATAAATCACAGTGAAATTCTAGTGCCAAGTTGTAGCTTTATTTACAGTGGTATTTATAAATCACAGTGATATTCCAGTGCCAAGTTGTAGCTTTATTTACAGTGGTATTTATAAATCACAGTGATATTCTAGTGCCAAGATGTAGCTTTATTTACAGTGGTATTTATAAATCACAGTGATATTCTAGTGCCAAGTTGTAGCTTTATTTACAGTGGTATTTATAAATCACAGTGATATTCCAGTGCCAAGTTGTAGCTTTATTTACAGTGGTATTTATAAATCACAGTGATATTCTAGTGCCAAGTTGTAGCTTTATTTACAGTGGTATTTATAAATCACAGTGATATTCCAGTGCCAAGTTGTAGCTTTATTTACAGTGGTATTTATAAATCACAGTGATATTCTAGTGCCAAGATGTAGCTTTATTTACAGTGGTATTTATAAATCATAGTGATATTCCAGTGCCAAGTTGTAGCTTTATTTACAGTGGTATTTATAAATCACAGTGATATTCCAGTGCCAAGTTGTAGCTTTATTTACAGTGGTATTTATAAATCACAGTGATATTCTAGTGCCAAGTTGTAGCTTTATTTACAGTGGTATTTATAAATCACAGTGATATTCCACTGCCAAGTTGTAGCTTTATTTACAGTGGTATTTATAAATCACAGTGATATTCCAGTGCCAAGTTGTAGCTTTATTTACAGTGGTATTTATAAATCACAGTGATATTCCAGTGCCAAGTTGTAGCTTTATTTACAGTGGTATTTATAAATCACAGTGATATTCCAGTGCCAAGTTGTAGCTTTATTTACAGTGGTATTTATAAATCACAGTGATATTCCAGTGCCAAGTTGTAGCTTTATTTACAGTGGTATTTATAAATCACAGTGATATTCCAGTGTCAAGTTGTAGCTTTATTTACAGTGGTATTTATAAATCACAGTGATATTCCAGTGCCAAGTTGTAGCTTTATTTACAGTGGTATTTATAAATCACAGTGATATTCTAGTGCCAAGTTGTAGCTTTATTTACAGTGGTATTTATAAATCACAGTGATATTCCAGTGCCAAGTTGTAGCTTTATTTACAGTGGTATTTATAAATCACAGTGATATTCTAGTGCCAAGTTGTAGCTTTATTTACAGTGGTATTTATAAATCACAGTGATATTCTAGTGCCAAGTTGTAGCTTTATTTACAGTGGTATTTATAAATCACAGTGATATTCTAGTGCCAAGTTGTAGCTTTATTTACAGTAGTATTTATAAATCACAGTGATATTCCACTGCCAAGTTGTAGCTTTATTTACAGTGGTATTTATAAATCACAGTGATATTCCAGTGCCAAGTTGTAGCTTTATTTACAGTGGTATTTATAAATCACAGTGATATTCTAGTGCCAAGTTGTAGCTTTATTTACAGTGGTATTTATAAATCACAGTGATATTCTAGTGCCAAGTTGTAGCTTTATTTACAGTGGTATTTATAAATCACAGTGATATTCTAGTGCCAAGTTGTAGCTTTATTTACAGTAGTATTTATAAATCACAGTGATATTCCACTGCCAAGTTGTAGCTTTATTTACAGTGGTATTTATAAATCACAGTGATATTCTAGTGCCAAGTTGTAGCTTTATTTACAGTGGTATTTATAAATCACAGTGATATTCTAGTGCCAAGTTGTAGCTTTATTTACAGTAGTATTTATAAATCACAGTGATATTCCACTGCCAAGTTGTAGCTTTATTTACAGTGGTATTTATAAATCACAGTGATATTCCAGTGCCAAGTTGTAGCTTTATTTACAGTGGTATTTATAAATCACAGTGATATTCTAGTGCCAAGTTGTAGCTTTATTTACAGTGGTATTTATAAATCACAGTGATATTCTAGTGCCAAGTTGTAGCTTTATTTACAGTGGTATTTATAAATCACAGTGATATTCTAGTGCCAAGTTGTAGCTTTATTTACAGTAGTATTTATAAATCACAGTGATATTCCAGTGCCAAGTTGTAGCTTTATTTACAGTGGTATTTATAAATCACAGTGATATTCTAGTGCTAAGATGTAGCTTTATTTACAGTGGTATTTATAAATCACAGTGAGATTCTAGTGCCAAGTTGTAGCTTTATTTACAGTGGTATTTATAAATCACAGTGATATTCTAGTGCCAAGTTGTAGCTTTATTTACAGTGGTATTTATAAATCACAGTGATATTCTAGTGCCAAGTTGTAGCTTTATTTACAGTGGTATTTATAAATCACAGTGATATTCCAGTGCCAAGTTGTAGCTTTATTTACAGTGGTATTTATAAATCACAGTGATATTCTAGTGCCAAGTTGTAGCTTTATTTACAGTGGTATTTATAAATCACAGTGATATTCTAGTGCCAAGTTGTAGCTTTATTTACAGTGGTATTTATAAATCACAGTGATATTCTAGTGCCAAGTTGTAGCTTTATTTACAGTAGTATTTATAAATCACAGTGATATTCCAGTGCCAAGTTGAAGCTTTATTTAGTGGTATTTATAAATCACAGTGATATTCCAGTGCCAAGTTGTAGCTTTATTTACAGTGGTATTTATAAATCACAGTGATATTCCAGTACCAAGTTGTAGCTTTATTTACAGTGGTATTTATAAATCACAGTGATATTCCAGTGCCAAGTTGTAGCTTTATTTACAGTGGTATTTATAAATCACAGTGATATTCCATTGTCAAGTTGTAGCTTTATTTACAGTGGTATTTATAAATCAGTGATATTCCAGTGTCAAGTTGTAGCTTTATTTACAGTGGTATTTATAAATCTCAGTGATATTCTAGTGCCAAGTTGTAGCTTTATTTACAGTGGTATTTATAAATCACAGTGATATTCTAGTGCCAAGTTGTAGCTTTATTTACAGTGGTATTTATAAATCAGAGATATTCCAGTGCCAAGTTGTAGCTTTATTTACAGTGGTATTTATAAATCATAGTGATATTCCAGTGCCAAGTTGTAGCTTTATTTACAGTGGTATTTATAAATCACAGTGATATTCCAGTGCCAAGTTGTAGCTTTATTTACAGTGGTATTTATAAATCACAGTGATATTCTAGTGCCAAGATGTAGCTTTATTTACAGTGGTATTTATAAATCACAGTGATATTCTAGTGCCAAGTTGTAGCTTTATTTACAGTGGTATTTATAAATCACAGTGATATTCCAGTGCCAAGTTGTAGCTTTATTTACAGTGGTATTTATAAATCACAGTGATATTCTAGTGCCAAGTTGTAGCTTTATTTACAGTGGTATTTATAAATCACAGTGATATTCCAGTGCCAAGTTGTAGCTTTATTTACAGTGGTATTTATAAATCACAGTGATATTCTAGTGCCAAGATGTAGCTTTATTTACAGTGGTATTTATAAATCATAGTGATATTCCAGTGCCAAGTTGTAGCTTTATTTACAGTGGTATTTATAAATCACAGTGATATTCCAGTGCCAAGTTGTAGCTTTATTTACAGTGGTATTTATAAATCACAGTGATATTCTAGTGCCAAGTTGTAGCTTTATTTACAGTGGTATTTATAAATCACAGTGATATTCCACTGCCAAGTTGTAGCTTTATTTACAGTGGTATTTATAAATCACAGTGATATTCCAGTGCCAAGTTGTAGCTTTATTTACAGTGGTATTTATAAATCACAGTGATATTCCAGTGCCAAGTTGTAGCTTTATTTACAGTGGTATTTATAAATCACAGTGATATTCCAGTGCCAAGTTGTAGCTTTATTTACAGTGGTATTTATAAATCACAGTGATATTCCAGTGCCAAGTTGTAGCTTTATTTACAGTGGTATTTATAAATCACAGTGATATTCCAGTGTCAAGTTGTAGCTTTATTTACAGTGGTATTTATAAATCACAGTGATATTCCAGTGCCAAGTTGTAGCTTTATTTACAGTGGTATTTATAAATCACAGTGATATTCTAGTGCCAAGTTGTAGCTTTATTTACAGTGGTATTTATAAATCACAGTGATATTCCAGTGCCAAGTTGTAGCTTTATTTACAGTGGTATTTATAAATCACAGTGATATTCTAGTGCCAAGTTGTAGCTTTATTTACAGTGGTATTTATAAATCACAGTGATATTCTAGTGCCAAGTTGTAGCTTTATTTACAGTGGTATTTATAAATCACAGTGATATTCTAGTGCCAAGTTGTAGCTTTATTTACAGTAGTATTTATAAATCACAGTGATATTCCAGTGCCAAGTTGTAGCTTTATTTACAGTGGTATTTATAAATCACAGTGATATTCTAGTGCCAAGTTGTAGCTTTATTTACAGTGGTATTTATAAATCACAGTGATATTCTAGTGCCAAGTTGTAGCTTTATTTACAGTGGTATTTATAAATCACAGTGATATTCTAGTGCTAAGATGTAGCTTTATTTACAGTGGTATTTATAAATCACAGTGAGATTCTAGTGCCAAGTTGTAGCTTTATTTACAGTGGTATTTATAAATCACAGTGATATTCTAGTGCCAAGTTGTAGCTTTATTTACAGTGGTATTTATAAATCACAGTGATATTCTAGTGCCAAGTTGTAGCTTTATTTACAGTGGTATTTATAAATCACAGTGATATTCCAGTGCCAAGTTGTAGCTTTATTTACAGTGGTATTTATAAATCACAGTGATATTCTAGTGCCAAGTTGTAGCTTTATTTACAGTGGTATTTATAAATCACAGTGATATTCTAGTGCCAAGTTGTAGCTTTATTTACAGTGGTATTTATAAATCACAGTGATATTCTAGTGCCAAGTTGTAGCTTTATTTACAGTAGTATTTATAAATCACAGTGATATTCCAGTGCCAAGTTGAAGCTTTATTTAGTGGTATTTATAAATCACAGTGATATTCCAGTGCCAAGTTGTAGCTTTATTTACAGTGGTATTTATAAATCACAGTGATATTCCAGTACCAAGTTGTAGCTTTATTTACAGTGGTATTTATAAATCACAGTGATATTCCAGTGCCAAGTTGTAGCTTTATTTACAGTGGTATTTATAAATCACAGTGATATTCCATTGTCAAGTTGTAGCTTTATTTACAGTGGTATTTATAAATCAGTGATATTCCAGTGTCAAGTTGTAGCTTTATTTACAGTGGTATTTATAAATCTCAGTGATATTCTAGTGCCAAGTTGTAGCTTTATTTACAGTGGTATTTATAAATCACAGTGATATTCTAGTGCCAAGTTGTAGCTTTATTTACAGTGGTATTTATAAATCAGTGATATTCCAGTGCCAAGTTGTAGCTTTATTTACAGTGGTATTTATAAATCATAGTGATATTCCAGTGCCAAGTTGTAGCTTTATTTACAGTGGTATTTATAAATCACAGTGATATTCCAGTGCCAAGTTGTAGCTTTATTTACAGTGGTATTTATAAATCACAGTGATATTTTAGTGCCATAATGTAGCTTTATTTACAGTGGTATTTATAAATCACAGTGATATTCTAGTGTCAAGTTGTAGCTTTATTTACAGTGGTATTTATAAATCACAGTGATATTCCAGTGCCAAGTTGTAGCTTTATTTAGTGGTATTTATAAATCACAGTGATATTCCAGTGCCAAGTTGTAGCTTTATTTACAGTGGAATTTATAAATCACAGTGATATTCCAGTGTCAAGTTGTAGCTTTATTTACAGTGGTATTTATAAATCAGTGATATTCTAGTGCCAAGTTGTAGCTTTATTTACAGTGGTATTTATAAATCACAGTGATATTCCAGTGCCAAGTTGTAGCTTTATTTAGTGGTATTTATAAATCACAGTGATATTCCAGTGCCAAGTTGTAGCTTTATTTACAGTGGTATTTATAAATCACAGTGATATTCTAGTGCCAAGTTGTAGTTTTATTTACAGTGTGACAGTACAAGCCTGGTACAAACTGGTATTAAAAACAAATTTACTATATCTTTGCTTTATAACACTTTCATCAAATTTTAAGCTATGTCATTGAGACCAGGTTGAGGTACAAGGATTTGCCACAGAAAACAACCAAGCACTGCGGTAGATTATAAGTAATTGTAATATGGAGACGCCAAGAAAACGGCTGAGTAAATACTGGTGTTCGGTACCTCACTGTCTGTCTGATAACAGAAATATATCAAGACAGGTCGTTTTCCTTTCATGATACTGACAGCAGTAAATAAAGAAATAAAACAAATTTAGTTTTAAAGAAGTAATTGTCTGTACATTGAAGTCTTTTATACAAATAAATACCACTGTTACTAATTACAAGTCAAATACGGTTGTTTCGAATCATGTCAATTCCGATCACATTCCGTCTTTTTCGTGTCATGACGTCTGAAATGTTAGACAGACTACTTCCGGTGTTTACGCTATTACTGTGACAACGTCAACATATCATAGTCGTAGATGCGGTAGATTATAAGTAATTGTAATATAGAGACGCCAAGAAAACGGCTGAGTAGATACTGGTGTTCGGTACCTCACGGTCTGTCTGATAACAGGAATATATCAAGACAGGTCATTTTCCTTTCATGATACTGACAGCAGTAAATAAAGAAATAAAACAAATTTAGTTTTAAAGAAGTAATTGTCTGTACATTGAAGTCTTTTATACAAATAAATACCACTGTTACTAATTACAAGTCAAATACGGTTGTTTCGAATCATGTCAATTCCGATCACATTCCGTCTTTTTCGTGTCATGACGTCTGAAATGTTAGACAGACTACTTCCGGTGTTTACGCTATTACTGTGACAACGTCAACATATCATAGTCGTAGATGCGGTAGATTATAAGTAATTGTAATATAGAGACGCCAAGAAAACGGCTGAGTAGATACTGGTGTTCGGTACCTCACGGTCTGTCTGATAACAGGAATATATCAAGACAGGTCATTTTCCTTTCATGATGCTGGCAGCAGTAAATAAAGAAATAAAACAAATTTAATTTTAAAGAAGTAATTGTCTGTACATTGAAGTCTTTGATACAAATAAAATAATTTAATTGATATCTGTCTTTTACAGAAAATGTAAAAAATTCTTTAAGTTGAGTAACGTTAAAACGGCACTTATCGATTGGAGTTTTCGTTGTGTACATTGACACAGGAAGTCCAGTGCCTAACATTCCATCAAAATCATGTGGTTTCGCAGACGAAAATAAAAACTTTTTAACGGAATGGAAATGATTCGAAACAACTGTATTACACTACACTGTAAGCTCCACTGCAAATTATATCTGATGTTGGGATGACACAATAGTGGTTATAATTACAGCCCACTAATCACTATAACTATTTGACAACTGTTGCCTCCAGTATCAATAGACATTACTTACTGACTTCATTGAAATCAACACTAATGACTTAATTCTATCTATCTTTATTTGTATTAATATACAAGTATAGGCCATGCAAATTCAAAATAAAACATCTTTTGTGTGTTCAGTGAGTTATGTTAAGATGAGAGGTGACTGTTCATTTTGTTGATATTGATGACTATCACTGTTTAAACTTTCTTTTCTTAACAATAAAATGCATTACACTTTAACAGTAACACTCATTACACTTTAACAGTAACACTCATTTGTGAAATTATCTCAATTCTAATAATTGTTTGAAAAAGTCACAAACACTAAACAAAAGTTCAAATTTAGGATTAAAAATGTATTTTAATTTTTGTAATATAAATCTTGAGTATGTAACGGGAACATTCCCCTACCTAAGGTTATAGGAACCGTAGTAGGTTCATAACCACCTCTGCTTACTGTGTTAGTGGAGATCTCCTTTAGCTCAGTTGGTAGAGCAGTGGCTTACAATGCGAGAGGTCCCGGGATCGAATCCCATTGGGGACATGGCATTTTTGGAGGTAAAACATGCTCTATTGTTACAAGCAAAATCTAGGTAAACTTGAATGATTTTTTAAAGGAGTTATTTAAGAAATAAATCATGGAAGCCAGAATGTGTTGGGAGTTTTAACATGGATTGGCGGATATTAGTATTTTATCCAGAGCCAGAAGCGAGGGATAAAATTTACTAATATCCGCCAATGTTAAAACTCAAAACACATTCTGGCTTCCATGATTTATTTCGATTCTGATATGTCTAAGAGTACAATACGGTAGTATACTTTGATTGGAAGACGGTAATTTATATTTACGCTTGCGGAAAAAATATCGCACACAATTTATGCTACCAATGGAAAAGTCAGTCACATTCACCAGTGCATGTGCTAATGAGATTATACCGAATGGATAACTCATGTTAGAATCTAATATAATTTTTTCTAATAGTATCACTGATTGCAGTATAAATGCAAAATAACCCTAATCATAAACAAACATGATTATAATATTATACTAACTTTGATTTCAGAGAGATGACATGTCAGTTCTGTCCTGTTGATAAACTTGGCACCATAGACTGGTATTTCTGTACAGTTAAGTTTAGACACATCACAGACATTATTACTATAGGAGGCCAGTATGATAGGTTTGTCTGTAACAGTTACACTACAGTCTGCTCCATAGTAATTATTGTTACAAGTACATTCACCTGAAATTAAATTTACAGCTCATTATATTTATCATATTGGTCAGAGGCAGTGCTTAAACACATCTATGGCAGATTATCCACTCCTAATTTAATAAGAGACTAGGTAGGCATTATATAGTCACTGACAGTGTATTACTTTAGGTAGGCACTATATAGTCACTGACAGTGTATTACTTTAGGTAGCCACTATGTAGTCACTGACAGTGTATTACTTTAGGTAGGCACTATATAGTCACTGACAGTGTATTACTTTAGGTAGGCATTATATAGTCACTGACAGTGTATTACTTTAGGTAGGCATTATATAGTCACTGACAGTGTATTACTTTAGGTAGGCACTATGTAGTCACTGACAGTGTATTACTTTAGGTAGGCACTATGTAGTCACTGACAGTGTATTACTTTAGGTAGGCATTATGTAGTCACTGACAGTGTATTACTTTAGGTAGGCATTATATAGTCACTGACAGTGTATTACTTTAGGTAGGCACTATGTAGTCACTGACAGTGTATTACTTTAGGTAGGCACTATATAGTCACTGACAGTGTATTACTTTAGGTAGGCACTATGTAGTCACTGACAGTGTATTACTTTAGGTAGGCACTATGTAGTCACTGACAGTGTATTACTTAAGGTAGGCATTATATAGTCACTGACAGTGTATTACTTTAGGTAGGCACTATGTAGTCACTGACAGTGTATTACTTTAGGTAGCCACTATGTAGTCACTGACAGTGTATTACTTTAGGTAGGCACTATGTAGTCACTGACAGTGTATTACTTAAGGTAGGCATTATATAGTCACTGACAGTGTATTACTTTAGGTAGGCACTATATAGTCACTGACAGTGTATTACTTTAGGTAGGCACTATATAGTCACTGACAGTGTATTACTTTAGGTAGGCACTATGTAGTCACTGACAGTGTATTACTTAAGGTAGGCACTATGTAGTCACTGACAGTGTATTACTTAAGGTAGGCATTATATAGTCACTGACAGTGTATTACTTTAGGTAGGCACTATATAGTCACTGACAGTGTATTACTTTAGGTAGGCACTATATAGTCACTGACAGTGTATTACTTTAGGTAGCCACTATGTAGTCACTGACAGTGTATTACTTTAGGTAGGCACTATGTAGTCACTGACAGTGTATTACTTTAGGTAGGCACTATGTAGTCACTGACAGTGTATTACTTTAGGTAGGCACTATATAGTCACTGACAGTGTATTACTTTAGGTAGGCACTATGTAGTCACTGACAGTGTATTACTTTAGGTAGGCATTATATAGTCACTGACAGTGTATTACTTTAGGTAGGCACTATGTAGTCACTGACAGTGTATTACTTTAGGTAGGCACTATGTAGTCACTGACAGTGTATTACTTAAGGTAGGCATTATATAGTCACTGACAGTGTATTACTTTAGGTAGGCACTATATAGTCACTGACAGTGTATTACCTTAGGTAGGCACTATGTAGTCACTGACAGTGTATTACTTTAGGTAGGCACTATATAGTCACTGACAGTGTATTACTTTAGGTAGGCACTATATAGTCACTGACAGTGTATTACTTTAGGTAGGCACTATGTAGTCACTGACAGTGTATTACTTAAGGTAGGCACTGTGTAGTCACTGACAGTGTATTACTTTAGGTAGGCATTATATAGTCACTGACAGTGTATTACTTTAGGTAGGCACTATGTAGTCACTGACAGTGTATTACTTTAGGTAGGCACTATGTAGTCACTGACAGTGTATTACTTAAGGTAGGCATTATATAGTCACTGACAGTGTATTACTTTAGGTAGGCACTATATAGTCACTGACAGTGTATTACCTTAGGTAGGCACTATGTAGTCACTGACAGTGTATTACTTTAGGTAGGCACTATATAGTCACTGACAGTGTATTACTTTAGGTAGGCACTATATAGTCACTGACAGTGTATTACTTTAGGTAGGCACTATGTAGTCACTGACAGTGTATTACTTTAGGTAGGCACTATATAGTCACTGACAGTGTATTACTTTAGGTTAGGCACTATATAGTCACTGACAGTGTATTACTTTAGGTAGGCACTATGTAGTCACTGACAGTGTATTACTTTAGGTAGGCACTATGTAGTCACTGACAGTGTATTACTTTAGGTAGGCACTATGTAGTCACTGACAGTGTATTACTTTAGGTAGGCACTATGTAGTCACTGACAGTGTATTACTTTAGGTAGGCACTATGTAGTCACTGACAGTGTATTACTTTAGGTAGGCACTATGTAGTCACTGACAGTGTATTACTTTAGGTAGGCACTATATAGTCACTGACAGTGTATTACTTTAGGTAGGCACTATGTAGTCACTGACAGTGTATTACTTTAGGTAGGCACTATGTAGTCACTGACAGTGTATTACTTTAGGTAGGCACTATATAGTCACTGACAGTGTATTACTTTAGGTAGGCACTATGTAGTCACTGACAGTGTATTACTTTAGGTAGGCATTATATAGTCACTGACAGTGTATTACTTTAGGTAGGCACTATATAGTCACTGACAGTGTATTACTTTAGGTAGGCACTATATAGTCACTGACAGTGTATTACTTAAGGTAGGCACTATGTAGTCACTGACAGTGTATTACTTTAGGTAGGCATTATATAGTCACTGACAGTGTATTACTTAAGGTAGGCATTATATAGTCACTGACAGTGTATTACTTTAGGTAGGCACTATGTAGTCACTGACAGTGTATTACTTTAGGTAGGCATTATATAGTCACTGACAGTGTATTACTTTAGGTAGGCACTATGTAGTCACTGACAGTGTATTACTTTAGGTAGGCACTATATAGTCACTGACAGTGTATTACTTTAGGTAGGCACTATATAGTCACTGACAGTGTATTACTTTAGGTAGGCATTATATAGTCACTGACAGTGTATTACTTTAGGTAGGCACTATGTAGTCACTGACAGTGTATTACTTTAGGTAGGCACTATGTAGTCACTGACAGTGTATTACTTTAGGTAGGCACTATGTAGTCACTGACAGTGTATTACTTTAGGTAGGCACTATATAGTCACTGACAGTGTATTACTTTAGGTAGGCACTATATAGTCACTGACAGTGTATTACTTTAGGTAGGCATTATATAGTCACTGACAGTGTATTACTTAAGGTAGGCACTATGTAGTCACTGACAGTGTATTACTTTAGGTAGGCACTATATAGTCACTGACAGTGTATTACTTTAGGTAGGCACTATATAGTCACTGACAGTGTATTACTTTAGGTAGGCACTATATAGTCACTGACAGTGTATTACTTTAGGTAGGCACTATGTAGTCACTGACAGTGTATTACTTAAGGTAGGCATTATATAGTCACTGACAGTGTATTACTTTAGGTAGGCACTATGTAGTCACTGACAGTGTATTACTTTAGGTAGCCACTATGTAGTCACTGACAGTGTATTACTTTAGGTAGGCACTATGTAGTCACTGACAGTGTATTACTTAAGGTAGGCATTATATAGTCACTGACAGTGTATTACTTTAGGTAGGCACTATATAGTCACTGACAGTGTATTACTTTAGGTAGGCACTATATAGTCACTGACAGTGTATTACTTTAGGTAGGCACTATGTAGTCACTGACAGTGTATTACTTTAGGTAGGCACTATGTAGTCACTGACAGTGTATTACTTTAGGTAGGCACTATGTAGTCACTGACAGTGTATTACTTAAGGTAGGCATTATATAGTCACTGACAGTGTATTACTTTAGGTAGGCACTATATAGTCACTGACAGTGTATTACTTTAGGTAGGCACTATGTAGTCACTGACAGTGTATTACTTTAGGTAGGCACTATGTAGTCACTGACAGTGTATTACTTTAGGTAGGCACTATATAGTCACTGACAGTGTATTACTTTAGGTAGGCACTATGTAGTCACTGACAGTGTATTACTTTAGGTAGGCACTATATAGTCACTGACAGTGTATTACTTTAGGTAGGCACTATGTAGTCACTGACAGTGTATTACTTAAGGTAGGCATTATATAGTCACTGACAGTGTATTACTTAAGGTAGGCATTATATAGTCACTGACAGTGTATTACTTTAGGTAGGCACTATGTAGTCACTGACAGTGTATTACTTTAGGTAGGCACTATGTAGTCACTGACAGTGTATTACTTTAGGTAGGCACTATGTAATCACTGACAGTGTATTACTTTAGGTAGGCATTATATAGTCACTGACAGTGTATTACTTTAGGTAGGCACTATATAGTCACTGACAGTGTATTACTTTAGGTAGGCATTATATAGTCACTGACAGTGTATTACTTTAGGTAGGCACTATGTAGTCACTGACAGTGTATTACTTTAGGTAGGCACTATGTAGTCACTGACAGTGTATTACTTTAGGTAGGCACTATGTAGTCACTGACAGTGTATTACTTTAGGTAGGCACTATGTAGTCACTGACAGTGTATTACTTTAGGTAGGCAATATGTAGTCACTGACAGTGTATTACTTTAGGTAGGCACTATGTAGTCACTGACAGTGTATTACTTTAGGTAGGCATTATATAGTCACTGACAGTGTATTACTTTAGGTAGGCACTATGTAGTCACTGACAGTGTATTACTTTAGGTAGGCACTATGTAGTCACTGACAGTGTATTACTTAAGGTAGGCACTATGTAGTCACTGACAGTGTATTACTTTAGGTAGGCACTATATAGTCACTGACAGTGTATTACTTAAGGTAGTCACTATGTAGTCACTGACAGTGTATTACTTAAGGTAGGCACTATATAGTCACTGACAGTGTATTACTTAAGGTAGGCACTATATAGTCACTGACAGTGTATTACTTTAGGTAGGCACTATATAGTCACTGACAGTGTATTACTTTAGGTAGGCACTATGTAGTCACTGACAGTGTATTACTTTAGGTAGGCACTATGTAGTCACTGACAGTGTATTACTTTAGGTAGGCACTATGTAGTCACTGACAGTGTATTACTTAAGGTAGGCATTATATAGTCACTGACAGTGTATTACTTTAGGTAGGCACTATGTAGTCACTGACAGTGTATTACTTTAGGTAGGCACTATGTAGTCACTGACAGTGTATTACTTTAGGTAGGCACTATGTAGTCACTGACAGTGTATTACTTTAGGTAGGCACTATATAGTCACTGACAGTGTATTACTTTAGGTAGGCACTATGTAGTCACTAACAGTGTATTACTTTAGGTAGGCACTATGTAGTCACTGACAGTGTATTACTTTAGGTAGGCACTATGTAGTCACTGACAGTGTATTACTTTAGGTAGGCACTATGTAGTCACTGACAGTGTATTACTTTAGGTAGGCATTATATAGTCACTGACAGTGTATTACTTTAGGTAGGCACTATGTAGTCACTGACAGTGTATTACTTTAGGTAGGCACTATGTAGTCACTGACAGTGTATTACTTTAGGTAGGCACTATGTAGTCACTGACAGTGTATTACTTAAGGTAGGCACTATGTAGTCACTGACAGTGTATTACTTTAGGTAGGCACTATATAGTCACTGACAGTGTATTACTTTAGGTAGGCACTATGTAGTCACTGACAGTGTATTACTTTAGGTAGGCATTATGTAGTCACTGACAGTGTATTACTTTAGGTAGGCACTATGTATTCACTGACAGTGTATTATTTAAGGTAGGCAGTATATAGTCACTGACAGTGTATTACTTTAGGTAGGCATTATATAGTCACTGACAGTGTATTACTTTAGGTAGGCACTATATAGTCACTGACAGTGTATTACTTTAGGTAGGCACTATGTAGTCACTGACAGTGTATTACTTTAGGTAGGCATTATATAGTCACTGACAGTGTATTACTTAAGGTAGGCATTATATAGTCACTGACAGTGTATTACTTTAGGTAGGCACTATGTAGTCACTGACAGTGTATTACTTTAGGTAGGCACTATGTAGTCACTGACAGTGTATTACTTAAGGTAGGCATTATATAGTCACTGACAGTGTATTACTTTAGGTAGGCACTATATAGTCACTGACAGTGTATTACTTTAGGTAGGCATTATATAGTCACTGACAGTGTATTACTTTAGGTAGGCACTATGTAGTCACTGACAGTGTATTACTTTAGGTAGGCACTATATAGTCACTGACAGTGTATTACTTTAGGTAGGCACTATATAGTCACTGACAGTGTATTACTTTAGGTAGCCACTATGTAGTCACTGACAGTGTATTACTTTAGGTAGGCACTATATAGTCACTGACAGTGTATTACTTTAGGTAGGCACTATGTAGTCACTGACAGTGTATTACTTTAGGTAGGCACTATATAGTCACTGACAGTGTATTACTTTAGGTAGGCACTATGTAGTCACTGACAGTGTATTACTTTAGGTAGGCACTATGTAGTCACTGACAGTGTATTACTTTAGGTAGGCACTATGTAGTCACTGACAGTGTATTACTTTAGGTAGGCACTATGTAGTCACTGACAGTGTATTACTTAAGGTAGGCACTATATAGTCACTGACAGTGTATTACTTTAGGTAGGCACTATATAGTCACTGACAGTGTATTACTTTAGGTAGGCACTATGTAGTCACTGACAGTGTATTACTTTAGGTAGGCACTATGTAGTCACTGACAGTGTATTACTTTAGGTAGGCACTATGTAGTCACTGACAGTGTATTACTTAAGGTAGGCATTATATAGTCACTGACAGTGTATTACTTTAGGTAGGCACTATGTAGTCACTGACAGTGTATTACTTTAGGTAGGCACTATGTAGTCACTGACAGTGTATTACTTTAGGTAGGCACTATGTAGTCACTGACAGTGTATTACTTTAGGTAGGCACTATATAGTCACTGACAGTGTATTACTTTAGGTAGGCACTATGTAGTCACTGACAGTGTATTACTTTAGGTAGGCACTATGTAGTCACTGACAGTGTATTACTTTAGGTAGGCACTATGTAGTCACTGACAGTGTATTACTTTAGGTAGGCACTATGTAGTCACTGACAGTGTATTACTTTAGGTAGGCATTATATAGTCACTGACAGTGTATTACTTTAGGTAGGCACTATGTAGTCACTGACAGTGTATTACTTTAGGTAGGCACTATGTAGTCACTGACAGTGTATTACTTTAGGTAGGCACTATGTAGTCACTGACAGTGTATTACTTAAGGTAGGCACTATGTAGTCACTGACAGTGTATTACTTTAGGTAGGCACTATATAGTCACTGACAGTGTATTACTTTAGGTAGGCACTATGTAGTCACTGACAGTGTATTACTTTAGGTAGGCATTATGTAGTCACTGACAGTGTATTACTTTAGGTAGGCACTATGTAGTCACTGACAGTGTATTACTTAAGGTAGGCAGTATATAGTCACTGACAGTGTATTACTTTAGGTAGGCATTATATAGTCACTGACAGTGTATTACTTTAGGTAGGCACTATATAGTCACTGACAGTGTATTACTTTAGGTAGGCACTATGTAGTCACTGACAGTGTATTACTTTAGGTAGGCATTATATAGTCACTGACAGTGTATTACTTAAGGTAGGCATTATATAGTCACTGACAGTGTATTACTTTAGGTAGGCACTATGTAGTCACTGACAGTGTATTACTTTAGGTAGGCACTATGTAGTCACTGACAGTGTATTACTTTAGGTAGGCACTATGTAGTCACTGACAGTGTATTACTTAAGGTAGGCATTATATAGTCACTGACAGTGTATTACTTTAGGTAGGCACTATATAGTCACTGACAGTGTATTACTTTAGGTAGGCATTATATAGTCACTGACAGTGTATTACTTTAGGTAGGCACTATGTAGTCACTGACAGTGTATTACTTTAGGTAGGCACTATATAGTCACTGACAGTGTATTACTTTAGGTAGGCACTATATAGTCACTGACAGTGTATTACTTTAGGTAGCCACTATGTAGTCACTGACAGTGTATTACTTTAGGTAGGCACTATATAGTCACTGACAGTGTATTACTTTAGGTAGGCACTATGTAGTCACTGACAGTGTATTACTTTAGGTAGGCACTTTATAGTCACTGACAGTGTATTACTTTAGGTAGGCACTATGTAGTCACTGACAGTGTATTACTTTAGGTAGGCACTATGTAGTCACTGACAGTGTATTACTTTAGGTAGGCACTATGTAGTCACTGACAGTGTATTACTTTAGGTAGGCACTATGTAGTCACTGACAGTGTATTACTTTAGGTAGGCATTATATAGTCACTGACAGTGTATTACTTAAGGTAGGCACTATATTAGCTGCAATAATGTAGCTCCTGTGACAAACTTGTGTCTCGGCAGAGCTACAACGTGGTCCCATTCGTCACAATGGAGCAAAAAAAAAAGGTTGCAGTTGAAACATAAAAACTCACTATTTACGCTTCAAATATTTCATTATAACTATTACTGATGATCCCAGTCCTTGTTAAATCGGTTTGGCTGAGAAATATATGCTTTTCAAAGGTAGCAACAACCTTGTTCAAATTTATCGATCGTTTTCCATAACCGGAAACCACGGAAGGCAGAGCTTTTCTAAATATAGTATTTCTTACTACACGCTGATGTAAACATTCACGTCTCAAATCGCCAAATATGGTATCGACATCCAAATAGTGAGGCCGGAAATGACGAAATTCAAAATGTTCAGAAAGTTTAGTAAACATGGATTTTTATTTTGTGGGAATTACATTCTAAAATATTGGTAGGTGATAAAAACTTGTTATATTAATGGACAAAAGGAAAGGTTATGACTTATTATTGATAAAGGCAGGCATCAGAAACTCTGTAAGCGAGCGCAAAAAATATCGGCGGCTGCTCCATTACGTGTAATGGCATCCCATTATAACCCTTGCGAGCATTTAGGGTTTTATTATTAGAACTTAATAAGCACTATATAGTCACTGACAGTGTATTACTTTTTACTATGACACCACTATACAAAACCTTGGACTTTCACTTATGACATCAAGTTATGTGATGTTTTTTGTGGGTTTTTGACATCGCTAGAATCCTATTAGCTACTCTCTGCATACTGAATATCAAAAATAAATCATGAATAATCAAACAACACAGTATCAACAAATTAAGAAATAATTCTCCCATGTCATGTTTTATACTCATTTTAACATGGGGAGGCATTATATTTGTCAATATTTTAACCGAGAGAAAGACAGACATTGTTTACTTACCATCCGTACAAGTGCCTTGACCACTACAATCATTAAGACAGACATTATCAACAACATTAGCAGGTAATGATGGAGTTCCATTAGTATCCACCCATCGATTCTCATCATTTTCTACTTCAGTTCTACATTTTTCTTGGATCGTTGATATTACTGCCTCAACCCAACTAGTACTGCCAGTGAGCTGAAAATTACAAATAAATGAACAAACATGAGGAGGATATATGTAACATTTTATTTTATCCTCCATAATATTCTTTCCGGCAGATTATTTTTAATATAAAATATTATCCTTGGACAATATTTCAATATTAAATGCCTTCCAATGTTATTATATATTTTCCAGATGAGGTGGAAGAAATTTAATATCAAAATATATCTGTGTATAACATTTTGGTCTTGTATATATATAACAATATCATTGTACTCAACTTCTTCCATTATTCAATATCTGCCAATACCAATTAATCAAATTTTTAATATTTAAACTTACATGACTCTATTGATTTATAATGGGTTGAAGATTACTCAATCTGCCATTTAAATTTAACAGTGTTCTGGCTATAATATATTTTCTGTATATATATATATATATTTACCTATAAATTTTATTTATAAAATATTTTCTGGATTGGTCAGGTGATTTATTAATCAGCGTCGGAAATAATATTACATTGTACATACCTTAATATCAAATATTATCTGGATTAACTCATTTGATGGGTCGGGTGATTTATCGGTGAGCGTCGGAAATAATATCATAGATGCGTCTCATGATTTAATAATCAGCGTCAGACATAATATTACATACCTTAGTATCAAATATTATCCGGATTATCTCATATGATGGTTCAGGCGATTTATCATTCAATTCAATTCAATTCAAATATTTTATTGAATAAAATGCATAAATTTAATTATACAATATCAAATGGGATTTATCATTAATTGTCGGAAATAATATTACAGATGCATCTTATGATTTAATGATTAGCGTCGGAAATAATATTATTTACCTGTTTATTGTACACTAGGATACTTTTTTATAGCAATGGAAAGTATTTGATTATAAAATATATACCGTAACATAAAATTTAATATTAAATTCTTTCCACCGAATAAAATTTCAACCGAAAAAAATTATGTCTTACATATACACATAAAAGATTGATACATTAACAGAAGCTGTCAGTTTGTCTCTGAATCCACATTCAGTAATGATTGAATATTTTGTATCATTTAGGTTTGTCTAGAATAAATATTGTTTAAATCATACATTAGTCAATACACTCAATTAGGATTAAAGAAAAGTTAATAGAATCAAAGTGGTGGTATTCAGACGCCATCAATTGAAGGACAGATAATACAATGACCAAAATAAAAAGAATAAACAATGATGTACAAATAATTATACAAAAAACTACAGGTCAAGCAACATGAACCCCTCTAAAAACTGTGGGGTGAACTTGGTCGAGCAACATGAACCCCTCTAAAAATTGTGGGGTGAACTTTTTTCACTTATATTACTTCAATAAGATATTTTTTTTATTATTAAATATTTCTTAATACTGACCATACAAGGACAGAGAACATCAATAAAAGATTAGTATTATTACAGTAGTTTAACAGTTTAACACCACTTTCAACAACATTTCAGCTATATTCTGGTTCGGTTTTTGATTTGATTTTGATTGTGTTTAATGCCACTTTCAGCAATATTTCAGCTATATCATGGTGACCAGTTTTAGTGGTGGAAGAAGCCGGAGTACCCGGAAAGAACCACCGACCATGGGCAAGCAAGCAACTGGTAAACTTTATCACTTGTGGCTGCGAGTCGAGTGCACCTTTTTTGTAATTTACAAAGCCGGGTGTTTGTGGTTTGGAGAAAACCATCGACCTGCCACATATAACTGACAATCTTTACCACATAAGGTTGTGTACTCAACTCATCAAGTTGTATCAAGTAAACCACATTAAGACTAGTTATAAAACTCTCAAACATTAGAACTACAAGGCAATGACAGCACAAGATTGATTTAAATCATCCTACCATTAGATCATGAACACAGAGGCCCCTGTAAACAACAAGAACACACAAAATAAACACTTAAAAACTTTATTTACCCCAACGTCATTAATACAGGTCTGGACATCTGTGTTGAAGTCATCACTTAGAATAACAGTACAAGCTTCAGCTGCTGGAGAAGTCTTAGCTTTATTACAATAAGCTGTAGCCTCAGCCAGTGTTGTACCAGAGGCTGAGCTGGTGGGCCAAGTTATCACCTGTAATATATATTTTAGTTTACTGACAAAGGAATTCTGTAATTGATAATCTGCTTAAAAACTGGCTCAATGATTAGCAGTGAACATTTTAATATTGGATATTTCACACAATAACCTGGAATACGTAAAAACTAAGTAACTTAATTCCTTGGTAAATTTAACTTGCCACTTGTTTAATCATTATTATAAAGTTCATCTTCAATTTAAAATCAAACTTTTGGTTATTTCTTTCAGAAAGCTTAAATAAAATGTAAACACAAAAGATAGGCTGTAAGAATATCTGATTGCCATTGATATTGAGTTATATATATGCTTATTCATTATTAAATTATCAGTATTTCTAGAATTTTTTATTAAATAAATCACTCAAAATAAGCAGATATGTGCAGGTTATTTGTATGTTCACACAAGGCACAAGTTGAACACGCCTCAACACAAATTGAGCATGTGTGTATTCCTCAGCTGTGGGAGGATACAAGTCATGTCAAAGGTTTATAGTAAACTCAGATAAAGACAACTAGCCTTTACACCACTTGTTAGAAGACAACTTACAGCAGGTTACAGACAACTAGCCTTTACACCACTTGTTAGAAAACAACTTACGTTAGGTGCATTAAAATTTTCATTATATGTAAAGGCTCCTGTATCTGTTGCCCTCTTTCTTCTCTTTAAAACTGATGCTTGTTGTGCTGCTATTCTATCCTGTTCTTCCTGGATAAGGGTGTCTGTTATTTCAATTCCTAGAATACGTAAAATTATATTGTGTCATATTTTTGTCCACCGTTGGCTTCGGTGAACATCACTTCTTCGGGGTTGATAAATCAGTGTCCACCGAGATGAAAAGTCATCAATTGTTTTATTAATTGACACATTCTAAGTGTAATGTTAGGGTGAAAATTGTGAATTGTTGCTGTTTCTTAGACATTTCCATTTATTCTTTTTATATGTAGCTGCTTCAAACCGACAAACACCAGTTTTTAAAGCTTGACATTTCTAATGTTTCAAAGCAATAAAATTGATTAAGAAAAAACGAATACAATTTCAAAATTTTAACAAATAAAATATCACAGTTTCAGTAACATTTTAAACAATTTTTAAAGAACACAAGTAATTATAATTAATTTATGTTGTAGTTTATGGTAATGTTAGAGCAATTATTGAATACAGGAAATTGCATTTGTGGTCTTTCAAATGCTGCATCATCAACTGTAGCAAAACGTGTCTTAACTTCTGGTTCTATTGACGAAGCTGCTTCGTTCATTTTTGTTTACTAACAGTCGTCTGCTGATTACAGAAGTTCATTAGCAAGACCGCCTCTGATTGGTTGAGGTTCAAAATGTCGGCCAATCAAATTTATCGATATTAATCAGTCTACTGGTTTTCCCCTGTTACTATATTTGGGTACGTACTACTGCGACATGAGATTTATTAACCTCACGTGCAAAATTGTGCGGTGGACATGTAGTTCTGTTAAAGGAAACAATGAACCTTCTAAACCAATCAGAATTAAGAAAATTCATAGTCATTTAATAAAATGTTATGTCAACACTGACAGCCTAATATGGCTCATGTCACATATCAATATTTCCTCCAAAAAATACAAAAGGAATCTTCAAATGTCAAAAGTATACTTTTTATAGTTGACATCAGATGATGAACTTAAAGGAGTGAAAGAAATTTTTTTTACTGAAAAAAGTCAGTAAAAATGCACTATCTTGTAATCAGTTCTATCACAAAAAAACAAGTTAAACACAGTGTACCTACCGTTTTTATGAAGTCCACAGAGATTTATGTCCTTGAAGTAATCACAAGCTTGTTCACCATTATCAAAACAGATACAGTAAACAGGTGTTGGCATAGTAAATGGTGTTGATATTCCACTGTAGATACTGGCAGCTGCTGACTGTGCAACTCTATAAAAATCATTAAATTAAATTTAAAAACTCATTTATTCCTGAGTTTTTTTGGCTAACATTGAACACTATATATGGGCAAGAATTCTATATCGGGGAATTTAAAAAAAAATCATGTCAGCGATCTTTTCTGGGCTTAAAAGAGGTCACATATCTAGGTTGTTAACTACAAAATTATTTTAATTTTGTAAATAAATAAAGATTTAAAATGATTCTGGTGTGTTTTCTTACTAAGTTGTACAGTTCCAAATGTCACAACCGGCATAAATTTGGTAACACAAAGCGTGACATTTAACACCCTGCTTACTTTGTTGTCTGTTTACTCTGTAAATTTAAATTGCTAAACTGACTTTTTATGCGTCAAACTTCCATTCAGACATGTAAGTGCATGATAAAGATATTTGTGTGTGGGCTTTATTGTTTTCTAAATACTGCAGTGAAAAAAGGACTATGTATATAACGCATTCCCGTCAAAACAATGTTACATACAATAAACGGATGTCGGGGGGTACATATTTTGCAGAATATGATTGGACATGTCATAATCAAGTCGGTTATTTATATGGTTCAGTTTGCGATTTAAAGTTTTTCCCTATAGCGACAAGTAAAAAATACTTACAGCTATGAGTAAACCTATTGAATTTCCTGTCAATTCGTGTTACATACACTAGTATGCAAGCTAGCCACAAGCCATGTGCCAATGGACAGAAACACACCCTTATAAACTCATAAAATGACTTGTATTGTATTGTATTTTTATTTTGTTATTAATTCTGAAAGAAGCAGAACAATTCAAAGAATCAATGCAAAATAAATTCCCCATTTTTTTTTTCTTAGTCGATAAATTTATGTCAATGTTACATACAGGTACATATCAGATGTCACAGTAATCAAAATGGTATGAAAGTTCCAGTGAGTATTTGTTTCTGAAAATAATACTTAAAGAATAAGCAATGTTTTAATAAATAAATTTTTTGAAAAATATATATAGAAATATTGATAAATAGTATTTAAATATATGTTTGTAACATTGACAATTTTATATTTTTGCAGACCATATGTGCCTAAAGGTTAAAACTTTGTGTGATAAAATTAAGTGAAATTAAAAGAGTTTAACACTGCGAACTTGTTCAACTATTGAACCTTTAAAGAATTTGTTTGTGAGCTATGGTCCTAGGTTGTTTATAAAAACATTGTGTCAACAGTTACATACTAGAAATTTAGTATGGAAATTTTCTGCACAGATACAAGAAAGCATGCTGAAAAATTACTAATATTTTAAGAAACTACATGGAATTTGCTATCTTTTCAGGATGTAACTTAATGAATGTTTGCCCTTTTATTTTTTATTGCTGATGTCACACTTTCAGGTACCAATAGCAAATTCTTGCCCATATAACATTTAGTGAAAAGTAGACCAAAATAAAGTGACAAATTGTTTTAAAAGTAGACCAAAATAAAGTGAATTTTTTTTTTTTAAAGTAAACTAAAATAAAGTGACCTATTTGTGTTTGATTGTTGTACAAGGTATAGTAACATAGTAAGAGAAAACAGTCATCTTTAGACAAATGTAAACCAGAACTTTTAGTTATCAACTTTTGTATCGTACTCAGTTCTCTAAAGTTATCCAATCAGAGCACTTTATTTAGTGGATACAGTATTCTGATTGACTACCAGTACAAAAAACATACTAAAAACTAGGTATTGGTTCCCAGCACACAATCTACGAAGTTGCCCAGTACATCTCCTGGTGGCAAATAGGGGGCACCCTTTTGATGGGGGATATTGTCAGGTTACAATACGAAATGTCAGACCAAGAACCATAGTGGGAATTTTTTTGGGGGGTTCATCTAATCTTGGTAAATTTCACCATACCTCCAAGATAAACTGAAAGTATCTGGACGTTTATTGGTTGGCACAGTATGAGAATTACCAGAGGCATCAATCAAGTCATCACTATTATTACCATTGTAATAACCACACAGTCCTGTAAAAAAAAACAAACATTCACAATATAAAACAACATTAAAACAGTAATGGATGACAATTTAACTAAACACAAATCTATCCTCTGGCAAGCCTCAAACTCAGAATCATTTCAGTAAAATTAGCATAACCCAGTCATTATTACTGAAATTCCTGTACCAGTAGAGGGTCATGCATATGTGTGTTAGAGATATCAAATTTTCCTGTATCTATGAATTACCTGTTTTGGCAAGCTTCAGATGAAGAACAGATATCCGGGTAGGCAAGCTTTAAAAACTGGCAACCCTCCTCCCCCCCCCCAAAAAAAAAAAAAAAAAAAAAAAGAAATAAAAAGAGAGGTACAATGCAATTTGGTCTCTATGAAGGCATTTGTGGGTTTAAATCTCATGTTTTCTACACATTTTCAGTTTCTGTGCTAAAATTTCAACTTTTTCTCAGTTGTTTACAAAAATTGAAAAAAGGGGGTACATATTCCCATTCCTCTGGCTCCTATGCCCCTGGAAGGATAGAAATGGATGGTTCAGAATCTTATCTTATCTGACATGTAGAAATTATATTTGAAATAATGAACTTGTTGGTTAGATAGCTGAACTTGTTATATATTTCAAAAGTAGACCATCAACAGAAAATTCCGTCAATTAAGATTTCTGTATGAAATTTTTTGTCAACAAAAGGCCTAATTTACATGGTTATTAATCTAAAAATCACATGAACTGACTACATTTTAATTAAATAACAAATACCACAATTGTGTTATTCAAGTCAAATGTCTTCATTTAAAAACTCTTATTTTAGTTATAACATCTATATATCATTGAACTAATGTGTTTGCTTGTTTGATGGTGTTTAATGCCACTTTCAACAATATTTCAGTTATATCGTGGCGGTCAGTTTTATTGGTGGAAGAAACCATCGACCTGTCGCAAGTCATTGACAAACTTTATCACATAATGTTGTACACCTTGCCCTGATCGAGATTCGAACTCACATAGGCACTGATTGCATAGGTAGTTGTAAATCCAACTACCATACAATCATGGCCACGATGGCCCCTATTATAGGCTCAGATCAGTGTCCAGATTTAAATCGGCGCCCACTACCCAAATCGACATCTACTAACATCAATACCACAAATCACTGTCTGATTTAAGGATATTCTCAAATCGGCATCCTTTCTAAATTCTCAGATCTATGGCCGATTTATTGGTTAGGGTTAGGGCATACGTCAGTGACGTCAATTTAAGAAAGTGAGAAACGGCCATAGATTTGAGAATTGGATGCCAATTTGAAAATGTGATAAAAGGATATAGATTTGAGAATTGGACATAAATCTGAGTCTTACACAATACCATACATTCATTTTCCCCTGCCAATCATACACAAGAGAATCTTCAGTATCTTTAATCATGTAGTGAGTTGACATTGTAACACACACAATACCAGGTTTATATACAATATACGTACATTGTCGGTAAATATAAAATTTATTTGTACAAGCTTTAGAAACAGGCAGAATAGCGAGCCTTTGGCGAGCTTTTCAGGCCTGTTTCGCAGCGAGTACAAATGAATTTTATATCTAACGACAATGTACGTATATTGTGTTTATCCTGCAATGTCAAAAAAGTCGGAAAACTTGTCAGATTTAAACAAAAAGGACAGAAACAAGTGTCATTCCTCGTCTTTCATAAATGTTGTCAAGGGTGTCTTCTTCGTGGTCCGCGTTACATTAGTACCAGTTTCATACTTGTCTTCGCCCTCCGCTGTACATAGCTACAGGGTACCAGGAAAGTTTATTCGTATAGTACGAATAAAGGAAAAATTTATTCGTATAGCATATTTGTACAACAAATGTACTGATTGCAGGATAAAATAAGTTAACTGTTTACCTTCAGTTTTGTTGATGTCTTGTGCTGATGGTTCTATATATAAGTTCATATATTCATTATGGTCATCTCTGACGGTCACTTTAGTACCAGTCGGTAGAATTATCTATAAACCAGACAAACATAATGTTAATAAGCAAGGAGATAAACGGGAACAAGATAAGCTATGGTTATATATAATTGTAACATTTACTATTAGGCCATATCCAGCCATACAATCCATTTGGGTTTCGAGATTTACAAACCTATAATTTATAATCATTTATCATATACTAAGCATTAATATGATAGTATTTCATATGTGTAACGACTGCAAGTAAACTAGCCATAATATCACCCCAGGCTGATAACCCATATTAGAGGCATCTCGTGTTAAAAATCCATAATTGTTCGTCTCGTGCAAGTTACTTCATGTATTTCTGGTGTCGTCTGTTTACAAACATAAACTGACACACAAAGATGAGTGGGAGATACTATCTTATCACGGGTTCACGAAGAATACTTTTTACTGATCACATTCCAAAGGAAGTAAATTATGACGATCACACTTCTTGAAAAATATGAAACCCAACTTAAATTGTTAAAAGTATGTTTTACTCTTGTTACTAATCGTCATGCCTTCATTACAATTCACGTTAAATTGTTAAAAGTATGTTTTACTCTTGTCACTAATCGTCCTCATTACAATTCACGTTAAATTGTTAAAAGTATGTTTTACTCTTGTTACTAATCGTCCTCATTACAATTCACGTTAAATTGTTAAAAGTATGTTTTACTCTTGTTACTAATCGTCCTCATTACAATTCACGTTAAATTGTTAAAAGTATGTTTTACTCTTGTTACTAATCGTCATGCCTTCATTACAATTCACGTTAAATTGTTAAAAGTATGTTTTACTCTTGTTACTAATCGTCCTCATTACAATTCACGTTAAATTGTTAAAAGTATGTTTTACTCTTGTTACTAATCGTCCTCATTACAATTCACGTTAAATTGTTAAAAGTATGTTTTACTCTTGTTACTAATCGTCATGCCTTCATTACAATTCACGTTAAATTGTTAAAAGTATGTTTTACTCTTGTTACTAATCATCTTCATTACAATTCACAATAAAAAATGTCAATGAAGAATCACATCTATATTTTCTGTTTCAAAATGCCTTGATACGAAATGTTGCCATTAATATTTATGGGGGTAGAGATGCTCTTGTTTGACAATAGTGTTCTGAAAATGTATCTGTTGAATACACAATTAACCCTCCATATAAATTCATTTCATTTAGTCTATTTAAATTTGCTTCAAAAAACAATTTGTCAGAAGTATATGATAAAAAGATTAATATATGACCTTTTCCATATCAGCCTGGGTATTATCCCGAGACCCCCATATCAGCCTGAGAAATTGGTGGTTTATATCATACATACCTTGAATCGTGCTCCATCTAATTCCTGGAAGATCCTAAATGAAGGTGTTAAGGCATTATTTGTATAAATTGTGTTGACAATAGGATAAGCATCAAGACTTTGTCCAGCCAATGGGCACTTGTCTATTTTTATCACATCATCACCAGATTTAAGTGCCACTCCACACACGCAGCTACCCTTTGCACATTCTGAGAAGAATGCTCGTATCTGCAAAGATAGACCATAAGTTGTATACCGGGGAATGTCAAACAAATAGAAATAGGATTTTTATTTGAGGTTTAATTGATACAATAGATTGTTAAAACTAATTATAATTCTATATGACAATAATTACCGTAAATGTGATATCACAGTAGGAAAAAGTCACAATCTATGAAAATGGTTTCCAAATGACATTAATAGCAATATCGATTTTTACAAATATATATATGCTTTCCTTAAAATGAACCATCATGTCTCTTCTGACCTTTAAACTTCAAACTAAATTAAAAAAAACCCCTCTAAATATGGATTTAAAACTGAAAATATTAGTTTCTACAATATTTTTTAACATGATAAGGAACCTCTAATGCTTTCTTGACCCTCAACTTTATAATGAGTTTACCTCTACATCAAAATTAGAATCCTTATGTCTGTACATGATGAATTCACCCACTAAATATATATCATACTTCCTGTAGATAGAAAAACAAATCTAAAAATGATGAGACAAAGTCAGTTAATGATACATTTATTGGTCTTATACAAAGTCAGTTAATGATACATTTATTGGTCTTATACAAAGTCAGTTAATGATACATTTATTGGTCTTATACAAAGTCAGTTAATGATACATTTATTGGTCTTATACAAAGTCAGTTAATGATACATTTATTGGTCTTATACAAAGTCAGTTAATGATACATTTATTGGTCTTATACAGTCAGTTAATGATACATTTATTGGTCTTATACAAAGTCAGTTAATGATACATTTATTGGTCTTATGCAAAGTCAGTTAATGATACATTTATTGGTCTTATGCAAAGTCAGTTAATGATACATTTATTGGTCTTATGCAAAGTCAGTTAATGATACATTTATTGGTCTTATACAAAGTCAGTTAATGATACATTTATTGGTATTATACAAAGTCAGTTAATGATACATTTATTGGTCTTATACAAAGTCAGTTAATGATACATTTATTGGTCTTATACAAAGTCAGTTAATGATACATTTATTGGTCTTATACAAAGTCAGTTAATGATACATTTATTGGTCTTATACAAAGTCAGTTAATGATACATTTATTGGTCTTATACAAAGTCAGTTAATGATACATTTATTGGTCTTATACAAAGTCAGTTAATGATACATTTATTGGTCTTATACAAAGTCAGTTAATGATACATTTATTGGTCTTATACAAAGTCAGTTAATGATACATTTATTGGTCTTATACAAAGTCAGTTAATGATACATTTATTGGTCTTATACAAAGTCAGTTAATGATACATTTATTGGTCTTATACAAAGTCAGTTAATGATACATTTATTGGTCTTATACAAAGTCAGTTAATGATACATTTATTGGTCTTATACAAAGTCAGTTAATGATACATTTATTGGTCTTATACAAAGTCAGTTAATGATACATTTATTGGTATTATACAAAGTCAGTTAATGATACATTTATTGGTCTTATACAAAGTCAGTTAATGATACATTTATTGGTCTTATACAAAGTCAGTTAATGATACATTTATTGGTATTATACAAAGTCAGTTAATGATACATTTATTGGTATTATACAAAGTCAGTTAATGATACATTTATTGGTCTTATACAAAGTCAGTTAATGATACATTTATTGGTCTTATACAAAGTCAGTTAATGATACATTTATTGGTCTTATACAAAGTCAGTTAATGATACATTTATTGGTCTTATACAAAGTCAGTTAATGATACATTTATTGGTCTTATACAAAGTCAGTTAATGATACATTTATTGGTATTATACAAAGTCAGTTAATGATACATTTATTGGTCTTATACAAAGTCAGTTAATGATACATTTATTGGTCTTATACAAAGTCAGTTAATGATACATTTATTGGTCTTATACAAAGTCAGTTAATGATACATTTATTGGTCTTATACAAAGTCAGTTAATGATACATTTATTGGTCTTATACAAAGTCAGTTAATGATACATTTATTGGTCTTATACAAAGTCAGTTAATGATACATTTATTGGTATTATACAAAGTCAGTTAATGATACATTTATTGGTCTTATACAAAGTCAGTTAATGATACATTTATTGGTCTTATACAAAGTCAGTTAATGATACATTTATTGGTCTTATACAAAGTCAGTTAATGATACATTTATTGGTCTTATACAAAGTCAGTTAATGATACGTTTATTGGTCTTATACAAAGTCAGTTAATGATATGTTTATTGGTCTTATACAAAGTCAGTTAATGATACATTTATTGGTCTTATACAAAGTCAGTTAATGATACATTTATTGGTCTTATACAAAGTCAGTTAATGATACATTTATTGGTATTATACAAAGTCAGTTAATGATACATTTATTGGTATTATACAAAGTCAGTTAATGATACATTTATTGGTATTATACAAAGTCAGTTAATGATACATTTATTGGTATTATACAAAGTCAGTTAATGATACATTTATTGGTATTATACAAAGTCAGTTAATGATACATTTATTGGTATTATACAAAGTCAGTTAATGATACATTTATTGGTCTTATACAAAGTCAGTTAATGATACATTTATTGGTATTATACAAACATGTGTTTGTTATTCTTCATCTGTACAAAGTTAACAAAAGTCAACATGGTTAAGAATACAGAACATAAATGAATTTGAAAGAAAAACATCAGAGCAATGATTTTACTTAGAATATTCTAGTTTTCCATGATAAATTATCCTGCCTTGTGAATATTTTAAGCTGTGGAGGAAAACAACCTATCAGAGTTTGAGATGTGACCATTCCATAACCATGACCACCGTTAATCCATATTATTTTTTAGTATTTCACCCATTAACTTTGCACTACCTAAGGAACAGATACACAGTACTAACAAAGAGTTTCTTTAAAAATCACTCTGGCTTGAGATATTTCAGTATTGCCACATATATAGTACCTCTGTGAATGCTGGCGACAGTCATCAACAAATTAAATCATGTATATTGTTTAGAAATACAGACAGGGACAAAAATGTAGGTGTCATGTCTGAAAATATGATAATACTAATTTCTTTTCTTATATTATATTACAATAATTAGCACTAAAACAATAAATTACAACAAAAATAATTGACCAATGTATATTAACTTGACACCCTGTATTAATAAGATGTTTACTTACGTCTTGTCAAATGTCTCAATATGTGGATCTCCTGTGGCAGAACATTGTCCCTTAGCTACTGTGTCCTCAAGTGTTACCTATAAATAAAATGATCATCTTATATAACTTAAATCACCAGCATAAAAAAAAAAGATTCTGGGCACAATATAACATTTGTCACTCAAATCTAGTGAATCTATTTGATCCAAGTTTATAGTAAATATTAATATAATGGCACCTTACCTGTTTTTCTTCTTTATTTAACATCAGTTAGGTTTGTTATCTTCTAAATCATTCTATTTTTCAATGTAAGTGTAACAAGTAATCTTTAAAACAACTCATATTTCAGTACAAAAAGATAAGATTGATTAAAAACTCTATTTGAAAATTGTGTTCATTTTGGTTTCCATTTTTATATTCATAAGGTTTAGAACTTTTTATTCCAAATTTTCAAACTTTTTTAAGATTATATCAATTATATACAAACATTAAAACTTTAATTTCACTATTTCTAAGACTTGTGAAAAATATAGGTGAGATCTAGTAGCATTGTATTTATTTTACTTCTGCTTCAAATACCAAAAAAATATTGCACACAAATTTGTGACAAATTAAATCTCCACAGATGTACATTGTTGTTAAATATAGAATGTATTTGTCTTCATTGTTAAACAGTCCAAAAAGCTTGCTTTTCTACCTATTTTAAAAGGAATATTAGAATATCTCCAAATAGAGCTCTGTGATTGGCTACACAGAGTTCCAGTTATCAATTTTATTTTGTGATAAATTCTTTGGTCAGAACTACTTTACAACAATATGGCCAACTTCCTAACACTTGTCTTGCCACAATGTTAATGGCAAGTATATTTTTCAAAGACATAGTCCTCATTCAGAATTTTTGTGACAAATAAGCTTTTTTTCACCATTTTAAAACCCATACTATTTTTTTTATTAAAATATTACACTTTAAACCTCAGGGATTATGTTTACTTGTTGTGTTATTTCCCAAAATAGGATGATATGTTCCTACATGCATTACGTCATTACAAACATATTGGCTATAAAAGAGTGGTTTGAAGTATTTCCTCTTCTAAATATTTTTTGGGGTAGATAAGAAATATATAAGGATTAAACATTATTTTTTCAGAGGAGATATGCTAATAAGATATGAATCATAAGGATTAATCTTACACATTGAAGAATTCCAAAAATATAGCGCTTAATCCTATAACAACGTAATGTTTATTACCAATGACTTACCTCAACTGTTTTAAGAGTTTTCTCTTGTGGAGCGTCACCAGATGGTGTATCAACCTGAATAATCTTCACTTGTCTAGATATCGCAGTCTTAAAGAACTTTCTATCAATTGTTGCCTTTAACTTCAGTGAATACTGTGTAACTCCTGACTTAAGATTAACACCACATGTAGCAGTTGATGGATTATTGTCATCAGACTCCACGGTAATCTTATCAATATCGATACCATCAAAACATTTCTTTTTCACTGCGGGAGTCACTGTTACTGCTTTAATATGTACTGTGCATGCTTTGCCATATGTTAGAATACAATACATTACGTAATTCTGAGTGATGGTGATTGGGAAAGATGTAGAACCTTCACCTTCTACTAACGTAATCTGATCTGCCACATCAACCTGTAAATTATAAATAGAGATTTAATATTGATCCACAATATATAACTTACAATTAAAAGCCATGTTATCTGACAGTTTGCACTGCTGACACTAGTCCAGCCTGGTCAAGGTTAAAGTTCATCCTTCTGTCAGGGGAGATATTGTGTAGTTTAGCCAAGATTAGTAATACATATGTAACAATAGGTATGAAAGTTGTCTACTTTAGACTTTCTCATTGACATCTGTATATTTCTACAGTCAGTTATCTTTACATTTGTTTCATTACAAGACACTGTTTGTCTACTTTATCTGGTTTAATACTGAATAGCGATGCATTTTTATTGTCAACAGTGTTCAGTTTAAACATCATACAGTCAGCATTTCCATATATGGAATAGATCTGGATTCAGATTATGAAACATATTCAACAGATTTCAAATTTTAAGAAGTAAAATATTTCTTATTGACTGCATTGCCAATCCAGAAGTCCAAACAAATGTATGCAATAATCCCAACCTCCTTCTAAAATATACTAAATCATGTCTATACTAAGATTTGAGATGTGTCTATGGGTATAGTTCTTATCAAAAGAGTCAAGAGGAAAGGTAAGACTTTTGATTACACCATGGCAGATTTTTAATAGAGTACCAACTACTGAAATTACGATTGTGATTGAAATTAAATCAAGAAATTAAGGGAAAGACTTACTGTTTGTTTGTAAGAGGTATCAGTAGTACTATTGACAACTGGACTAACACAAAGACTTACTGTTTGTTTGTAAGAGGTATCAGTAGTACTATTGACAACTGGACTAACACAAAGACTTACTGTTTGTTTGTAAGAGGTATCAGTAGTATTATTGACAACTGGACTAACACAAAGACTTACTGTTTGTTTGTAAGAGGTATCAGTAGTACTATTGACAACTGGACTAACACAAAGACTTACTGTTTGTTTGTAAGAGGTATCAGTAGTACTATTGACAACTGGACTAACACAAAGACTTACTGTTTGTTTGTAAGAGGTATCAGTAGTATTATTGACAACTGGACTAACACAAAGACTTACTGTTTGTTTGTAAGAGGTATCAGTAGTACTATTGACAACTGGACTAACACAAAGACTTACTGTTTGTTTGTAAGAGGTATCAGTAGTACTATTGACAACTGGACTAACACAAAGACTTACTGTTTGTTTGTAAGAGGTATCAGTAGTATTATTGACAACTGGACTAACACAAAGACTTACTGTTTGTTTGTAAGAGGTATCAGTAGTATTATTGACAACTGGACTAACACAAAGACTTACTGTTTGTTTGTAAGAGGTATCAGTAGTACTATTGACAACTGGACTAACACAAAGACTTACTGTTTGTTTGTAAGAGGTATCAGTAGTACTATTGACAACTGGACTAACACAAAGACTTACTGTTTGTTTGTAAGAGGTATCAGTAGTACTATTGACAACTGGACTAACACAAAGACTTACTGTTTGTTTGTAAGAGGTATCAGTAGTACTATTGACAACTGGACTAACACAAAGACTTACTGTTTGTTTGTAAGAGGTATCAGTAGTACTATTGACAACTGGACTAACACAAAGACTTACTGTTTGTTTGTAAGAGGTATCAGTAGTACTATTGACAACTGGACTAACACAAAGACTTACTGTTTGTTTGTAAGAGGTATCAGTAGTACTATTGACAACTGGACTAACACAAAGACTTACTGTTTGTTTGTAAGAGGTATCAGTAGTACTATTGACAACTGGACTAACACAAAGACTTACTGTTTGTTTGTAAGAGGTATCAGTAGTACTATTGACAACTGGACTAACACAAAGACTTACTGTTTGTTTGTAAGAGGTATCAGTAGTACTATTGACAACTGGACTAACACAAAGACTTACTGTTTGTTTGTAAGAGGTATCAGTAGTACTATTGACAACTGGACTAACACAAAGACTTACTGTTTGTTTGTAAGAGGTATCAGTAGTACTATTGACAACTGGACTAACACAAAGACTTACTGTTTGTTTGTAAGAGGTATCAGTAGTACTATTGACAACTGGACTAACACAAAGACTTACTGTTTGTTTGTAAGAGGTATCAGTAGTACTATTGACAACTGGACTAACACAAAGACTTACTGTTTGTTTGTAAGAGGTATCAGTAGTACTATTGACAACTGGACTAACACAAAGACTTACTGTTTGTTTGTAAGAGGTATCAGTAATACTATTGACAACTGGACTAACACAAAGACTTACTGTTTGTTTGTAAGAGGTATCAGTAGTACTATTGACAACTGGACTAACACAAAGACTTACTGTTTGTTTGTAAGAGGTATCAGTAGTACTATTGACAACTGGACTAACACAAAGACTTACTGTTTGTTTGTAAGAGGTATCAGTAGTACTATTGACAACTGGACTAACACAAAGACTTACTGTTTGTTTGTAAGAGGTATCAGTAGTACTATTGACAACTGGACTAACACCATCTCCACATCTGTTAGGATTCCTAACTGACACACCACAATACACCTGTAGTCAAAAATCATTATAATATAAATATATATATCAAATTGACAACATAATGACTGAAAGAGTTATTAGCTAGATATGTGAGACAAATCAAATACACATCTGACTCTGAGAACAGGACTTAAGAGTGGTTGATAAATGGAGAATGCTACAATCTTTCCATGTAATTGTAGCTACATACGAGTAAGAGTTAGGATTGGTCATTGTTAGACCATTAGGTTAGGGTTAGGGTTAGGTTTAGGTTTAGGGTAGGGTTAGGGTTAGAAATTTAAACTTTCTCCAATTGGCCAATCAGAATGCCACATTCTTACATACATAATTTATTACTTGTATCTTGTTCTTATCATGACTGAAGACCTGTTCACTTGATGTTAAACAACCCTGTTTATTAAAGATTACCTGACATCATTTATTGATAAATAACATGAAATAAATATTTTGATTTTATTTAAGATTTAAACTTACCCCATCAGTCAATGCTAAATTTTTCTGAGCAGAATCCAATGATGAGGAGACTAGAAGATCAGTATTAGAACTACCAGACAGAAGAACCTTTTTGTGAAAGGTTGTACCAAGGTACCAGTATATAGTGTGTAGGGCATCAGTTTCTGTAGAGGTAACAATCTGACAGGTATAGGACACAGTTGATTGGTCATTACTGACAGCAAAGGAGAGTGTGACAGGATTATTAGATAAAATAGGATAACTGTTGTTGTCACCTGAAATAATAAAAAAATGTTACTAATTATAAAAACAGCAAAATCATACTAATAATAAAAAAAACAACAATAACCTTACTAATAATAAAAAAAACACCTTACTAATAATAAAAAAACCCAACAAAAACCTTACTAATAATAAAAAAAACAACAAAAACCTTACTAATTATAAAAAACAACAAAAACCTTACTAATAATAAAAAAACAACAATAACCTTACTAATAATAAAAAACAAAAACCCTACTAATTATAAAAACAACAAAAACCTTACTAATTATAAAAAAAAACTTACTAATTATAAAAACAACAAAAACATACTAATAATAAAAAAACAACAAAAACCCTACTAATTATAAAAACAACAAAAACCTTACTAATTATAAAAAAACTTACTAATTATAAAAACAACAAAAACCTTACTAATTATAAAGAAAAACTTACTAATTATAAAAAACAACAAAAACCTTACTATTTATAAAAAAACAACAGAAACCTTACTATTTATAAAAAACAACAAACACCTTACTATTCATAAAAAACAACAAAAACCATACTATTTATAAAAAACAAAAAAAACTTACTAACAACTCAAAAAACCCATTACTAATTATAAAAAACAACAAAAATGTTACTCATAAAAAAACAAAAAAAACTTACTAATCATAAAAAGCAACAAAAACCTTATTAATTATTAAAAAAAACTAAAATCTTGCTAATTATAAACTAGAGGTTCAGTGGGCTGAGCCTGTGTCGCTCACCTTTCATTCTGCTTTGAGGAAACTTAATACAGAACCTTCCATAGGTGCTTCCCACCAAGTTTCGGTTCATTTGGCTAAGCAGTTACAGAGAAGAAGATTTTTAGAAATCAATCAATCAGAAACAAGAATGGCCTGTGGCGGCCATGTTTATTAACAGATTGGAACTAAATGAGCAATCTTTATAGAGGACCTTCCAATGATGCTTCCTACCAAGTTTCGATTCATTTGGCAAAGCGGTTTTAAAAATAAACAGCTGTGCCAAGAGCGCATGATACGCCCGTCGTCAACATTCATACAATATTTGTAAAGACTTTCTTTCCCATAACTCTTGAATGAAAAATCTAAATTTCACCAAAAAGTATACAGACCGTAAGACTATCAATTCCAATAACTGTGTGAAGTTTGAAGTGAATTGGCCAAGGGGTTCTCAATTTACAGCGCGACATACGAAAAATCGCCTACAATTTGATGAATAAAGTCCCATAACTCTGGAATGAAATCTCACCATAAAGTATACAGACCGTAAGACCATCAATTCCAATAACTCTGTGAAATTTGAAGTGAATTGGCCAAGGGGTTCTTAAGTAATAAGAGCGCAACATGTGAAACGGACGGACATTGGTATACCATAATACGTCCCGTCTTAAAGACGGGCGTATAAAAATCAACCAATCAGAAACAAGAATTGCCTGTGGTGGCCATGTTTGTTAATGGATCGGGAGGAAATGAGCAATCTTTATAGAGGACCTACCATAGATGCTTCTAACCATGTTTCGGTTTATTTGACCAAGCGGTTTCAGAGGAGAATATTTTTTAAAATCGGCCAATCAGAAACAAGAATTGCCTCTGGCGGCCATATTTGTTAATGGATCGGGACAAAATGAGCAATCTTTAGAGAGGACTTTCCATAGATGCTTTCTACCAAGTTTCACTTCATTTGGCTGAGGGGTTTCAGAGGAGAAGATTAAAATGTGAAAAGTTAATGGACGACAGATGCCAAGTGATGGCAAAAGCTCACATTGCCTTTGACAAGGTGAGCTAAAAACAACAAAAACCTTACTAATTATAAAAACTACAAAAATGTTACTAATTATAGAAAAACAACAAAAACTTACTAATTATAAAACAACAAATCTTACTAATTAAAAAACAACAACAAAAACTTACTAATTACAAAAAACAACAAATTTTACTAATTAACATGCAAATGTCTATCTATAAATAGAATGAAAAACAAAAAATACCACACTGTTGGACATTCCAATAATCAAATATCAAAATGGTAGAAAGAAGCAAACTTGATACCACTAACACACACAAATCCATTCTCTCAAAACAAATCATTAGTTCATTCATTATAATGTCACATTAGTTCATTCATTGTTCATTATGACTGAAACACATGGAAATATTAATGGAACTAAGCCTTTTACTTATAAAATGTTCTAATTATCACATTATGATCACTATATACAATATTAAATATACAAACCTATACATCCCTGTGTTGTTGTTGGCTGTTCTGTTGTTGTTGTTTGTTCAGTTGTTGTTGTCTGTTCTGTTGTTGTTGTTTGTTCTGTTGTTGTTTCAGTAGCTAGAAGATAATACAGAATAAAGTCAAATATCAGTAAATCATACATTTTGGCATTTGATGTAACTTAAGGATAATGTCAGTGTCAAGACTGATTTTGAAGTAACTTAAGGATAATGTCAGTGTCAAGACTGATTTTGAAGTAACTTAAGGATAATGTCAGTGTCAAGACTGATTTTGAAGTAACTTAAGGATAATGTCAGTATCAAGACAGAATTTGAAGTAACTTAAGGATATTGTCAGTATCAAGACTGATTTTGAAGTAACTTAAGGATATTGTCAGTATCAAGACTGATTTTGAAGTAACTTAAGGATATTGTCAGTATCAAGACTGATTTTGAAGTAACTTAAGGATAATGTCAGTGTCAAGACTGATTTTGAAGTAACTTAAGGATAATGTCAGTGTCAAGACTGATTTTGAAGTAACTTAAGGATATTGTCAGTGTCAAGACTGATTTTGAAGTAACTTAAGGATAATGTCAGTATCAAGACTGATTTTGAAGTAACTTAAGGATAATGTCAGTATCAAGACAGAATTTGAAGTAACTTAAGGATAATGTCAGTATCAAGACTGATTTTGAAGTAACTTAAGGATAATGTCAGTGTCAAGACTGATTTTGAAGTAACTTAAGGATAATGTCAGTGTCAAGACTGATTTTGAAGTAACTTAAGGATATTGTCAGTGTCAAGACTGATTTTGAAGTAACTTAAGGATAATGTCAGTGTCAAGACTGATTTTGAAGTAACTTAAGGATATTGTCAGTGTCAAGACTGATTTTGAAGTAACTTAAGGATATTGTCAGTGTCAAGACTGATTTTGAAGTAACTTAAGGATATTGTCAGTATCAAGACTGATTTTGAAGTAACTTAAGGATAATGTCAGCGTCAAGACTGATTTAGAAGTAACTTAAGGATAATGTCAGTGTCAAGACAGAATTTGAAGTAACTTAAAGATAGTGTCAGTATCAAGACTGATTTTGAAGTAACTTAAGGATATTGTCAGTATCAAGACTGATTTTGAAGTAACTTAAGGATATTGTCAGTATCAAGACTGATTTTGAAGTAACTTAAGGATATTGTCAGTATCAAGACTGATTTTGAAGTAACTTAAGGATATTGTCAGTATCAAGACTGATTTTGAAGTAACTTAAGGATATTGTCAGTATCAAGACTGATTTTGAAGTAACTTAAGGATATTGTCAGTATCAAGACTGATTTTGAAGTAACTTAAGGATAATGTCAGTGTCAAGACTGATTTTGAAGTAACTTAAGGATAATGTCAGTATCAAGACAGAATTTGAAGTAACTTAAGGATATTGTCAGTATCAAGACTGATTTTGAAGTAACTTAAGGATATTGTCAGTATCAAGACTGATTTTGAAGTAACTTAAGGATATTGTCAGTATCAAGACTGATTTTGAAGTAACTTAAGGATATTGTCAGTATCAAGACTGATTTTGAAGTAACTTAAGGATAATGTCAGTGTCAAGACTGATTTTGAAGTAACTTAAGGATAATGTCAGTGTCAAGACAGAATTTGAAGTAACTTAAAGATAGTGTCAGTATCAAGACTGATTTTGAAGTAACTTAAGGATATTGTCAGTATCAAGACTGATTTTGAAGTAACTTAAGGATATTGTCAGTATCAAGACAGAATTTGAAGTAACTTAAGGATATTGTCAGTATCAAGACTGATTTTGAAGTAACTTAAGGATATTGTCAGTATCAAGACTGATTTTGAAGTAACTTAAGGATATTGTCAGTATCAAGACTGATTTTGAAGTAACTTAAGGATATTGTCAGTATCAAGACTGATTTTGAAGTAACTTAAGGATAATGTCAGTGTCAAGACTGATTTTGAAGTAACTTAAGGATAATGTCAGTGTCAAGACTGATTTTGAAGTAACTTAAGGATAATGTCAGTATCAAGACAGAATTTGAAGTAACTTAAGGATATTGTCAGTATCAAGACTGATTTTGAAGTAACTTAAGGATATTGTCAGTATCAAGACTGATTTTGAAGTAACTTAAGGATATTGTCAGTATCAAGACTGATTTTGAAGTAACTTAAGGATATTGTCAGTATCAAGACTGATTTTGAAGTAACTTAAGGATAATGTCAGCGTCAAGACTGATTTAGAAGTAACTTAAGGATAATGTCAGTATCAAGACTGATTTTGAAGTAACTTAAGGATAATGTCAGTATCAAGACAGATTTTGAAGTAACTTAAGGATAATGTCAGTATCAAGACAGAATTTGAAGTAACTTAAGGATATTGTCAGTATCAAGACAGAATTTGAAGTAACTTAAGGATATTGTCAGTATCAAGACTGATTTTGAAGTAACTTAAGGATATTGTCAGTATCAAGACTGATTTTGAAGTAACTTAAGGATATTGTCAGTATCAAGACTGATTTTGAAGTAACTTAAGGATAATGTCAGTGTCAAGACTGATTTTGAAGTAACTTAAGGATAATGTCAGTGTCAAGACTGATTTTGAAGTAACTTAAGGATATTGTCAGTGTCAAGACTGATTTTGAAGTAACTTAAGGATAATGTCAGTATCAAGACTGATTTTGAAGTAACTTAAGGATAATGTCAGTATCAAGACAGAATTTGAAGTAACTTAAGGATAATGTCAGTATCAAGACTGATTTTGAAGTAACTTAAGGATAATGTCAGTGTCAAGACTGATTTTGAAGTAACTTAAGGATAATGTCAGTGTCAAGACTGATTTTGAAGTAACTTAAGGATATTGTCAGTGTCAAGACTGATTTTGAAGTAACTTAAGGATAATGTCAGTGTCAAGACTGATTTTGAAGTAACTTAAGGATATTGTCAGTGTCAAGACTGATTTTGAAGTAACTTAAGGATATTGTCAGTGTCAAGACTGATTTTGAAGTAACTTAAGGATATTGTCAGTATCAAGACTGATTTTGAAGTAACTTAAGGATAATGTCAGCGTCAAGACTGATTTAGAAGTAACTTAAGGATAATGTCAGTGTCAAGACAGAATTTGAAGTAACTTAAAGATAGTGTCAGTATCAAGACTGATTTTGAAGTAACTTAAGGATATTGTCAGTATCAAGACTGATTTTGAAGTAACTTAAGGATATTGTCAGTATCAAGACTGATTTTGAAGTAACTTAAGGATATTGTCAGTATCAAGACTGATTTTGAAGTAACTTAAGGATATTGTCAGTATCAAGACTGATTTTGAAGTAACTTAAGGATATTGTCAGTATCAAGACTGATTTTGAAGTAACTTAAGGATATTGTCAGTATCAAGACTGATTTTGAAGTAACTTAAGGATAATGTCAGTGTCAAGACTGATTTTGAAGTAACTTAAGGATAATGTCAGTATCAAGACAGAATTTGAAGTAACTTAAGGATATTGTCAGTATCAAGACTGATTTTGAAGTAACTTAAGGATATTGTCAGTATCAAGACTGATTTTGAAGTAACTTAAGGATATTGTCAGTATCAAGACTGATTTTGAAGTAACTTAAGGATATTGTCAGTATCAAGACTGATTTTGAAGTAACTTAAGGATAATGTCAGTGTCAAGACTGATTTTGAAGTAACTTAAGGATAATGTCAGTGTCAAGACAGAATTTGAAGTAACTTAAAGATAGTGTCAGTATCAAGACTGATTTTGAAGTAACTTAAGGATATTGTCAGTATCAAGACTGATTTTGAAGTAACTTAAGGATATTGTCAGTATCAAGACAGAATTTGAAGTAACTTAAGGATATTGTCAGTATCAAGACTGATTTTGAAGTAACTTAAGGATATTGTCAGTATCAAGACTGATTTTGAAGTAACTTAAGGATATTGTCAGTATCAAGACTGATTTTGAAGTAACTTAAGGATATTGTCAGTATCAAGACTGATTTTGAAGTAACTTAAGGATAATGTCAGTGTCAAGACTGATTTTGAAGTAACTTAAGGATAATGTCAGTGTCAAGACTGATTTTGAAGTAACTTAAGGATAATGTCAGTATCAAGACAGAATTTGAAGTAACTTAAGGATATTGTCAGTATCAAGACTGATTTTGAAGTAACTTAAGGATATTGTCAGTATCAAGACTGATTTTGAAGTAACTTAAGGATATTGTCAGTATCAAGACTGATTTTGAAGTAACTTAACGATATTGTCAGTATCAAGACTGATTTTGAAGTAACTTAAGGATAATGTCAGCGTCAAGACTGATTTAGAAGTAACTTAAGGATAATGTCAGTATCAAGACTGATTTTGAAGTAACTTAAGGATAATGTCAGTATCAAGACAGAATTTGAAGTAACTTAAGGATATTGTCAGTATCAAGACTGATTTTGAAGTAACTTAAGGATATTGTCAGTATCAAGACTGATTTTGAAGTAACTTAAGGATATTGTCAGTATCAAGACTGATTTTGAAGTAACTTAAGGATATTGTCAGTATCAAGACTGATTTTGAAGTAACTTAAGGATATTGTCAGTATCAAGACTGATTTTGAAGTAACTTAAAGATAGTGTCAGTATCAAGACTGATTTTGAAGTAACTTAAGGATATTGTCAGTATCAAGACTGATTTTGAAGTAACTTAAGGATATTGTCAGTATCAAGACTGATTTTGAAGTAACTTAAGGATATTGTCAGTATCAAGACTGATTTTGAAGTAACTTAAGGATATTGTCAGTATCAAGACTGATTTTGAAGTAACTTAAGGATATTGTCAGTAACAAGACTGACTTTGATGTAACTTAATGATAGTATCAGTAACAAGACTGACTTTGATGTAACTTAATGATAGTATCAGTAACAAGACTGACTTTGATGTAACTTAATGATAGTATCAGTAACAAGACTGACTTTGATGTAACTTAATGATAGTATCAGTAACAAGACTGACTTTGATGTAACTTAATGATAGTATCAGTAACAAGACTGACTTTGATGTAACTTAATGATAGTATCAGTAACAAGACTGACTTTGATGTAACTTAATGATAGTATCAGTAACAAGACTGACTTTGATGTAACTTAATGATAGTATCAGTAACAAGACTGACTTTGATGTAACTTAATGATAGTATCAGTAACAAGACTGACTTTGATGTAACTTAATGATAGTATCAGTAACAAGACTGACTTTGATGTAACTTAAGGATATTGTCAGTATCAAGACTGACTTTGATACTGAAAATTACCCTTCAGCGGTACAATGCTACCAATAATAACAATAAGGTCAATTTGTACTGTGTATCAACATATATCACAACTATCACAGTTCATACTATCTGATTCTCTATTATACTCTATAAGCCACCCCTTAGTATTCAAAATGTGGCCTTATAAGAGAGGTGGTCTGTCTTGAGGAGGACACTTTAGTTGTTTTTCACTATCTCAGTTCTAGTAGGGATGGCCTTTGTAGGACATGGAGTGGTCTTATAAGAGAGGTGGTCTGTCTTGAGGAGGACACTCTAGTTGTTTTTCACTATCTCAGTTCTAGTAGGGATGGCCTTTGTAGGACATGGAGTGGTCTTATAAGAGAGGTGGTCTGTCTTGAGGAGGACACTCTAGTTGTTTTTCACTATCTCAGTTCTAGTAGTGATGGTATTTGTAGGACATGGAGTGGTCTTATAAGAGAGGTGGTCTGTCTTGAGGAGGACACTTTAGTTGTTTTTCACTATCTCAGTTCTAGTAGGGATGGCCTTTGTAGGACATGGAGTGGTCTTATAAGAGAGGTGGTCTGTCTTGAGGAGGACACTTTAGTTGTTTTTCACTATCTCAGTTCTAGTAGGGATGGCCTTTGTAGGACATGGAGTGGTCTTATAAGAGAGGTGGTCTGTCTTGAGGAGGACACTTTAGTAGTTTTTCACTATCTCAGTTCTAGTAGGGATGGCCTTTGTAGGACATGGAGTGGTCTTATAAGAGAGGTGGTCTGTCTTGAGGAGGACACTTTAGTTGTTTTTCACTATCTCAGTTCTAGTAGGGATGGCCTTTGTAGGACATGGAGTGGTCTTATAAGAGAGGTGGTCTGTCTTGAGGAGGACACTTTAGTAGTTTTTCACTATCTCAGTTCTAGTAGGGATGGCCTTTGTAGGACATGGAGTGGTCTTATAAGAGAGGTGGTCTGTCTTGAGGAGGACACTTTAGTAGTTTTTCACTATCTCAGTTCTAGTAGGGATGGCCTTTGTAGGACATGGAGTGGTCTTATAAGAGAGGTGATCTGTCTTGAGCAGGACACTTTAGTTGTTTTTCAGTATCTCAGTTCTAGTAGTGATGGTATTTGTAGGACATGGAGTGGTCTTATAAGAGGAGTACTACTGTAATTATATATTGTAAATAAATTAATGGCTTATTTTCACCGATTCTCTCTTTTATTCAATTCTTAAAGATCTTTCTAATTATTGCTATTTTTTCAATGTCTAATTATCAATTTTTAATTTGTCTGGAAATCAATGTTCTGGTATGTAAACAATTTTTTTTATTAAACTAATATACATATAAACAATGTCATATTATAGGAGGTTTATAAATTGTGTTCAATAATATATATAATATATATATATACAGTCAAACCTGTCTTAAAGGTCACCTCTATATAACAAATCAATGCTTATAAAATGCAGCTTTATATTTTCCATTAATGCATATTAGTGCATATAATTTTAATCTGTATATAAAGGGCAACTGGTCATAAAAGCCACATTTTCTGGATCCCTTGAATGGTCTCAATAAACAGGTTTAACTGTACATATATATTTTTGTATATTGTCTTATATAAATATAAAAATACAAGACTTAAAGTGCATATATAATAAACAAACTAATCTAAGGGAACGACCATTTAACTTGAAGAGGGGGTTATGGTTTTTTTCTAAAAAATATTCTGATTCCCAATGTTGCTGAAAAAAATATTCTGATTTTGGTGGAGGAAAAAAAAAAATAATCTGATTCAGAGTTTTTGTCATATAACCTAATGTTGAATTCTGGAAAATAAAATCGCGCTATGCGCGACAAAAAATAAATAATATACTAACTAAAAAAAAATTCTGAACAAAACAAAAAACCATAACTCCCCCCCCCCCCCCCCCCCCCCCCTTCAAGTTAAATGGTCGGTCCCTAAGGAAACGTTACTTAGAAATTACTACTTTATTTTTACAGAAAACAAACATTTGGTTTTCAATACAGTAATTTGTTTACGCTAAACAATTTAAGAAATCATTGGCAAAAAAAATGTCCTATTCAAATAAGGAAAACTCTAAATTACTTTTTTTTGAAGAAGTGACTTTGATTAATAAATGTGATGATATGTTGGCATTTAATCAAAACAGATATGCAATCTTTGTCAGAATAAACAAACTGTTCTGTATTTGTACATACATACATTGTTTACAGAATAATATAAACATTGAGGGACATAAAGATTTAGTTAAAGGAATAATTAGTTAAGAATAATTAAGAAATGATCTGTTTCTCAGCATAAACAATTTGTCTCAAATGATCAATACTTCACTACTCACATCAGGAAGTGAAATCTTAAGTTATGCACATAATTGCTTTATTTTCTATTCAGTTTTTTGATTCATAAAAAGGTCTAAATGATTTCTAATCATTTAATGTACATGTATTAACCAAACACCATCCAGCATCTAAACACACTTTTTCCTCATTTCTTTTTATTCGTTTATTATTTTCAGCTTTGTCTCTTAAATGATTAAATTGTATTTTTCTTGTTTTCTTGTGCATTGTCAATATAATGTAATAATAATTGTATATATAGGAGACTCCATAAGTTGGTAAAACTTGTGTCTGATCCTCTTTGTATCATTGATCAAATAAAATAATTATAAACTAAGACTAATTAGTTTACACTATGATACTGAGGAGATTGAGGGAGAGCAGCTGATTCACCAACGGTTTGTCTATCAATGGAACTCCTTAATACCTTAGCAACAAAGATAAATATTAAATTCCTCAATCAACTTATCAACAATTTTTCTTGTTTCACAAGTATATAAATACTATATCATGTAAATGGCACTGGGATAAGAATATAAACAATGGGCTTGAAGTTGGTGGCAATGAGTACAATTACTCCTAAAATGCTGTCCTTGACTCACACGGAGTGTCATTATCATACAGAAAGCACTCATTAATGTCCAATCATAAAGGAGAGTGGCATTATCATACAGAAAGCACTCATTTATGTTCAATCCTAAAGGAGAGTGGCATTATCAAACAGAAAGTACTCATTTATGACCCATCCTAAAGGAGTGGCATTATCATACAAAAAACACTCATTTATGTTCAATCCTAAAGGAGTGGCATTATCATACAGAAAGCACTCATTTATGACCCATCCTAAAGGAGAGTGGCATTATCATACAGAAAGCACTCATTTATGACCCATCCTAAAGGAGAGTGGCATTATCATACAGAAAGCACTCATTTATGTCCAATCTTTAAGGAGAGTGGCATTATCATACAGAAAGCACTCATTTATGACCCATCCTTAAGGAGAGTGGCATTATCATACAGAAAGCACTCATTTATGTCCAATCCTAAAGGAGAGTGGCATTAGCATACACAGAGCACTCATTTATGACCCATCCTAAAGGAGAGTGGCATTATCATACAGAAAGCACTCATTTATGTCCAATCCTAAAGGAGAGTGGCATTATCATACAGAAAGCACTCGTTTATGACCCATCCTTAAGGAGAGTGGCATTATCATACAGAAAGCACTCATTTATGTCCAATCCTAAAGGAGAGTAGCATTATCATACAGAAAGCTCTCATTTATGACCCATCCTAAAGGAGTGGCATTATCATACAAAAAGCACTCATTTATGTCCCATCCTAAAGGAGAGTGGCATTATCATACAGAAAGCACTCATTTATGACCCATCCTAAAGGAGAGTGGCATTATCACACACAAAGCAATCATTAATGACCCATCTCAAAGGAGAATGGCATTATCATACAGAAAGCATTCATTTATGTCCAATCCTAAAGGAGAGTGGCATTATCATACAGAAAACACTCATTTATGACCCATCCGTAAGGAGAGTGGCATTATCATACAGAAAGCACTCATTTATGTCCAATCCTAAAGGAGAGTAGCATTATCATACAGAAAGCACTCATTTATGACCCATCCTAAAAGAGTGGCATTATCATACAGAAAGCAATCATTTATGTCCAATCCTAAAGGAGAGTGGCATTATCATACAGAAAGCACTCATTTATGTCCAATCCTAAAGGAGAGTGGCATTATCAAACAGAAAGCACTCATTTATGACCCATCCTAAAGGAGTGGCATTATCATACAAAAAGCACTCATTTATGTTCCATCCTAAAGGAGTAACATTATCATACAGAAAGCACTCATTTATGACCCATCCTAAAGGAGAGTGGCATTATCATACAGAAAGCACTCATTTATGACCCATCCTAAAAGAGAGTGGCATTATCATACATAAAGCACTCATGTATGTCCAATCCTAAAGGAGAGTGGCACTATCATACAGAAAGCACTCATTTATGACCCATCCTTAAGGAGAGTGGCATTATCATACAGAAAGCACTCATGTATGTCCAATCCTTAAGGAGAGTAGCATTATCATACAGAAAGCTCTCATTTATGACCCATCCTAAAGGAGTGGCATTATCATACAAAAAGCACTCATTTATGTCCCATCCTAAAGGAAAGTGGCATTATCATACAGAAAGCACTCATTTATGGCCCATCCTAAAGGAGAGTGGCAATATCATACACAAAGCAATCATTTATGACCCATCCCAAAGGAGAATGGCATTATCATACAGAAAGCACTCATTTATGTCCAATCCTAAAGGAGAGTGGCATTATCATACAGAAAGTACTCATTTATGACCCATCCTTAAGGAGAGTGGCATTATCATACAGAAAGCACTCATTTATGTCCAATCCTAAAGGAGAGTGGCATTATCATACAGAAAACACTCATTTATGACCCATCCTTAAGGAGAGTGGCATTATCATACAGAAAGCACTCATTTATGTCCAATCCTAAAGGAGAGTAGCATTATCATACAGAAAGCACTCATTTATGACCCATCCTAAGAGTGGCATTATCATACAGAAAGCACTCATTTATGTCCAATCGTAAAGGAGAGTGGCATTATCAAACAGAAAGTACTCATTTATGACCCATCCTAAAGGAGTGGCATTATCATACAAAAAGCACTCATTTATGACCCATCCTAAAGGAGAGTGGCTTTATCATACAGAAAGCACTCATTTATGACCCATTCTTAAGGAGAGTGGCATTATCATACAGAAAGCACTCATTTATGTCCAATCCTAAAGGAGAGTGGCATTATCATACAGAAAGCAGTCATGTATGAACCATCCTAAAGGAGAGTGGTATTATCATACAGAAAACACTCGTTTATGACCCATCCTTAAGAAGAGTGGCATTATCATACAGAAAGCACTCATGTATGTCCAATCCTTAAGGAGAGTAGCATTATCATAGAGAAAGCTCTCATTTATGACCCATCCTAAAGGAGTGGCATTATCATACAAAAAGCACTCATTTATGTCCCATCCTAAAGGAAAGTGGCATTATCATACAGAAAGCACTCATTTATGGCCCATCCTAAAGGAGAGTGGCAATATCATACACAAAGCAATCATTTATGACCCATCCCAAAGGAGAATGGCATTATCGTACAAAAAGCACTCATTTATGTCCAATCCTAAAGGAGAGTGGCATTATCATACAGAAAGTACTCATTTATGACCCATCCTTAAGGAGAGTGGCATTATCATACAGAAAGCACTCATTTATGTCCAATCCTAAAGGAGAGTGGCATTATCATACAAAAAGCACTCATGTATGACCCATCCTAAAGGAGAGTGGCATTATCATACAGAAAGCACTCATTTATGACCCATCCTAAAGGAGAGTGGCTTTATCATACAGAAAGCACTCATTTATGACCCATTCTTAAGGAGAGTGGCATTATCATACAGAAAGCACTCATTTATGTCCAATCCTAAAGGAGAGTGGCATTATCATACAGAAAGCACTCATGTATGACCCATCCTAAAGGAGAGTGGTATTATCATACAGAAAACACTCGTTTATGACCCATCCCAAAGGAGAATGGCATTATCATACAGAAAGCACTCATTTATGTCCAATCCTAAAGGAGAGTGGCATTATCATACAGAAAGCACTCATTTATGACCCATTCTTAAGGAGAGTGGCATTATCATACAGAAAGCACTCATTTATGTCCAATCCTAAAGGAGAGTGGCATTATCATACAGAAAGCACTCATGTATGACCCATCCTAAAGGAGAGTGGTATTATCATACAGAAAACACTCATTTATGACCCATCCTAAAGGAGAGTGGCATTATCATACAGAAAACACTCGTTTATGACCCATCCTAAAGGAGAGTGGCATTATCATACAAAAAGCACTCATTTATGTCCAATCCTAAAGGAGAGTGGCATTATCATACAGAAAGTACTCATTTATGACCCATCCTTAAGGAGAGTGGCATTATCATACAGAAAGCACTCATTTATGTCCAATCCTAAAGGAGAGTGGCATTATCATACAGAAAACACTCATTTATGACCCATCCTTAAGGACAGTGGCATTATCATACAGAAAGCACTCATTTATGTCCAATCCTAAAGGAGAGTAGCATTATCATACAGAAAGCACTCATTTATGACCCATCCTAAAAGAGTGGCATTATCATACAGAAAGCACTCATTTATGTCCAATCCTAAAGGAGAGTGGCATTATCATACAGAAAGCACTCATTTATGTCCAATCGTAAAGGAGAGTGGCATTATCATACAGAAAGCACTCATTTATGACCCATCCTAAAGGAGTGGCATTATCATACAAAAAGCACTCATTTATGTTCCATCCTAAAGGAGTAACATTATCATACAGAAAGCACTCATTTATGACCCATCCTAAAGGAGAGTGGCATTATCATACAGAAAGCACTCATTTAATACCCATCCTAAAGGAGAGTGGCATTATCATACATAAAGCATTCATGTATGTCCAATCCTAAAGGAGAGTGGCATTATCATACAGAAAGCACTCATTTATGACCCATCCTTAAGGAGAGTGGCATTATCATACAGAAAGCACTCATGTATGTCCAATCCTTAAGGAGAGTGGCATTATCATAGAGAAAGCTCTCATTTATGACCCATCCTAAAGGAGTGGCATTATCATACAAAAAGCACTCATTTATGTCCCATCCTAAAGGAAAGTAGCATTATCATACAGAAAGAACTCATTTATGACCCATTCTAAAGGAGTGGCATTATCATACAGAAAGCACTCATTTATGGCCCATCCTAAAGGAGAGTGGCAATATCATACACAAAGCAATCATTTATGACCCATCCCAAAGGAGAATGGCATTATCATACAAAAAGCACTCATTTATGTCCAATCCTAAAGGAGAGTGGCATTATCATACAGAAAGTACTCATTTATGACCCATCCTTAAGGAGAGTGGCATTATCATACAGAAAGCACTCATTTATGTCCAATCCTAAAGGAGAGTGGCATTATCATACAAAAAGCACTCATGTATGACCCATCCTAAAGGAGAGTGGCATTATCATACAGAAAGCACTCATTTATGACCCATCCTAAAGGAGAGTGGCTTTATCATACAGAAAGCACTCATTTATGACCCATTCTTAAGGAGAGTGGCATTATCATACAGAAAGCACTCATTTATGTCCAATCCTAAAGGAGAGTGGCATTATCATACAGAAAGCACTCATGTATGACCCATCCTAAAGTAGAGTGGTATTATCATACAGAAAACACTCGTTTATGACCCATCCCAAAGGAGAATGGCATTATCATACAGAAAGCACTCATTTATGTCCAATCCTAAAGGAGAGTGGCATTATCATACAGAAAGCACTCATTTATGACCCATTCTTAAGGAGAGTGGCATTATCATACAGAAAGCACTCATTTATGTCCAATCCTAAAGGAGAGTGGCATTATCATACAGAAAGCACTCATGTATGACCCATCCTAAAGGAGAGTGGTATTATCATACAGAAAACACTCGTTTATGACCCATCCTAAAGGAGAGTGGCATTATCATACAGAAAACACTCGTTTATGACCCATCCTAAAGGAGAGTGGCATTATCATACAAAAAGCACTCATTTATGTCCAATCCTAAAGGAGAGTGGCATTATCATACAGAAAGCACTCATTTATGACCCATCCTTAAGGAGAGTGGCATTATCATACAGAAAGCACTCATTTATGTCCAATCCCAAAGGAGAGTGGCATTATCATACAGAAAGCACTCATGTATGACCCATCCTAAAGGAAAGTAGCATTATCATACAGAAAGAACTCATTTATGACCCATTCTAAAGGAGTGGCATTATCATACAGAAAGCAGTCATTTATGCCCCATCCTAAAGGAGAGTGTCATTATCATACAGAAAGCACTCATTTATGACCCATCCTAAAGGAGAGTGGCATTATCATACAGAAAGCACTCATTTATGACCCATCCCAAATGAGAATGGCATTATCATACAGAAAGCATTCATTTATGTCCAATCCTAAAGGAGAGTGGCATTATCATACAGAAAGCACTCATTTATGACCCATCCTTAAGGAGAGTGGCATTATCATACAAAAAGCACTCATTTATGACCCATCCTAAAGGAGAGTGGCATTATCATACAGAAAGCAATCATTTATGACCCATCCTAAAGGAGAGTGGCATTATCATACAGAAAGCACTCGTTTATGACCCATCCTAAAGGAGAGTGGCATTATCATACAGAGAGCACTCGTTTATGACCCATCCTAAAGGAGAGTGGCTTTATCATACAGAAAGCACTCGTTTATGACCCATTCTAAAGGAGAGTGGCATTATCATACAGAAAGCACACATTTATGTCCAATCCTAAAGGAGAGTCATTATCATACAGAAAGCACTCATTTATGTCCAATCCTAAAGGAGAGTTGTTTATTTGATGAAGTGTGTCTGTAAGACACAAATGATGCCTATAGGAAATTATAAACAAGTCAAAAGTTCTTTAACACTATGTATGATATTCTATCATATTCAACTTGTTTATTGATAGTACCTTTAATTTTTCATTCCTGATATGTAAATATAAAGTTATTACCTGTGGTGAAATGGGTATAATTTCCATTATGTAGCTAGTATGAAGGAAATGAAGTTCAACTACCTGTCATTTTGTGAATATTTGACAAAAATTCTCCCCCCTCCGACTTTTCGTTGCAGGGGCATAAAAAAATAACTAAGTCCAACTACCTGTCATCAAATATTTGATGAAAATCAAAATCCTTTGGACATGCACACCTCCATTATGTGTATAAACATCCTACAAAATATTAAAGCTGTAGCTCTAAAACTGTAGGAGGAGATAGCCGGACAAACCATGTATCTATATCCGGACGGATGAACAAAATAACTTAAGTTCAACTACCTGTCATTTTGAGAATATTTGATGAAAATCAAAATCCTGTGGACATGCACACCTCCATTTTGTGTATAAACATCCTACAAAATATTATATCCGGACGGACAAGGGTAAATTAATATGCCCCCCCCCCCTCCCCCGACTCTTAGTCGTGGGGGCATAAAAAGAAAGGTATCAAAGACACCACTTGACACGAAGTAAACTAATTAATATAGATAAATTACTTACTAAAGAGAATCAAGTAAATACCATTAGTATGAAAGCTAAACAAGCTGTAATAAAAATGCAGAAAAAAATAAATAATAATGCAAAACAGGAAAGGATTGATCACTGGAAAATATACATTATGTGGGTGGTTCAGGATCACATACCAGTGGTTTTCGTTTCTGCTTGTGTTGTAGTCTCGGCTGGTGTGGTAGTTCCAATTATTTCACCTGTTGTGGGCACTACCACTGTGGATGTGATAACAGACTCTGTTGTAGTGGATTCCTCGGTTGATGTGGCAACAGATTCTGTTGTAGTGGATCCCTCGGTTGATGTGGCAACAGATTCTGTTGTAGTGGATCCCTCGGTTGATGTGGCAACAGATTCTGTTGTAGTGGATCGCTCGGTTGATGTGGCAACATATTCTGTTGTAGTGGGTCCTTCGGTTGATATGGCAACAGATTCTGTTGTAGTGGGTCCCTCTGTTGTAGTGGATCCCTCGGTTGTCATGGTAACATATTCTGTTGGAGTAGATCCCTCTGTTGTCATGGTAACAGATTCTGTCGGAGTAGATTCCTCTGTTGTCGTGGTAACATATTCTGTTGTAGTTGATTCCTGCGTTGATGTACTAATAGATTCTGTAGTAGTTATTTCAGCAGTTGTTTCTAAGAGAGGAAGAAAAATGCAAAGAATAGCAAAGAGGCGTACCGACACACCAATCTAATTAAATTAGACATTTGCTATACATTTTTTGGGCAATACACTTACATTTGACAAAATCCTGTATGAAGTCATGCCACGGTTCATATTTTCAACCAACCAATCGGCAATGAGCTTTTCAATTTAAAAACCAAGCTCATGCTTAGAGCTATGTTCAACATATTAAGCTGTCTTGCGAATGATTGGAAGGTCAAAGATGAATAAAAGTTTAGATGCCATGATCCCATACAGGATGTTGTTAGATGTTAGTGTATCATCAAAAAATATCAAAAGCTGCAACAAACATTTCATTTTAATAACACATACAAATTCAAACACAACAAACAAAGCTATAGCTATTATTATCTTTAAAGAATTCAACATCACAGTGGTCAGTCTAAATAAAATGATTACTGCTAACATTTTCATTATGTACACTAATAAACTATTAACATAGAGACATTCATTTGACAACTTTAACATGGTATTTGATGATGTCTGTTAACATAGAGACATTCGTTTGACAACTTTAACATGGTATTTGATGATGTCTGTTAACATAGAGACATTCATTAAACTGACAACTTTAACATGGTATTTGATGATGTCTGTTAACAAGGAGACATTCATTAAACTGACAACTTTAACATGTTATTTGATGATGTCTGTTAACAAGGAGACATTCATTAAACTGACAACTTTAACATGGTATTTGATGATGTCTGTTAACAAGGAGACATTCATTAAACTGACAACTTTAACATGGTATTTGATGATGTCTGTTAACAAGGAGACATTCATTAAACTGACAACTTTAACATGGTATTTGATGATGTCTGTTAACATAGGGACATTCATTAAACTGACAACTTTAACATGGTATTTGATGATGTCTGTTAACATAGAGACATTCATTAAACTGACAACTTTAACATGGTATTTGATGATGTCTGTTAACAAGGGGACATTCATTAAACTGACAACTTTAACATGGTATTTGATGATGTCTGTTAACATAGAGACATTCATTTGACAACTTTAACATGGTATTTGATGATGTCTGTTAACATAGAGACATTCATTAAACTGACAACTTTAACATGGTATTTGATGATGTCTGTTAACATAGAGACATTCATTAAACGGACAACTTTAACATGGTATTTGATGATGTCTGTTAACAAGGGGACATTCATTAAACTGACAACTTTAACATGGTATTTGATGATGTCTGTTAACATAGGGACATTCATTAAACTGACAACTTTAACATGGTATTTGATGATGTCTGTTAACATAGAGACATTCATTAAACTGACAACTTTAACATGGTATTTGATGATGTCTGTTAACAAGGAGACATTCATTAAACTGACAACTTTAACATGGTATTTGATGATGTCTGTTAACATAGGGACATTCATTAAACTGACAACTTTAACATGGTATTTGATGATGTCTGTTAACATAGAGACATTCATTAAACTGACAACTTTAACATGGTATTTGATGATGTCTGTTAACAAGGGGACATTCATTAAACTGACAACTTTAACATGGTATTTGATGATGTCTGTTAACATAGAGACATTCATTTGACAACTTTAACATGGTATTTGATGATGTCTGTTAACATAGAGACATTCATTAAACTGACAACTTTAACATGGTATTTGATGATGTCTGTTAACATAGAGACATTCATTAAACGGACAACTTTAACATGGTATTTGATGATGTCTGTTAACAAGGGGACATTCATTAAACTGACAACTTTAACATGGTATTTGATGATGTCTGTTAACATAGGGACATTCATTAAACTGACAACTTTAACATGGTATTTGATGATGTCTGTTAACATAGAGACATTCATTAAACTGACAACTTTAACATGGTATTTGATGATGTCTGTTAACAAGGAGACATTCATTAAACTGACAGCTTTAACATGGTATTTGATGATGTCTGTTAACAAGGAGACATTCATTAAACTGACAACTTTAACATGGTATTTGATGATGTCTGTTAACAAGGAGACATTCATTAAACTGACAACTTTAACATGGTATTTGATGATGTCTGTTAACATAGGGACATTCATTAAACTGACAACTTTAACATGGTATTTGATGATGTCTGTTAACATAGAGACATTCATTAAACTGACAACTTTAACATGGTATTTGATGATGTCTGTTAACAAGGGGACATTCATTAAACTGACAACTTTAACATGGTATTTGATGATGTCTGTTAACATAGAGACATTCATTAAACTGACAACTTTAACATGGTATTTGATGATGTCTGTTAACAAGGAGACATTCATTAAACTGACAACTTTAACATGGTATTTGATGATGTCTGTTAACAAGGGGACATTCATTAAACTGACAACTTTAACATGGTATTTGATGATGTCTGTTAACATAGAGACATTCATTTGATAACCTTAACATGGTATTTGATGATGTCTGTTAACATAGAGACATTCATTAAACTGACAACTTTAACATGGTATTTGATGATGTCTGTTAACATAGAGACATTCATTAAACTGACAACTTTAACATGGTATTTGATGATGTCTGTTAACAAGGGGACATTCATTAAACTGACAACTTTAACATGGTATTTGATGATGTCTGTTAACATAGGGACATTCATTAAACTGACAACTTTAACATGGTATTTGATGATGTCTGTTAACATAGAGACATTCATTAAACTGACAACTTTAACATGGTATTTGATGATGTCTGTTAACAAGGGGACATTCATTAAACTGACAACTTTAACATGGTATTTGATGATGTCTGTTAACATAGAGACATTCATTTGACAACTTTAACATGGTATTTGATGATGTCTGTTAACATAGAGACATTAAACTGACAACTTTAACATGGTATTTGATGATGTCTGTTAACAAGGGGACATTCCTTAAACTGACAACTTTAACATGGTATTTGATGATGTCTGTTAACATAGAGACATTCATTTGACAACTTTAACATGGTATTTGATGATGTCTGTTAACATAGAGACATTCATTAAACTGACAACTTTAACATGGTATTTGATGATGTCTGTTAACATAGAGACATTCATTAAACTGACAACTTTAACATGGTATTTGATGATGTCTGTTAACAAGGAGACATTCATTAAACTGACAACTTTAACATGGTATTTGATGATGTCTGTTAACATAGGGACATTCATTAAACTGACAACTTTAACATGGTATTTGATGATGTCTGTTAACATAGAGACATTCATTAAACTGACAACTTTAACATGGTATTTGATGATGTCTGTTAACAAGGGGACATTCATTAAACTGACAACTTTAACATGGTATTTGATGATGTCTGTTAACATAGGGACATTCATTAAACTGACAACTTTAACATGGTATTTGATGATGTCTGTTAACATAGAGACATTCATTAAACTGACAACTTTAACATGGTATTTGATGATGTCTGTTAACAAGGGGACATTCATTAAACTGACAACTTTAACATGGTATTTGATGATGTCTGTTAACAAGGGGACATTCATTAAACTGACAACTTTAACATGGTATTTGATGATGTCTGTTAACATAGGGACATTCATTAAACTGACAACTTTAACATGGTATTTGATGATGTCTGTTAACATAGAGACATTCATTAAACTGACAACTTTAACATGGTATTTGATGATGTCTGTTAACAAGGGGACATTCATTAAACTGACAACTTTAACATGGTATTTGATGATGTCTGTTAACATAGAGACATTAAACTGACAACTTTAACATGGTATTTGATGATGTCTCTTTTCTCCATCTCTAGTTTTCTGTATTTGTTCACAATGTTTTATGATTGCCTTTGTATCTATTTTTTTTCTCGGCCATGTGTTTATTGTTTCTATATTAATTTACAACTTTGTTTAATCACACATCTTCTACCTTTCATATGATTATCAAGCCAATTTGTTGATAATTTTAATTGGTTTCTTGTAAATGACTGGATTAGACAAACAATATGAATTGAGTAGTTTCACCAAATCTGTTAATTAATATTGTGCATTTTTGAGAATTTAATGTTTAAATGCAACTTTCACTTTGACAGTATATCACATGTGTTTTCTATTGTTAATATAGAAAAGTATGCAGAAGAATAAACACAGTCATTTTAATAGATCAAAGATACAGTCCCTCTCTTATAATGCCACACCCTATTTATTGGTCCAAATTTCAGATGCTCTGATATAGAATAATTACATTAAATTGTCCCCAATAAGAGAAACCACTCCTCTTATAAGGCCACTTTGGTGTGGCACTATGAGAGAGTTACTACTGTAATATCATACAATATGGTATTACCTATAGCATCTGCAGTTACTTTCCCTTCCTGACAACCCATTTAAAATGGCCACTTAGTTGCATATTGTACAACATAAATGTTTGAAAACCATCAAACCAACTTCCTGTTCAACTGTATCATATTACACATACTCAAAATTATGGTGGAGTTTACAGATACTATTGAATCATGGGTAATTTGTAATTGAATCATGGGTAACTTGTAATTGAATCATGGGTAATTTGTAATTGAATCATGGGTAACTTGTAATTGAATCATGGGTAATTTGTAATTGAATCATGGGTAACTTGTAATTGAATCATGGGTAATTTGTAATTGAATCATGGGTAACTTGTAATTGAATCATGGGTAATTTGTAATTGAATCATGGGTAACTTGTAACTGAATCATGGGTAATTTGTAATTGAATCATGGGTAACTTGTCATTGAATCATGGGCAACTTGTAATTGAATCACAGGTAATTTGTAATTGAATCATGGGTAATTTGTAAATGAATCATGGCTAACTTGTAATTGAATCACAGGTAATTTGTAATTGAATCATGGGTAATTTGTAAATGAATCATGGGCAACTTGTAATTGAATCACAGGTAATTTGTAATTGAATCATGGGTAATTTGTAAATGAATCATGGCTAACTTGTAATTGAATCACAGGTAATTTGTAATTGAATCATGGGTAATTTGTAAATGAATCATGGCTAACTTGTAATTGAATCACGGGTAATTTATAATTGAATCATGGTCATGGGTAATTTGTAAATGAATCATGGCTAACTTGTAATTGAATCACAGGTAATTTGTAATTGAATCATGGGTAATTGTAATATGTAATTCTTTAACAAGATTGGATAGATTATCAACAATTGATCAGTACTCTACAAATCATGAACTGCGACACAAGCATGACAGATGACAGATAGAAGACAGAGAGACAGACATACTGATTATTTAATGGAGGTCAATGTGTGTACAGTGAATGTTCATGTAATTAACCATCATTAGAAAACATACAGATGTGCAGCTATTGAGAGATAATCAATGATAAACCTAAGAACATATTCATTTTTTTTATAAAGTTGCTTTCATTAAGTTATTTGTATCACACAAGAAGAAATTAAAGTACTGGAAATGTCTACAGTCAATCATCTAAATAGCATTATAGAAGGCATCAAACTAAAGTACAGGAACATGCCTGGTTTGTACCATACAAAGCAGATAAAAGCAAAGCTAACTCTGGCAATCCTACAATAACATAAACATTATAGGAGAAATTGGATAGTGGTTGGTTGCTATAAAGTGAAGTCATTCCTATATATGTTCCAATTGTGCAATACTGGATTCCATTATATGGGAGTGGGAACTCACCACTTGTAGAGAAAAATGTTGTAGCACTAGGCTTAGCCTTTGTTGTCAGAGTACTCATTGTTCCTGTCACCACGCTTGCTGTTCTTGTTGTCATAGTATTTATTTCTTCGGTTGTCGCCGATTCAGTAGTCCCATTACTAATTTCAGTAGTTCCAACTGTAACATTACTATTTTCTGTTGGGATGGTTTCGGTAGTTCCCAATGTAATATTACTACTTTCTGTTGTGGTGGTTTCAGTAGTTCCCAATGTAATATTACTACTTTCTGTTGTGGTGGCTTCGGTAGTTCCATTTGTCACATTACTGCTTTCTGTTGGGGTGGTTTCGGTAGTTCCCACTGTAATATTAATACTTTCGGTTGTGATAGATTCGGTAGTTCCATTTGTCACATTACTGATTTCTGTTGGGGTGGTTTCGGTAGTTCCCACTGTAATATTAATACTTTTGGTTGTGATAGATTCGGTAGTTCCATTTGTCACATTACTGCTTTCTGTTGGGGTGGTTTCGGTAGTTCCCACTGTAATATTAATACTTTCTGTAGTTGCATTTGTCACATTACTACTTTCTGTTGGGGTGGTTTCGGTAGTTCCCACTGTAATATTACTACTTTCTGTTGTGGTGGTTTCAGTAGTTCCATTTGTCACATTACTACTTTCTGTTGGGGTGGTTTCGGTAGTTCTCACTGTAATATTAATACTTTCTGTTGGGGTGGTTTCGGTAGTTCCCACTGTAATATTAATACTTTCTGTTGGGGTGGTTTCATTAGTTCCCACTGTAATATTACTACTTTCTGTTGTGGTGGTTTCGGTAGTTCCCACTGTAATATTACTACTTTCAGTTGTGATGGATTCGGTAGTTACCACTGTAATATTACTTTCAGTTGTCATGGTTACATTTGTTGTTTGTATTGTTACATTGGTTTCTACTCGAAAAGCAAAAAATGAATGAAACCAAACTGAATAACAACAATACATTTTGTGCACTATTTGTAAATAAAACATATATTGATATAAGAAAACAGTAAAAGCATGCACATCAACATCTAACTAAGGCCATTCATAAACAATTATTGATATGCTGTTCCCCGACTGACCTACCAAAAATTGCTTTCCCCAAAAAATTTATCATTTGTTTAATACTATATTCAGCATGTTTTTACTACAAGGTAGAAAGAAAAAAATTAATTCCCTACCTACGCACCCACTTCTCACATTGTGGGTGTTGAACAACAAACCAACTAATTTATTATGCATGGCCTAGTTGTCAGAGAAATGTTGAGTGAGAGAACTTGTTATTTTAAAGAACTCAACTGAACCAGAAAAACACACTCAGAACATAAAAACTTATATAAAGTAGCTAGTGCAAGTAGGAGAGAATTCAAGCTATCAGAATTGAACAGATTTCTTTAATAGGAGATCAATATATACATGTTCTAGGTATAATCAGGTCTTTTCTTACAAATTCTGTTAAAAATATACTTTCATAAGAAGGGATGCTGAGACATTTTATCAATTAAAATGTTTGATATAGTTTATTTATCAGTTTGGAGGACAAGTTTCACTTGTTTTTGTTTACCCCTTCAACATCTTATTAACATATTCTCCACAAATTTTTCAGGTATTTGTAAATGTGGTAAATCCTCAATTCATATTGTTTATATTACATCAAAAAATCTAAATAAAATCAGCCTTTTTAAACTGTGTGCCAGAAGATCCCACTTTAATGTTAATTTATGTAAACTGTGTGCCAGAAGATCCCACTTTAATGTTAATTTATGTAAACTGTGCCAGAAGATCCCACTTTAATGTTAATTTATGTAAACTGTGTGCCAGAAGATCCCACTTTAATGTTAATTTATGTAAACTGTGTGCCAGAAGATCCCACTTTAATGTTAATTTAAGTTTAAAAACACTCACCTGTGGCATTTGTAATCATTTCTGTCGTGGTGGCATTTGTAATCATTTCTGTTGTCGTAGCATTTGTAATCATTTCTGTTGTCGTGGCATTTGTAGCCATTTCTGTTGTCGTGGCATCTGTGGTGGTTTCCTCTCCTACTTGTGAGATTGTCTCCTTTGTTGCCTCAGTGACGGTCCATCCATCGATGACAATGTTGGCAAATATATTGATTTCAATAGACACACCTATGTAACCTACTGTGTACTGTGACACAGTTACCTCCCTTGAAATATAGGTTTTTGTTTCTGCAACAAGGTTACCATCAAAATACAATGAAAGTCCTGTTTGAATGCTCCAACTATACTCAATGTTAAAAAATACATTGAGATTAACAGAAGCCTTAACGGTCCATTCCATGGTTGTAGTACTCACTGTCAAGTATAACTGACTGCGTTTATAATACATGGCAACACCATACCCATCTGGTCTGTCACCGCCCGTCGTAAAAATGTACATGTTTTCTACAACAGTAATCAGTTTCAGATTGAACTGGACAGTCATTCCAAAGTCACACATTAATGGATTTCCAAGACATGTCTCTGACTGGGTGCCAAGGTCCAAGTATTGGCTAGAACCGTCTAACTGAATCACTTTACCACTTGGACCCTCTATCAAAGTCGGACCACCAACAACGGTGATATTTACTGATTCTGTTATCAACACATTCTGTATGATTTCAATGAAAGTAATCCGTGTTACGGTGATATCCAGTACTGAAAAAACAAAACAAAAATATCATTGATCAAACGAAAATGAAAAGCAAGTTCTTTTTTGAAATGTGTTATAAGTGCATACAAAAGTAGCTTTCCAAACATAAATCATTTGTAACCAAACAATAATGATAATTCACTCATGCCCTGCTGTTTGGTTATTTATTATTTATTATAGATATTCAAAATCAATAGGGATTTTATTTTATAAGTATTTTCTGGACTACAAGTTTATATAAACTACATGTCTAAATGGTAGATTATCTTGAAAAAAACACATTAATGATCAAATTCCTTCCTAAAACATTCTTTAGAACTGAGAACAAGATAGTTTATTAAGACAATGAAGTTTATCAATATAATTGCAAAAATGTAGACAAAAAAAAGTCTCCAACATACACATCAAAACATGGTAAATGAAATTAAAAACTGTTTGAGCCTTATTGATAGAATCCATTATAAAACAAATATACTCTGTGAGCTTGTTATACATATGATAAGGTTCAGTCTGATATAAGAGCAAGATACAGTAGGCCTCCTATTATATGGCCATCTCTCCTGTCATATCAAGGTGGTCTTATAACAGGGTAAGGATTATGCTATTTAAAGCCACTTTAAACAATATTTCAGTTATATCGTGGTGGTCAGTTTTATTGGTGGAAAAAATCGCCAACCTGTTGCAAGTCATTGACAAAATTTATAACAGGGTGACCTCTCAAGAGGAACAATTTAGTAGTAATTTACTACCTCAATTCATCTTAAATTTGACCTCAAGAGTGATTGACTTTGGAAGGAGTGGTCTCACAACAGAGGGACTACTATATGCAGGTATTTTTGTCATAATTTGTTTTACCTTTTTTATTTTTTTTAAATTCAAGTATTATATATTTTTCATCCTAATGATGTATTAAACTAGAGGCTTAGTGGGCTGAGCCTGTGTCGCTCACCTTTCATTCTGTTTTGAGGAAACTTAATACAGAACCTTCCATAGGTGCTTCCGTAAACAAATTTTGATTCATTTGGCTACTCGGTTTCAGAGGAGAAGATTTTTTTAGAACTCAACCAATCAGAAACAATAATTGCCTGTGGTGGCCATGTTTGTTAATGGATCGGGATGAAATGAGCAATCATTATAAAAGACCTTCCATAGATGCTTCCTACCAAGTTTACGTTCATTTGGCAAAGCGATTTCAGAGAAGAAGATTTTTAGAAATCGGCCAATCAAAGACAAGAATTGACTGTGTCAGCAATGTTTGCAAACGAATTGGGACTAAATGAGCAATATTTACAGAGTACCTTCCATAGATGCTTCCTACCAAGTGTCAAATCATTTGGCCAAGCGGTTTCAGAGGAGAAGATTTTTTACAAATCAACCAATCAGAAACAAGAATTGCCTGTGACGGCCATATTTGTCATTGAATCGGAACGAAATGACCAATCTTTATAGAGGACTTTCCATAGATGTTTCCTACCAAGTGTCAAATCATTTGGCCAAGCAGTTTCAGAGGAGAAGATTTTTTACAAATCAATCAATCAGAGACAAGAATTACCTGCAGTGGCCATGTTTGTTATTGAATTGGGACAGAATTGAGCAATCTTTATAGAGGACCTCCCATATATGCTTCCCTACCATGTTTCGATTCATTTGGCCCAGCTGTTTCAGAGGAAAAGATTTTTAGAAATCGACCAAGCAGAAACAAGAATTGCCTGTGGCGGCCATGTTTGTTATTGAATCGGAACGAAATGACCCATTTTTATAAAGAACCTTCCATAGATGCTTCCTACCAAGTTTTGGTTCATTTGGCCATGCAGTTACAGAGGAGAAGATCTTTTAGAAATCAACCAATCAGAAACAAGAATTGCCTGTGGTGGCCATGTTTGTTAACGGATCTGGACGAAATGATTTTTTTTTTTATAAAGGACCTGACATAGATGATTCCTACCAAGTTTCAGTTCATTTGGCTAAGGGGTCTCAGAGGAGGAGATTAAAATGTGAAAAGTTAAAGGATGACAGACGATGGACACCAAGTGATGGCAAAAGCTCACATTGCCTTTGGCAGATGAGCTAAAAAGCAGATTTATAACTTACATGTAATTACTGTCCATCCTGTAGACAGTTTACTTGGTATACATCCTAATGATGTACTATCAATATTGAAGAAACCTTTACCAAAGCAAGCATCACCAATGATACACACATCCGACTACAAAAAATGTTTGATCTTGTAAAGTAAAAGAAATATTTGTACAAATATATGTCATTCTAACACAGTGGATAATAAAAATTACTATAAATATGAACCTGAGCCTGTAATTTTGCTCACATGGTTAATCATGCACTGTTTTGAGATATTTTTATTCATATTCCCATAGTTGAACATTGTCCTGTGATGTTGGCCATCTTAGATTTATGATCTAATTTGAAAAATGTGACTCGACGTAGGTCACGATATTTAAACCTCATGTTTGAAATTTTTTGATTTGTACAGATTTTTCACTATTTGATTGTGTACATTGTGTAAAATCAACAACACATCATGTATGTATAGCTCCCTGCATGAGGTCATGGAAAGAGTTAAGCCTGCACATTGTGCTAAATCAACAACACATCATGTATGTACAGCCCCCTGTATGAGATCGTGGAAAGAGTTAAGCCTGCACATTGTGCTAAATCAACAACACATCATGTATGTATAGCCCCATGTATGAGGTCGTGGAAAGAGTTAAGCCTGCACATTGTGCTAAATCAACAACACATCATGTATGTACAGTCCCCTGTATGAGGTCGTGGAAAGAGTTAAGCCTGCACATTGTGTAAAATCAACAACACATCATGTATGTATAGCCCCCTGTATGAGGTCGTGGAAAGAGTTAAGCCTGCACATTGTGCTAAATCAACAACACATCATGTATGTACAGTCCCCTGTATGAGGTCGTGGAAAGAGTTAAGCCTGCACATTGTGTAAAATCAACAACACATCATGTATGTATAGCCCCCTGTATGAGGTCGTGGAAAGAGTTAAGCCTGCACATTGTGTAAAATCAACAACACATCATGTATGTACAGTCCCCTGTATGAGGTCGTGGAAAGAGTTAAGCCTGCACATTGTGTAAAATCAACAACACATCATGTATGTACAGCCCCCTGTATGAGGTCGTGGAAAGAGTTAAGCCTGCACATTGTGTAAAATCAACAACACATCATGTATGTATAGCCCCATGTATGAGGTCGTGGAAAGAGTTAAGCCTGCACATTGTGTAAAATCAACAACACATCATGTATGTATAGCCCCATGTATGAGGTCGTGGAAAGAGTTAACCCTGGTGTACATTACCTATCGTTTTAAATGCAATTTGTATTATTTTTTTTATTCTTTTTATCTGAAATGTGTTTTCATACTGGTTTTACATGTATTTCAATAAGGTCAATTACTTAACATCAACAAGACATTTTTAAACATGGTCTTGGATTCACATTAAGAATTACGCAAATATTTCCACATTTAAAGTATTCAACCAAAAAAATAATTAAATGAATAGCTTTCAATCTGTATACAACAACTGTTGATTTTCATGTGGGGAGAATAAATTGAGTTCATCATACCTTATGCTTTGCATTGATTGATTGATTTATTGATTGTGGCTTAAGACCATTTCTGCTATATTCTTGACGAGAACAAGTTTATGTAAACTAAAATTTTTATAATTGTTTTAAAAGTTTATATAATTGACAAGGTAAGAACATTTTGCCTTGGCTCCCAGCCACGCTGGTACCCTTACCTTTACAGTACAACCTTGTGTAGTACAGGTATAACAGAATGGATCATAAGTAATATAAATCAGGGACTCATGTGACCTCAGTCCATTGTTTACGATCGTGATGTTGTAGACCTCAGTGTCAGGTAATGTACATGTCACTACCTCACGGCTTACATATGTTGCATTGATCATAATCTCATCTCCAATGGCAACAAAGGTTTCTAGCTTCTAAAATAGAATACAAATAATTATAGTGGAAAGTTAATTTGTATAAACAAAATTTTGTTTTCATCTTCAAGTTTGAACTATTTGCTTTAGAGTTCACAAATCTTGAAATTAACTTTAAATGTTTATTTGACTGTTAAATTTTAAAGCTAATTTTTTTTTTTATAATTAATTCACACATAAAAATCAATTGGTAGATTTTGAACATAAATATATTTGACAGGATAACTCAGATTTACTTACTGTTGATAGGATAGATTTATATTACAAATCAAATAAAACTAGGTTAGTCTGATCTATATTAAATTACACATTTTCATTGGACAAAAACTTGATAGATTGTGCCTAACTCTGACCTGAACATCTTAACCTGATATTATTATGAAGGAGTGAGCCAGTAGTTGTTGTTTAACGTCACATGACGATGTCTGTTCTGATCCAACACACTGAGTTTGATTATTATAGAGCTAGCTCACTGAAATTAGTCCACAGGTATACATGCTGCTCCACTTGGACGCATTATCCTACAGTTCACAGGTATACATGCTGCTCCACTTGGACTTATTATCCTACAGTCCACAGGTATACATGCTGCTCCACTTTGACTTATTATCCTACAGTCCACGGGTATACATGCTGCTCCACTTTGACTTATTATCCTACAGTTCACAGGTATACATGCTGCTCCACTTGGACTTATTATCCTACAGTCCACAGGTATACATGCTGCTCCACTTGGACGCATTATCCTACAGTCCACAGGTATACATGCTGCTCCACTTGGACTTATTATCCTACAGTCCACAGGTATACATGCTGCTCCACATTATCCTACAGTCCACAGTTATACATGCTGCTCCACTTGGACTTATTATCCTACAGTCCACAGGTATACATGCTGCTCCACTTTGACTTATTATCCTACAGTCCACAGGTATACATGTTGCTCCACTTGGACTTATTATCCTACAGTCCACAGGTATACATGCTGCTCCACTTGGACTTATTATCCTACAGTCCACAGGTATACATGCTGCTCCACTTGGACTTATTATCCTACAGTTCACAGGTATACATGCTGTTCCACTTTGACTTATTATCCTACAGTCCACAGGTATACATGCTGCTCCACTTGGACTTATTATCCTACAGTCCACAGGTATACATGCTGCTCCACTTGGATTCATTATCCTACAGTCCACAGGTATACATGCTGCTCCACTTTGACTTATTATCCTACAGTCCACAGGTATACATGCTGCTCCACTTTGACTTATTATCCTACAGTCCACAGGTATACATGCTGCTCCACTTGGACTTATTATCCTACAGTCCACATGTATACATGCTGCTCCACTTGGACTTATTATCCTAACTCTGAGCCAACCAGTCTTTAGCCTTACTATTTAATGATGAATGTTTTAAGAGTGAGAGATGCTGCAAATGTCATCATTACAGTCTTCGGTTTAATTAGATCAGGAATTGAGATGAGCATACTAGCCACAAAATGAACAAGGCAATTTAAACTGTATACATCTAATCAGGATAAATCTAAATTCAGCTTGTGTGAACGGTATGTGTCTGTTCTAGTGGCTCCAGAACTATAACCGTATTTGTTTGTATTACAACAATTACTTACCTGCAAGGGCCCGGATTATCTATCAACTAATTCATGCCTATCACAATACGGCGTGGGTTTGTGCCCAGCTTTGTAAATTACAAAAAATGGTGAACTCGACTTGCAGCCACAAGTGATAAAGCTTACCAGTTGCTTGCCCATGGTTGGTGGTTCTCTGGGTACTCCGGCTTCTTCCACCACTAAAACTGGTCGCCACGATATAGCTGAAATATTACTGAAAGTGGTGTTAAACACAATAAATCAAATCAAATCAAATCAAATCAAACCTACTTACCTGTATTTTTTGTATAGCACACTGTATGAGAGAAGTGACCAGGAAGTTATCACCAATCAAGGTTACGTCTTTACACAGTGAGGTAAATATATCACAGAAAGTCTGCTCTAATGGCTCCAGAACAATAACAGTATTCTCTTCTATAGAACAGTCATCACCAGCAAATCCTTGGTTACATATACATCCTCCTACAGACATATAAATATTAATGCTTAGTGAGAAATCCTTGCTAGATCAAACATTACACAGGTATATTTGAAAGTGAGAAATCCTTTTTAGATCAAACATTGCACAGGTATATTTAAAGATGAGAAATCCTTTCTAATTCAAACATTACACAGGTATATTTAAAGGTGAGAAATCCTTTCTAATTCAAACATTACACAGATATATTTAAAGGTGAGAAATCCTTTCTAATTCAAACATTACACAGGTAAATTTGAAGATGAGAAATCCTTTCTAGATCAAACATTACACAGGTATATTTAAAGGTGAGAAATCCTTTCTAATTTAAACATTACACATGTATATTTAAAGGTGAGAAATCCTTTCTAATTCAAACATTACACAGATATATTTAAAGATGAGAAATCCTTTCTAATTCAAACATTACACAGGTATATTTGAAGATGAGAAATCCTTTCTAATTCAAACATTACACAGGTATATCTAAAGGTGAGAAATCTTTTCTAAATCAAACATTACAGAGGTATATTTAAAGGTGAGAAATTCTTTCTAATTCAAACATTACACAGGTATATTTAAAGGTGAGAAATCTTTTCTAATTCAAACATTACAGAGGTATATTTAAAGGTGAGAAATTCTTTCTAATTCAAACAGTACACAGATATATTTAAAGGTGAGAAATTCTTTTTAATTCAAACATTACAGAGGTATATTTAAAGGTGAGAAATCCTTTCTAATTCAAACATTACAGAGGTATATTTAAAGGTGAGAAATCCTTTCTAATTCAAACATTACAGAGGTATATTTAAATGTGAGAAATTCTTTCTAATTCAAACATTACACAGGTATATTTAAAGGTGAGAAATCCTTTCTAATTCAAACATTACAGAGGTATATTTAAAGGTGAGAAATCCTTTCTAATTCAAACATTACAGAGGTATATTTAAATGTGAGAAATTCTTTCTAATTCAAACATTACACAGGTATATTTAAAGGTGAGAAATCCTTTCTAATTCAAACATTACAGAGGTATATTTAAAGGTGAGAAATTCTTTCTAATTCAAACATTACAGAGGTATATTTAAAGGTGAGAAATCCTTTCTAATTCAAACATTACAGAGGTATATTTAAAGGTGAGAAATCCTTTCTAATTCAAACATTACAGAGGTATATTTTAAGGTGAGAAATCCTTCCTAATTCACATGAATATTAATTAGTTTGTTTACAGGAAGTTTAAACATACCTTCAATACAATTGCCATTGCCATTACATTGGTCAGGACATAAGTTATCTACAATGGTTGGGTTGGGTGTTAAAGAGCCTGATATGTTCACCCACAGTTCTATATTTATCTCCATTTCTATCTGACATTTGATCAGAACTGTGTCTAAAGCATCGACTGCCCATTCTATATCATCAGTTATCTACAATTCATTAAAACATAGCTTCTGTCAAATAAAATTTATAAATATTATTTGTACATGGTTGAAGTTTGCCGTAAAATAACAATATTTTGTAGATTGCTTGTCCTTTTGTACTTTTTCTTTTGGCCATTGTGTTGTCTGTTCTTCTTCGACATTCTGATTACCCCTTTGGTATCTTCAAACTCTTCTTGACTATTTCTCATAATAGTCTAAATATGTCTGTTGTCTCATGATGACAGATATCACTGTAGATAAAATTGCTCACTCGTAAGAAATAAGAAAAAAAGAAGAGGAAAATTCCTTTAAAGTGTCCTATATCTTCATTTTCTAGCTGTTTGGACAAAGATTGACATGTTTTATTTCCAAAATTTTGCAACAAAAGGATAGGTCTACTGCCTAAAAATCTACTGATCATAGGAAAAATTTCATTTTTGCTTAAAAAAAACTAAATTTTCTGGTCAGAGGAATATGTTCATCTTTGCTCTGCTGGTCAGAGGAAAACTTTCATCTTTGTTCTGCTGGTCAGAGGAAAACTTTTATCTTTGTTATGCTGGTCAGAGGAAAACTTTCATCTTTGTTCTGCTGGTCAGAGGAAAACTTTCATCTTTGTTCTGCTGGTCAGAGGAAAACTTTCTTATCTGTATCACTTAATACTAACCTAAAGAAATCTTAACCCTCACCTGCAAATCTGCAACACATGAATCTAATGCTATCACAAAATTAATAGCTGTTATATGTTTGCATCCTTGGAAAGCTACGCTGCCTTCTATTTTGGTCTTACAATGTTGTAATGCTGTAATTTCTGTAAGACCATTGGGTGTAGGCCATTCAACGGTGGGAGAAACATATGTCAAGTTGAATTCATAGGCTATAACTTGTGTAGCTAGACAGCCTGGTGGAGGAGATACAGCCTTTGACACCAAATAGTCTGTAACATCTATATAGTGGTAGAAATATAACATATTTATTGTAACATCTATATTGTGATAGAAATATAACATATTTATTGTAACATCTATATTGTGATAGAAATATAACATATTTATTGTAACATCTATATTGGGATAGAAATATAACATATTTATTGTAACATCTATATTGTGGTAGAAATATAACATATTTATTGTAACATCTATATAGTGGTAGAAATATAACATATTTATTGTAACATCTATATTGTGATAGAAATATAACATATTTATTGTAACATCTATATAGTGGTAGAAATATAACATATTTATTGTTACATCTATATTGTGATAGAAATATAACATATTTATTGTAACATCTATATTGTGATAGAAATATAACATATTTATTGTAACATCTATATTGTGATAGAAATATAACATATTTATCAATTAATACTACCCATTTCATATTTGGCTATACACTCATAGAATCATTAATAGAACATTTAAAGGTTAAACAAACATTCTTAGATTTATTCAAACTCAAGTTTGTTTTAAGTCAGTTGATTTCAATCAATTTTATTGTTGAACAAACTTGGTAAATTCTATTGTTGAACAAACTTGGTAAATTTTATTGTTGAACAAACTTGGTAAATTTTATTGTTGAACAAACTTGGTAAATTTTATTGTTGAACAAACTTGGTAAATTTTATTGTTGAACAAACTTGGTAAATTGTATTGTTGAATTGTTCAACAAACTTGGTAAATTTTATTGTTGAACAAACTTGGTAAATTTTATTGTTGAACAAACTTGGTAAATTTTATTGTTGAACAAACTTGGTAAATTTTATTGTTCAACAAACTTGGTAAATTTTTTATTTTCCATTCAACATATAGAAATAGATATTGCATTTCTGTTACACAATAAAGGACATCAAAGTTGTTGGTAGACATTTTTAATACCTGTAATATAGAATAACAGACATGATACTGACATGATGCTCTCAAAGACTTAACATTGTTTGACTTTCTAATCTATTGACTTTCAGTGTACCTAAAGCTATTACAGAAACATTTGGTGTGCACCAACTTAGATATCTATGTTTTAATTACTATTACTGGGTCATTATTTCTGCTACTTGGATTATTAGTGCCAGGGGAGATCAGTCAATATTTCTGCTGTTTGGATTATTACTGCCAGGGGAGATCAGTCAATATTTCTGCTGTTTGGATTATTAGTGCCAGGGGAGATCAGTCAATATTTCTGCTGTTTGGATTATTAGTGCCAGGGGAGATCAGTCAATATTTCTGCTGTTTGGATTATTAGTGCCAGGGGAGATCAGTCAATATTTCTGCTGTTTGGATTATTACTGCCAGGGGAGATCAGTCAATATTTCTGCTGTTTGGATTATTACTGCCAGGGGAGATCAGTCAATATTTCTGCTGTTTGGATTATTAGTGCCAGGGGAGATCAGTCAATATTTCTGCTGTTTGGATTATTAGGGCCAGGGGAGATCAGTCAATATTTCTGCTACTTGGATTATTAGTGCCAGGGGAGATCAGTCAATATTTCTGCTGTTAGGATTATTAGTGCCAGGGGAGATCAGTCAACATTTCTGCTGTTTGGATTATTAGTGCCAGGGGAGATCAATCAATATTTCTGTTACTTGGATATTAGTGCCAGGGGAGATCAGTCAATATTTCTGCTGTTTGGATTATTACTGCCAGGGGAGATCAGTAGTCAGTGTTTTGGCACACACATGGTTTATAAGATATGTTTATTATTGAAATCAACAGTTCCTAGATAATGTGATTATTATTAAAACACCCATATTAGGCCCTTTGATTCTCTTGCATATAAAAACTTCTGTTTCACATCTAAAACATTACCTTTAGCTTTCTTCCATGCCTTTCCCCTCTTTTTATCTTTCTTCAGACGAGAGCAGCCAAGAGAATCGATGTTGTCAAAACACTGTGCAGTGGATGATTCATGGCAGTCACAATATGTTGGTAAGTCTGTCTTAGTGTTTATTATCTGATCAGGACAATACCCAGAATACATGGAGTCTAAATTTAATTCTTCAATCCTATAAATAGAAACAACTTTCATTAAATGTTTTAAATTAGTGAATTACATGTAACTTTACAGAATGGTTATCAATAGTTTTAAAATAATTTCCAGACATTTCATTTTCATGTATTCTATTATTATTTTAATCTTCCTTGAATGCCATAAGGTGAGTCAGTGATTGTTCTTTAACATTAATTTGGTAAGGAAATATCTCAAAGTAATATTTATGTGATGAGAAATCTATTTCAGGTTTGGTTTATGGTTCTTTAAATGCCACTTTCAACAATATTTCAGTTATATCGTGGCAGTCAGTTTGATTGGTGGAGAAAATTGAAGTACCCAGAGAAAACCACCGACCTGTCGCAAGTCACTGAAAAACTTTATCACATATTGTTGTATCGAGTAAACCCACCATGAATGGGGTTCGAACTCACAATTTTAGTGGTGGTAGGCACTGATTGTATAGGTAGTTGTAAATCCAACTACCATACGATCACGACCACAACGGCTCCAGACGGCCATTTCAAGCAAAACATATCCAAGATAGTATGTTTATGGAATGGTCAACAACATAACAATCAGCAACAACACACACAAGCCTTTCCTTTGACAATACGTAAATCTCTGAAACACACAAAAGGTATGAGAAGCTAATGAACAGGCACAAAAATGTGGCAGGGTTAAACTGCTTAATGGCATCTCAATGTTCTATGTTTTTATATATTTTACCTCCAGCTTTTAGAGAATTTGTCAACCTTTCTGGTTTTGCCATCATACAATGTACCATCAGGCATCACTAAATCGTTTGTTTCTTCCCCATCAAACTTGCTACATAGACCTATTAAAACAATAGTGTTCTTCATTTAAAAAAATAGGATCATAATAAAATGTATAACTATACTCTATCATTGTCTGTTCTTCTTCTATTTACGAATTCTGATTACCCCTCTGGTATCTTCAAACTCTTCTTAATACATGTAAATATCAAACTGCAGAAAAGTATAATTCTGACCCTTGAACATTTTAACGTTTATTTTCGACTCTCAAGTTTTTTCCCCCTCAAAATATACAAAAAATCAGAATAAATCGGCTGAAAGAAAAATTTCAAGAAAAACCTGAAATATATGTTAACTACTTATAGCCATGTTGCTGCAGTTAAAATTTGATCACATTTTGATTTATAAAAAAGCAACAATAGACAAAATATACATTTCTATTTTTAGTAACATCAGAGTTTTTGAAATTCGTCGGACCTATCGGACCTAGGGGGTAGAAAATCATGAGGTCCGCCAATACCGTCGGTAATGCCGATCCCGATGTCCGCCAAACATTTTTGAATGATGTGTTTACTTTTTTAACGGAAGTCGGAAACGCAGGTCGTATTGTAAATACCGGAACAAGTTCGGTCAACTCGGAATTCGCAACCGCAATGAATACGTGATATTTTATCTGTTTTTGGTAAATATTATTGGTAACTGTCATGAAAATAAATATATTTGAATATATTGTGATGCGTAAGATGATCTTTTCGAGTGAAAAGCCCCCAAAAAATTAATAAAATAAAAAAACATGACGTCCCCGATTTGTATCGTTCCCTTCACCAAATCTGTTTCTATTTAGAATTTTGTTTACAGTTCCGGCAACATGGCAATGTGTCGATCATAAAAATGTGGTCGTTCCTGAAGCATTACGACGGAGCTCAGCCGGGCAAACGTAAAACGGCAAATTGAACTGGAGATTGAGAGAGTCTAATGACTTTTAGAATATTGTTATTGTAAACTCAATAAAATTTTAAAAAATTATGTTTTAAATCTGGTAAATTTTTCAAAGTTTGAGGGTATCCCTAGCTGGATTTGGCTACTCTTTTTTGGTGCATGGTTTCAACTTTTTGGTTTATTCTGGATGGTGACTGGTCTTCCTATTTTTAGGCCTCTACCAGTACTAATGAAGTTAAATAAAGAAAGCACTCTGCTATGTTAAAATAATAATAACGGTGTGACATTGCTTGGCTTTAAAACAATTTTACATAAAAAATGTAGGTCTGGCAAAAATTCAGAGGGTCCAGCAGAAAATTCCTTGGTGCTGGACCTATGTCCGGCAAAATGAAAACAAATTTCAAAAAGTCTGGGCTGTCGTACACAATTTTAAAAGAAAACCAGACACAATTTGGAAAGGGGCCACATAAGGATCATCCCAGCCAAATATGGTTGAATTTGGTTCAGCAGTTTCAGAGAAGAAGATTTAAATGTGTTCTTTCATCAATATATCTCTAATTTGCATAATTGGTATAAATCGGGCGATAGAAAAATTTCACAGAAAAACCCAGAATATGTTAAACTTCTCGTTGCTATGTAGATGCAATCAAAATTTGAGCTCATTTTGATTTATGATAAAGCAGCAATGGACCATTGATTAATTTTCTATTTCTAGAAACAGCAGCCATCTTTGCATGGAGGGTGGGGCTGTCAGACACAATTTTGAAAAGGACCCACCTAAGGACCAACCCTGCCAGGTTTGGTTTAGTGGTTTCACGTGAGAAGATTTAAATGTGAAAGTTTACGACAGACAACAGACACCAAGTAATGGCAAAGACTAAAAAAACAAAATCAAAAACAAAACAAGACAATATTGTCATAAGAGTGATATTAACTGATTTTATAGATTTGAGATACAAAGATTTTATTTTAAATTGGTCTTAATTTTCAATGTTTAGGACAATCAAACATCTATAAATAACTAAGTATCTAACATTACCTTCAGTATTGTCCATGTCAGCAGATGATGCAGTGATATGAACATTTAAATAGCTAAATTTTCCTTTCTTTCTACGTGACTCAATTATAACATATGTTCCTGTTGGTAGGATAATCTACAAAATACAATGATATATAGGTCATTAAGTAAATATTTCTGAAATCTCAATTTATCAATTTATTTGAATACAAAACAATACAAATTACAGGTCAACTAAAGGTCACCCTCTACTTATCAATATGATATACTTCTAATAGTGCAAGTTTTCTTCTCTTAAACATCTCCATGGAAACGATGATGGCAGAATTGTCAGAAGATTTGTTTATCATAAGCTATGATTAAAATGATTCTTAGATCAAATTCATTCTCAAGACATCATATCTGATTTAAAAATATGAGGATTTTTATAATTATTGAGGAGTAAAAGACATTTCCAGTATCAGCTCTTGAAAATTTGTTCTTTTATTATATTATTTGGAGGTAAAATGTTAAATGTAACACTTGATAGTAGTCTACATACATATAGACATAAAATGTTGTGGAAAATAACTTTAAAATTATCACAGAAATGGCCACATAAACTAAAACACATATCTTCATCCAAAAATAATAACAAAAATACATTTGTTTTTGAAGAAAAAAAAAAGATTTAGAGTAGCACCTCTTTTTCTGGTAAGTTGAGTTTGAACAAACAATTAATTATTTATGCCCTCACAACTTCCTCTTTACAATGATAGTTTAATATGCAACTTTATGTTTAATATACACGCCACAATATAGCTGAAATACTGCTAATGTTGGCATTAAACACCAATCTATCAATCAATGTTCAATATACATGCCACAATATAGCTGAAATACTGCTAATGTTGGCATTAAACACCAATCTATCAATCAATGTTTAACATACACGCCACAATATGGCTGAAATACTGCTAATGTTGGCATGAAACACCAATCTATCAATCAATGTTTAATATGTTAAATTCTCCCTAAATTCAATCATTTGACAGTCAATGAAACTGGTTCCTTGTCCAACAAAGATACATATATTATATCTTGTGAAGAAGTCTACAAAATGTTTCTGTCTTTATCTTGATAGGAAGTTTACAAAACCTTTTCAGGGACCATCGTGGTCGTGATTGTATGGTAGTTGGAATTACAACTACCTATGCAATCAGTGCCTATCACCATTAAAGTTGTGGATTCGAATCCCACTCATGGTAAGGTGAACTCAATACAACTATATGTGACTTATGGCAGGTTGGTGGATTATTTTTGCAGAAACTCCGGTTTCCTCCACCAATAAAACTGACTACCACTAAATAACTGAAATATTGTTGAAAGTGGCATTAAACACCATAACCCTAACACTACAAAACTTGTTCTTTCTTTACCTTGTAATTAATTCCATTCTTGTAACTAATTATACTGGTTCCTGATGTCAGGTCTCCGTTCAGATACATATATGCCTTTAATGGAATCTTTTTTCCACGTTTCCTTTTGACCCCACATATATCAACCACGATGACATCGTCTCCCGATCGTACAGCTATGGCACAATTACAAGATGCTCGTCTATTACAACTCCTCATGAAGGCTCTTATCTATGTTCAAATGAAAAATATACTTATATTAAATAACAACTGAACCAATTTTATGAAAATAGGAACTTTTATCATGATATACATAATGTATATATAAAATGTTTTTTTTTTATACTGATAGTACAAGAAAATGGGTATTTTTATCCTGATAGTACAAGAAAATGGGTATTTTTATACTGATAGTACAAGAAAATGGGTATTTTTATACTGACAGTACAAGAAAATGGGTATTTTTATACTGATAGTACAAGAAAAAGGGTATTTTTATACTGATAGTACAAGAAAATGGGTATTTTTATACTGATAGTACAATAAAATGGGTATTTGTATACTGATAGTACAAGAAAAATGGTATTTTTATACTGATAGTACAAGAAAATGGGTATTTTTATACTGATAATACAAGAAAATGGGTATTTTTATACTGATAGTACAAGAAAATGGGTATTTTTATACTGACAGTACAAGAAAATGGGTATTTTTATACTGATAGTACAAGAAAATGGGTATTTTTATACTGATAGTACAAGAAAATGGGTATTTTTATACTGATAGTACAAGAAAATGGGTATTTTTATACTGATAGTACAAGAAAAAGGGTATTTTTATACTGATAGTACAAGAAAATGGGTATTTTTATGACACTTAAATAACTGGGTATTTTATAATGATTTATCTAGCAAATTCATACTTTTTCAATTTGACTTGTCAAGTCTCACAGCTAATGAAAACATTTAAGGAATATTTGAAATTGTTGAACAGGTTATACGATATAACCTGGTTTGGGTCTGTTTACACTTTATAAACTGCTTCGCGGTTTATGAAAAGCGTAAACTGACCCAAACCAGGTTATACAAGTATAACCTGTTCAACAATTTCAAATATTCCTTATAATTTAATTTTTACAACAAAATTTAATGATTCCTCGATTTTAATTACGATTATTTCATGTGACTATTTGAATTTATCGTTGGCGGATGAACACGTTGGTGACGTCACAATACCAACCCAGGTTATCGAGTATAACCAAAATTTTCTCCAGGCGGATTAGCCAATCAGATTGAAATATTCAAATCAAATTAAATTATTTAATATTAATTCTCTAAAAGAAAGATATCAACTTGACCTGCTATACACACCTCATATGGTAGAGTTTTGTGTCTGTACATAATAAATTCTCCTTCATTGTAATTGTCAAAGGTTCTGAAATAAAAATAAAAATCATTATTAAAAAGATAAACTCAGGTTATATAAAATTAAAGTTCTAGTGAGAACTCATTGCCAACTTGATATTCAATGAGAATCATCTCATCTTATCTCTCAAAAAAGTGTAGACATTTTACTGACATGTAGAAGACACATGTATGACCATATCATTTCACTAAGAAGGTATGTTTGGGCCTATCAAACTAGTTTAACTCTGCCACTTCTTATTGAAGTGTCTGAACCAAGCAAGTGGCATGTGTTAGGTGTGTTCATTTTGTTTCTGTTTACGAATTAAGATCTAGGACAAGCAGATCGTCAAAATTCATCCTTCTGACATTTTCTTTGTTGACCAAAGTCACAGCAGATATTCTACTAATAAAATGCCATTAATTGGTGTATTAAAAAATAAATAAATAAAAACGTAGATATCCAATTTAGTGCACACGACATGTTTCTGTAATAACCTTCATTAGGTGTAGATATCCAATTTAGTGCACACGACATGTTTCTGTAATAACCTTCATCAGGTGTAGATATCCAATTTAGTGCACATGACATGTTTCTGTAATAACCTTCATCAGGTGTAGATATCCAATTTAGTTCACACGACATGTTTCTGTAATAACCTTCATCAGGTGTAGATATCCAATTTAGTGTACACGACATGTTTCTGTAATAACCTTCATCAGGTGTAGATATCCAATTTAGTGCACACGACATGTTTCTGTAATAACCTTCATCAGGTGTAGATATCCAATTTAGTGCACACGACATGTTTCTGTAATAACCTTCATCAGGTGTAGATATCCAATTTAGTGCACACGACATGTTTCTGTAATAACCTTCATCAGGTGTAGATATCCAATTTAGTGCACACGACATGTTTCTAGAATAACCTTCATCAGGTGTAGATATCCAATTTAGTGCACACGACATGTTTCTGTAATAACCTTCATCAGGTGTAGATATCCAATTTAGTGCACACAGCATGTTTCTGTAATAACCTTCATCAGGTGTAGATATCCAATTTAGTGCACATGACATCTTTCTGTAATAACCATCATCAGGTGTAGATATCCAATTTAGTGCACACAACATCTTTCTGTAATAACCTTCATCAGGTGTAGATATCCAATTTAGTGCACACGACATGTTTCTGTAATAACCTTCATCAGGTGTAGATATCCAATTTAGTGCACACGACATGTTTCTAGAATAACCTTCATCAGGTGTAGATATCCAATTTCGTGCACACGACATGTTTCAGTAATAACCTTCATCAGGTGTAGATATCCAATTTAGTGCACACGACATGTTTCTAGAATATCCTTCATCAGGTGACGCTCAAAATAGAAAGATTGGAAAACAAAATAATATAAAATTTTGGGAGCAATAAAACCAAAGGGCCTAAACAGCATATCTAAAATCAGCTTAGGTGACCAATGTCTGAGGGAGGAGAACCTTAAAACATCTCTATTAATATTACCTTTTACCAAATGTAGTTATGTGTGGATCTCCGGTGGATTCACAAATAGCTGTTTTATCTTTGTCAATCACTTCAACCTAGGTGGGAAAAAAAATCATACACAAATAAATTTCAATCATGTTGCAAAATGTTTGCTTTCCACCAATCTGTAAAATCTGATAACAACAATAATGAGTGGAACCACAGTATTTAATTTGTTACACATTATTAGTGGATGTCCCTTTTAGAATGGTTGTTCTCCCAGTAGAAAAAATACAGATCATTGCTATATCTTATGTTCTATGTGGCATGGTAATCAAAATCAGTTAAAGAAGAATATGTTCTGCAGATACCTTCATTGCTGTCTAATATTAAACTAAATACTATGCCTGGTGCAGCAGTTAATGTCTAATGTCAAACTTAGCCTTTCTTTTATGGTCCCTGACCTTATATATAAATGTCAAATGATTTCTATAGGGGGAACTTCCTATTAAATGTAAACAAATGTGGGACATATGCATGTAGTCACAGATACAACCTAATAGTCCCTGATGCCTAGTTAATGGTGGGAGCATAAAAAGTAAAGTAAATTATAATCTGACCTCTACTGTTGGATATGTTGTCTGAGAGATGATAATTGTAGTTTCTACAGATACTGTAATAGAAGCATGTAGTTTCTTGTTCTTGTCTTTAAGTCCGTCGGCTACTGCTCTGACCATCACACACATCTCCTTCTGCCAGTTATCTTTAGTTATGGTCAAACGGCATGGTGATGTTTCAGAATACCTCTCAAACACTGCTTGAGGTATAATGTTACTATCAGAACAGGTCTGATAGGCTTTAGAGTCAATAAAGTTGTAACCAACATGAAGTACACAAGTATCTGATCCATTACAGAACGTGCTGGGAGGAACCATGGCTTTAACATTGATGCATCTACCACTTAATCCTTCATAGACTTTAATCTTCTCTGTCAGAATCTATAATCCAGGTTAAATAAAATAGTTAAAAACTTAACACATTGGAACTAAAATTAAGTAGTCAAACCTGTTTTTATGTGACATTTCAAGGGAAAGGTATTGTGAAATTTCAAATTAAGGTCACATCATACCAGTTATTGCATAAAACAGAATTATTCAAAAAATCATTTGCATATTCAGCCCCCTTTTTGTGGAACTGTTTGCCAACTTCAGTGTGTAAATCTTTTAACACTAATGTATTTAAGACAGATATTAAGAACTACATTTTTGATTCTTCAAACCATCCAGGAAGTGTAGGATTCATTATTCTATTCATAAGACATCTATCATATTCTTATCACATATGATCTATTTTTCTAGTAAGTTAAAATCTTGATGAATGTTTGATTTGCATGATTGTAATGTAATGTAATATCATATTCTCTATGGTGTAATCTGAGGGCCTCAGAGAAGATGAGTGTAGCTAACTGAGCTTACCCTCATAAAATAAAGTATTATTATTATTATTAACAGAGGTGGTCACTGAAGCAGGTTTGACTGTAGATAAGTAATATTCAAATTGTACTGAAAGAATTGATAGCTCTAAATGTTTAAGTGAGTGAGCAGCTATAATAAGTTACTTCTTGATGACATAATGATGAGGTCTGCTTTGTTCTAGACCAACACTCAAGAGTTTTATAGTGATAGATTAGTTAAACAATGCTCCCCAGGTAGACATCCTGCTCTCTCTGTACACATCATCCAGACTACGAGCTAACAAGTCTTTAATTTTACTCTTTAATACTGCATACTTAGTGGAGAAGAAACAAATATCAATTTCATTGACTCTGGTTTGAGGCGAATTTGAATTTACTCACGGCTATTTCAGAATGAATTGAATGGTGTCATTGGTCAACGTCTTCATCCAATTAAAAAAAAAATGAGCATAGTTCATAAAATTATTGACGATTCAACAAATAATTGATATAATATACAGGCTAAACACCATTACCTTGACATGAAGTTTAAATTCTTCACTTCTTCTCTCAGGTCCTTTAGTATTATCACAGTTGTCATAGTAACAGGCAGATACAGCACAACGAACCTACAATGAACAACAATTGTTATAGTGGAGATAGTACTAATAACCAAAAACTACAGATACAACTCACACAAATAACTAAGAGAAAGAGTACATCCTTTACATTAAGCATTAAAACTACATTTAAAAAAAACATTCTCCTGAAATAATTTCAATGTGATTTTGACGAAATGTTTACGAATAAATTCAGAATTTTATGTTGATTTTTTAAAAAGAAATCTTGTGTTAAACATGAACTTGAATGTTTGATATCATAAATCACTTGATTTTATAACTAGTAATTCTTGCCTGATTTCCATATTGTACAACACCGAGTTCTTGCTGGCTGATCTCGTGCATGTAGGTGTTATTTGTCATATTGATTGTAGTAATGACAGTATCTTCTAGATACCATGTCAGTGTGTACTTATAGTTAACATTGACTGTAGTAAGTGGATCAAATTCACACTGAAGTGAAAATGAGTCGTTGGTCATAATCGGTGTTAATACAGGATCCTTCTCCATTGTAGGTAGATCTGTAATATACAAATATCAATTCCAGTCACACAAATTCTTTATTTCAATTAATTGTATATTTACATCTTCTACAATTGAAATCATTATTTTTTGGTAAATGCAAACAAAAAATAATACATCTTTCATATGTAGGACTCTGAATTGAAATTAAAATGAAACAGGATCAAGCTGCAGTATACAGATACCATGGAAGAATTAAAACAAGATGAACTGTGAGCTAATGCTCACCTATGATACCCCCACTCTTTGGCAAACAGGAAGTAGGAATCTGATGGGTCCAAAAACGCTTCCCACTATATGGGGTACCTATATGAAGCTTGTGACCAAATATCAGATTTCTGCCATCAATAGTTGCTGAGAAAAATGTGACGAAAAATGTGCATATATGTTAAATGTGTATGAAAACCAACTAAGTTGGCAAACAGGAAGTAGGAATCTCATGGGTCCCAAAACGCTTCCCACGATATGGGGTACCTATATGACACTTGTGACCAAATATCAGATCTCTGTCATCAACAGTTGCTGAGAAAAATGTGATGAAAAATGTGCATATATGTTCAATGTGTATAAAAACCAACTAAGTTGGCAAACAGGAAGTAGGAATCTGATGGGTCCCAAAACGCTTCCCACGATATGGGGTACCTATATGACACTTGTGACCAAATATCAGATCTCTGTCATCAACAGTTGCTGAGAAAAATGTGATGAAAAATGTGCATATATGTTCAATGTGTATAAAGACCAACTAAGTCGGCAAACAGGAAATATGAATCTGATGGGTCCAAAAACGCTTCCCACGATATGGGGTACCTATATGATGCTTGTGACCAAATATCAGATTTCTGCCATCAACAGTTACTGAGAAAAATGCGACGAAAAATATCTTGGACGGACGGAAGGACGGACAGACAGATGGACAGAGGTAAAATAGTATACCCCCTCCCCCTTTGGGGAGTGGGGGTATAATGAAACAGGATCAAGCTACAGTATACAGATACCATGGAAGAATCAAAATGAAACAGGATCAAGCTACAGTATACAGATATCATGGAAGAATCAAAATGAAACAGGATCAAGCTACAGTATACAGATACCATGGAAGAATTAAAATGAAACAGGATCAAGCTACAGTATAGATACCATGGAAGAAATTAAATGAAAAAGGATCAAGCTGCAGTATACAGATACCATGGAAGAATTAAAATGAAACAGGATCAAGCTACATTATACAGATACCATGAAAGAGTTAAAATGAAACAGGATCAAGCTACAGTATACAGATACCATGGAAGAATTAAAATGAAACAGGATCAAGCTACAGTATAGATACCATGGAAGAAATTAAATGAAACAGGATCAAGCTGCAGTATACAGATACCATGGAAGAATTAAAATGAAACAGGATCAAGCTACAGTATAGATACCATGAAAGAAATTAAATGAAACAGGATCAAGCTGCAGTATACAGATACCATGGAAGAATTAAAATGAAACAGGATCAAGCTACATTATACAGATACCATGAAAGAGTTAAAATGAAACAGGATCAAGCTACAGTATACAGATACCATGGAAGAATTAAAATGAAACAGGATCAAGCTACAGTATACATATACCATGGAAGAATCAAAATGAAACAGGATCAAGCTACAGTATACAGATACCATGAAAAAATTAAAATGAAACAGGATCAAGCTACAGTATACAGATACCATGGAAGAATTAAAATGAAACAGGATCAAGCTACAGTATACAGATACCATGGAAAAATTAAAATGAAACAGGATCAAGCTACAGTATACAGATACCATGGAAAAATTAAAATGAAACAGGATTAAGCTACAGTATACAGATACCATGGAAGAATTAAAATGAAACAGGATCAAGCTACAGTATACAGATACCATGGAAAAATTAAAATGAAACAGGATCAAGCTACACAGATACCATGGAAGAATTAAAATGAAACAGGATCAAGCTACAGTATACAGATACTATGGAAGAATTAAAATGAAACAGGATCAAGCTACAGTATAGATACCATGGAAGAAATTAAATGAAACAGGATCAAGCTGCAGTATACAGATACCATGGAAGAATTAAAATGAAACAGGATCAAGCTACAGTATAGATACCATGAAAGAAATTAAATGAAACAGGATCAAGCTGCAGTATACAGATACCATGGAAGAATTAAAATGAAACAGGATCAAGCTACATTATACAGATACCATGAAAGAGTTAAAATGAAACAGGATCAAGCTACAGTATACAGATACCATGGAAGAATTAAAATGAAACAGGATCAAGCTACAGTATACAGATACCATGGAAGAATTAAAATGAAAAAAAACCTCAAAATTATCCAGTAGAAAAATAAATATGTGTTCATGTGATCTTTTACATAAATCTGCCTTATCATTACAAGTTATCAATTGTGAGGTTTAATTTTGATATTAGACTTACCATAAGGTACATTTATCTCTTCTACAACTTCTTCTGAGGCATCTACTGTAGTAAAGCCATCAATCTCCATCTTACAATGATGAACTTCTCCCTTCATTGATCGACCAATATAGAATTTGTTCTTACGAGATTTAGGACCTTTCCTTTTCTTATGTTTCCGTGACGTCTTCTTGTGTTTTTTGTTTTTGTAAAATGACAAGCCATATTGTTTACTCCACGACATCTTGCAGCCGAAGTATTCGTCGACCTCAAAATCTTTCGTGTAAACTGTCCATTCATACTTTTTAGTACTAACACGACTGTACAATTTTCCACGATATATCCACATGGCTATTCCATAACTGTCTCCTTCCTCACCACCACTGCTCATGATGAAACAGTTGTCTTTTTTCTCTTTTATTTTTATATTAAAAGAAATTGTTAAACCAAGAGAACATTTTTCTACATCCCCTAAACATCTGAATGTCTGATCACCAAAATTTAAAGCCTGGTCAACACCATCTAAAGCAATAGCTTTGTCACCACTAGGAACAGTGATGAGGACTGGGTTACCAATTATTACAATGTTTATATTAATGTTGATGGATATAAGAATGTTACCAGTAATCTTCACAAACCCATAGTATGATGGTACAATGTCAGTTACTGAAATAAAAATTCATTGAGAGTTTGTATGAATAGGATTATAATGAAAAAACAAATCTCCTTAAATATATATCAACAGAAGTAACTGATCTTAAGAAAAGTTTGAAGTGATACTAAAGGAGTAATATAGGGTTATTGCACTAATATTGAGGAATATTGTCTCGAGCAGTATATCATATTGCGCAAGCTTGCGAGTGCAATATGATATACTGCGAGGGACAATAGTCCTCAATATTAGTGCAATAACCCTTTTATAATATAGCACCAAATATTTCAGTCTGTGACAATTACATTTCATCATATTTCTTTGAAACATGACGTATTCAATATAATTCTGCCATCTTGTTTATCTCTCGTCTGCTTGCGTGCAAATATCGTCTTACTCAGAACCTCTCTAGTGTGTACCAAACAATAAGGAGAAAGAATGGAATGCAATATCAGTAAAGATGCAATATTATTAACTTATTAGGAAATGCTTTACTTTTTAGGTATATTTATAAAGGAAGACTAGTAAGAATATCGGCAAATATTGCATTTTTATTTTAAAAAGAAATCAACATAAAATATTTGATACTATATTATAATTTAATTAAATTTTCATTGTATTGAGAATTCGACTGTAAAATCATGAATCAGTTTCATCCAGTTCAATATCTAGATATAAAAACTGACAGGAAAAATGTAGATATTTGAGTTTTTGAGACTTTGGTTCTTTTCATTCTCATATAATAACATTTTATCTACTGAAGACAAGAGAGACAGTCATATACAATGTAATAATAAAATCAGAGGAAAATAGAAAACAAAAGAAACAATTCTATTATTACACTCAGATGTTTGATATTTTTGCAATTTTATTGATTCATGTCATCTTTTCTAAGTATTTAAACTTAAAAAATCATATAGCAAATATTCTAACATAGAGTTGTCAAATCTGAATATCTACAGATATACATACATAGTAGTCAATAAAGTTGGTGAAAAAAAATATACCCTACTTAATACTAAATCTACTAAAAAAAAACATTAAATTCTACTTAAGAAATAAATCATGGAAGCCAGAATGTGTTAGGAGTTTTAACATGGATTGGCGGATATTAGTATTTTCTCCCGAGCCAGAAGCGAGGGATAAAATTTACTGATATCTGCCAATCCATGTTAAAACTCAAAACACATTCTGGCTTCCATGATTTATTTCGATTCTGATATGTCTAAGAGTTAAAATATGGTAATATACTTGATTGGAAGACGGTAATTTATATTTACGCTTGCGGAAAATGTCGCACACAATTTATGTAACTCGAATAATACTGTGCCCTCTATCGGCATTATTCGGGTTACAATTTATGCTGCCAATGGAAAAGTCAGTCACATTCACCGGCGCATGTGCTAATGAGATTATACCGAATGGATAACTCGCTCGTTTATTAACAAAGCAAAAGAAGGAGGTCATGTGAGAATAAATAATAAAACATAACAGTCCTTACCAATTAAAATACTCCAGGTAGTATTGGAATTTGCTATGTTACAAAATTCCTTCTTATTGACAGGATTAAGGCCACCATTTTCATAACACACATTGTTTATAGTACATATGTCATCCTAAGATACAAAAAAATGACAATAAGTTAATATGTAAAACAATAAGTTAATATGTCAAACAGTAAAATTAAAATCATCAAAACAAGGAGAAGATTTCTGGTAGAAGACAAAAGATTTATCAGAGGAGAGTCACGTAAAATTCATAAATAATGGGCTACAGCCGGAAGGCAGCTTGATGCAACCTCAGCAATTTGAGATGAAAATGTCAGATTCTTGGGCCTCTTGTTTCTGAAACTTTATTCTGTGCTTAGGATCATTGTGTATACATTTTAGAAGGATCACTAACATAGAACTTAAGTTATTGGGGAAAATCGTCCTGTCTACAGAAACAAGAAAATGCATGAAAATTAAATGTAATTTTCAAACATTTTTAACTTGAAACTTAAAGAACAGCTCTAGACCCAGTCAATATAATGGTGAAAGGATCCATTCAGGGAATTTTCTGATAATTTTTTGTTGAAATTACTTATTTACTTAATCCATCCAAAGTAAATCATATGAATCCATCTTAATTTTATTTTTCCTTCTGTTTGTGAATATTCATCATTGATTCATTATTAGTGCTATATATAGTAATTGTATGCCTTTTAGGTACTTATTTAATGTAACAAATTATAATTTGGAGAAGACTTCATAAGTTTGTTTAACTGGTGTCTAATCCATTTTGTCTATTTAAAAGCCAAATAAAATATGCTTAAACTAAATCCAAAGTAAAAGCTTGGATAGCTAGGATGGACATACAAAACGATTCCTTTGTACAGAGTAATTTAGATTTTTAATGGACAGACAAACAAACTCCTTTATGGGTTAGGGTTATGGTGTTTAAGGCCTTTTCAACAATATTTCAGCTATGGCATTCAGTTTTATTGGTGTAGAAAACCGGAGTACCTGGAGAAAACACAGACCCGATGCAAGTCACTGATAAACTTTATCACATAATGTTGTATCAAGTATGAGCGAGATTCAAACCCACAACTTTAAATGGTGATAGGCACTGATTGCATATAATATAAGTAGTTGTAAATCCAACTACTGTACAATCAACACTATGACAGCAAAGACTCCTTTATAGTTTGTTTGTTTGATGGTGTTTAATGCCACTGTACCTACCTTATCAACACAGACTAATCCTGTACATTCTTTACATGCTGATGTATACAAGACAATAGTTATGCTGTCACTCTCAGTAATTCCATCGTTACTGATTGTTAGTACATATGTACCCAGATCTGATATCATCAGAGGACATTTCACTTGAGAAGCCAGCATAAATTTACCAGCATATGTAACAGTTGTCTGTAAAAAAAAAGGTTTTTAAATATAAAATGGTTAATATAGGTCTTAATAACAGACAAATAGTAATAAACATAGGTCAAATCTTCTAAGAGTTCCATGTGGTCACTGTTTTGATCATGTGACTAGAGCTCCATGTGGTCACTGTTTTGATCATGTGACTAGAGTTCCATGTGGTTACTGTTTTGATCATGTGACTAGAGTTCCATGTGGTTACTGTTTTGATCAAGTGACTAGAGTTCCATGTGGTCACTGTGTTGATCATGTGACTAGAGTTCCATGTGGTTACTGTTTTGATCATGTGACTAGAGTTCCATGTGGTTACTGTTTTGATCATGTGACTAGAGTTCCATGTGGTTACTGTTTGATCATGTGACTACATAATGAGACAGTGGAGTCTTCAAAATATCTACGAAAAAAGTTAAAATGTTTAATTTATAATGTTATATATGTACTGTCTAACAGCTTAGAATGAGAAAATTTTGTTTTATCACAGGTCTGTACTAAAAGTAATTCCACTGATCTTTTGGGCATGTTTTCTTAATTAACAAAAAATGTTCATATCTGAAAAAAAGAAATTTAAACTGTGATTTCACCAATCACACAACATGAACTACTCCTATGACTGACCAACACAAATCAAAGACATTGAACATGTTGAGCATGGTGAAGTTTAATTACTGTATTTGTTCGACTACAAATTTAATTGACAAATTCTTCACTGGCTTATAACGAAATAGAAAAGACTGCTCTTAAGAGTAAAAACTGTGTTACAATATATTCAAAATAATATGGTATATATAGTCATTTAATTTCAGATAAATTTCTTATTTTAATAGAACTTTAAGAAAGAGAGACAACTGAAATAATATATTACTTTTTGGATAGTTGTAATATAGAACAACAAAAATTTATTAAAATATTTGTAGTTGATATAATAAATGATATCTAATTTAGTGTGCACGAGTTCCTGGAATAACATTCAACTGGCATGCTAAAAGTCAAAGGAATAACATTCAACTGGCATGCTAAAAGTCAAAGGAATAACATTCAACTGGCATGCTAAAAGTCAAAGGAATAACATTCAACTGGCATGCTAAAAGTCAAAGGAATAACATTCAACTGGCATGCTAAAAGTCAAAGGAATAACATTCAACTGGCATGCTGAAAGTCAAAGGAATAACATTCAATTGGCATGTTAAAAGTCAAAGGAATAACATTCAACTGGCATGCTGAAAGTCAAAGGAATAACATTCAACTGGCATGCTAAAAATCAAAGGAATAACATTCAACTGGCATGCTAAAAGTCAAAGGAATAACATTCAACTGGCATGCTAAAAGTCAAAGGAATAACATTCAACTGGCATGCTAAAAGTCAAAGGAATAACATTCAACTGGCATGCTAAAAGTCAAAGGAATAACATTCAACTGGCATGCTAAAAGTCAAAGGAATAACATTCAACTGGCATGCTGAAAGTCAAAGGAATAACATTCAATTGGCATGTTAAAAGTCAAAGGAATAACATTCAACTGGCATGCTGAAAGTCAAAGGAATAACATTCAACTGGCATGCTAAAAGTCAAAGGAATAACATTCAACTGGCATGCTAAAAGTCAAAGGAATAACATTCAACTGGCATGCTAAAAGTCAATGGAATAACATTCAACTGGCATGCTAAAAGTCAAAGGAATAACATTCAACTGGCATGCTAAAAGTCAAAGGAATAACATTCAACTGGCATGTTAAAAGTCAAAGGAATAACATTCAACTGGCATGCTGAAAGTCAAAGGAATAACATTCAACTGGCATGCTAAAAGTCAAAGGAATAACATTCAACTGGCATGCTAAAAGTCAAAGGAATAACATTCAACTGGCATGCTAAAAGTCAAAGGAATAACTTTCAACTGGCATGCTAAAAGTCAAAGGAATAACATTCAACTGGCATGCTAAAAGTCAAAGGAATAACATTCAACTGGCATGCTAAAAGTCAAAGGAATAACATTCAACTGGCATGCTAAAAGTCAAAGGAATAACATTCAACTGGCATGCTAAAAGTCAAAGGAATAACATTCAACTGGCATGCTAAAAGTCAAAGGAATAACATTCAACTGGCATGCTAAAAGTCAAAGGAATAACATTCAACTGGCATGCTAAAAGTCAAAGGAATAACATTCAACTGGCATGTTAAAAGTCAAAGGAATAACATTCAACTGGCATGCTAAAAGTCAAAGGAATAACATTCAACTGGCATGCTGAAAGTCAAAGGAATAACATTCAACTGGCATGTTAAAAGTCAAAGGAATAACATTCAACTGGCATGCTAAAAGTCAAAGGAATAACATTCAACTGGCATGCTAAAAGTCAAAGGAATAACATTCAACTGGCATGCTGAAAGTCAAAGGAATAACATTCAACTGGCATGTTAAAAGTCAAAGGAATAACATTCAACTGGCATGCTAAAAGTCAAAGGAATAACATTCAACTGGCATGCTGAAAGTCAAAGGAATAACATTCAACTGGCATGCTAAAAGTCAAAGGAATAACATTCAACTGGCATGTTAAAAGTCAAAGGAATAACATTCAACTGGCATGCTGAAAGTCAAAGGAATAACATTCAACTGGCATGCTAAAAGTCAAAGGAATAACATTCAACTGGCATGCTAAAAGTCAAAGGAATAACATTCAACTGGCATGCTAAAAGTCAAAGGAATAACATTCAACTGGCATGCTAAAAGTCAAAGGAATAACATTCAACTGGCATGCTAAAAGTCAAAGGAATAACATTCAACTGGCATGCTGAAAGTCAAAGGAATAACATTCAACTGGCATGTTAAAAGTCAAAGGAATAACATTCAACTGGCATGCTAAAAGTCAAAGGAATAACATTCAACTGGCATGCTGAAAGTGAAAGGAATAACATTCAACTGGCATGCTAAAAGTCAAAGGAATAACATTCAACTGGCATGCTAAAAGTCAAAGGAATAACATTCAACTGGCATGTTAAAAGTCAAAGGAATAACAATGCTACTTACCCCATTTTCCAACATATAATGGCAAGTAAGAGTATCTTCATCCAGGAAGTTGAGACCTAAAACGGTGAACGCTGTACAGTCATCCAGGTAGACATCACAAGTGGCACCACCAAATATACTTGATAAAATTGGAGGATCAGCTATTTTTATGTCACAAGCACTTCCTGTATATTCTGGGAAACACTGACAAGTGCCTAAATTAGATAAAAATAGCAAAAATAAAAATCTGGGAAACATTGAAAAGTGCCTAAATTAGATAAAAATAGCAAAATAACAAAATGAAAATCTGGAAAACCTTGACAAGAGCCTAAATTAGATAAAAATAGCAAAATAAATAAAAATCTAGGAAATACTGACAACATCCTAAATTAGATAAAAATAGCAAAATAAATAAAAATCTGGGAAACACTGACAAGAGCTTAAATTAGATAAAAATAGCAAAATAAATAAAAATCTAGGAAATACTGACAAGTGCCTAAATTAGATAAAAATAACAAAATAAATAAAAATCTAGGAAATACTGACAAGTGCCTAAATTACATAAAAATAACAAAATAAAAATCTGGGAAACACTGACTTCATCCTAAATTACATAAAAATAGCAAAATAAAAATCTGGGAAACACTGACAAGAAAATAAATTAGATAAAAATAACAAAAAAACAAATAAAACTCAACTTGATTAATTTGTTAATACCAAAGATTGAAGTGAAACCTTGAGGATTTCTAAATGTGTGGATGCCATGGGGTTTCCAAATAAATTTTTTAAAGAATCAATATGCAATGGATGCTTCAGCTAACAGATTAAATCAACCATAAAAAGAATATGAAGTTTGGACATATGAAGATGTTGTGACTGTCTGTGAATAAAACTAGAATATTGATATCAGATATGAATACAACCTTAAGACCTTGTAGTCACTAAACTTTACAGTAGCAGTTTGTACTCGTGCTCGAAAAAAAACCAACAAGAACATTGTATACATTATGTAGCCATTTTCACCATTTTATTTTTGTAACAGGTACCATCTTAAATGGAGATTGCGTAAGTCTTTTATAATTTTCAGAGATCCATAAAAAAATATCGTAGCTTGGTATAAATTGGGTCAAATGGTCAACATTTTTAAAATGTCTTTTTTTTGTTTACTTAATTTGCACAGTCATAAAAGGATTAAATTACAAATTTCACAGAAGAAGCCATGATATTTTGTTAAACAACTTATTATCATGAAGTCACAGTGTGCAATTACAGCACATAATGTACACGTTTTGGTCATTTCAAGAAATTCATACTTTTAGAAATGGCAGCTATATTTATTAAGATGGTAGGGATGTTCTGTATATTTCTAAAATAGGACCAACTCAGACAATTTGGATCAGTTTAGCACAGAGATTTCAGAGGAGAAGTCATAAATGTGAAAAATCAAGGGTGACTGACACCACCTGATGGCAAAATCCCATATGGCAATTTGGTCAGGTGAGATAAAAATGAATAACTGAACACTGAAATAATATTATAATAATAACAATAATAAAAAAAAAAAACTGAACACTGAAATAATATAATAATACTAATATAAAAAACTCACTATCTGAACAGGTTCCATTTCCAGAACAATCATCAGGGCAAAGGTTACCAACAAAATCAGGAAAGTCTATTTGATCTATTTCTTGTTCAATACGTATAGTTATGTTGTGTTCTATTGATATGATACACTGTTGTGTTAGATGACTGTAAGCTGACGTCAGCCACTCAAAATTACCATTTACCTGAAGAAAAAAAACATTGAAGATGATGAACTCATTACCCTAAAAATACTGTCAAACTGCCCCTAGCTTGATTCCAGGGCATTGGTCCGAAGGGTCAATAGACTGAAGGGTCAATAGTATGAAGGGTCAATAGTCTGAAGAGTAAATGGACTGAAGGGTCAATAGTCTGATGGCTCAAAACTATTAAAATTCAGAAAGAGTTTCGGCTCAATTAATACTTAATTTCAAAACAAGTACGAGGGCTGTCCGTAAAGTACGTGGACAGGTCCCAATTTTCCTAAAAAACAACATGTTTTTCAAAATTTTTAGTGATACCTGTATTCCTTAATTAAATGAGATGTTAGATATAAAAAATCTGTATCAGATTTTAATTTCTTAACTTAATTAAATCGATTTTGTAATGTCTGCCATAGGGCACCTGGAGCACAGTATAAATTACGTGTAACTTCTATGTAGTTACTTGTGGTTGGCCATGATTTTTTTTCATTTTATCGCGCAAATTTGAATGAAACTTGTACTGTGACGTTGATAGTGCTCTCGACATCACATCTGTAAAATTTGAATCGGAAGTACTCTCAGATTGCTGCGGAGTCCAGTTTTCAAACCTTGAAGATGAAACCTTCTTCATCGGAAAAAACTACGTTTTCAAATAAGGTGGAGCAGAGGGTCATTATAAAATTTTGTGTTGACATAGGAAAAACGCCAACTGAAACGCATAAATTCATCAAGCAGTCAGTAACACATTCCAATGTTAGTCGTTCGTTAGTGTTTAAGTGGCATAAGAGATTTTCTGACGGTAGAGGTAGTTTAATGGACGATAAACGAGAGGGGAGACCGTCTTTTAAGACTTCAGATGTTGTGAAAAATGAAGTATGCGACGTTATTGATGGTGACAGACGTCTAACTGTACGTGAAGTTGCGGACAAGTGTGCTATATCAAAGACAACGGTACATGAAATCTTAGTTAAAAAACTACACATGAATCACATTTGTGCGCAATGGGTACCCAGAATGCTATCAGAAGAAAATATGACAAACAGAACTGAGGCATCAAGACAATTTCTTACAAAGCTTAGCCAGAGCGGAATTGGATTTTTGGATAGAATAATAACCACAGATGAAACATGGTTTCACTACTATGACCTGGAAACAAAGCAACAATCAAATCAATGGAAAAATGTTGACTTTCCTCGGTCAAAAATAGATTTACTTGAATTTCAGTGTTTAAAACATCCACCGAACAGCGCGGACTTAGCACCAATGGACTTTGCAGTTTTCCCCTACACCAAATCCTTCTTACGGGGAATGAGGTTTGACAATTTAAGTTAATTAAGACAAGCCGTAATGAATGTAATATTTCACATGAAAACTGATCAGTTTGTGCAAATTTTTGATGACTGGGTAAGACGACACAAGCAATGTGTGGAACTTAAAGGTGACTACGTCGAAAAAAGAAAATTGGTTTGAGCGTTTGACGTCAAAAACTTTTACTGCTGTGCTCCGTGTGTGAGTATGCTTATTTATAAGATAGAGAAAAATTCATACTTGAAGTTCATTTTTATTTACAAAATTTTGTTCACTTATCGAGTAAACTCTACTATAAATGAAAATTGCAATTCCTTTTGTTCAACAAATTAAATAACAAAATTACAGAGATTGTCCACGAACTTTACGGACAGCCCTCGTACATTTGTAATTACTGTAACAGAATGATCTTACAAAAGTCTCCCAAATGAACGCAATGTGATTCGCCACATGGAAATATCTCTAATTATTATATAGAAAACAGTAATTTATCGATATTTCCGAGTGAACAGAAATTTTTCAATTTCCCGATGTCAAATAAATTATTCTATTACGGTAACAAATAGCTAAGAATCGGTTCCAGACAAAAATTCCCAATTTCGAGATTTAAATTATGGCAAAATGCAAATGTATAGTATTATATAAATTACCTGAAAATCTTCAACAGCACTAGTGATTGTGGCTTCATAGTCTACACCAACTATACCAGTACATAAAGTTCCTGCTGTTGACGTGATCAGATACTGTTTAATATACTCATAGACCTGGTTATAGGTCATATCATTAATTGGCCAGGGTAGGAGCTGTAATAGAAACAATAGGCCTGGTAATAGATCATACCATTAATTGGCCAGGGTAGGAGCTGTAATAGAAACAATAGGCCTGGTTATAGGTCATACCATTAATTGGCCAGGGTAGGAGCTGTAATAGAAACAATAGGCCTGGTAATAGGTCATACCATTAATTGGCCAGGGTGGGAGCTGTAATAGAAACAATAGGCCTGGTTATAGGTCATACCATTAATTGGCCAGGGTAGGAGCTGTAATAGGAACAATAGGCCTGGTTATAGGTCATATCATTAATTGGCCAGAGTAGGAACTGTAATAGGAACAATAGGCCTGGTTATAGGTCATACCATTAATTGGCCAGGGTAGGAGCTGTAATAGAAACAATAGGCCTGTTCATAGGTCATACCATTAATTGGCCAGAGTAGGAACTGTAATAGGAACAATAGGCCTGGTTATAGGTCATACCATTAATTGGCCAAGGTAGGAGCTGTAATAGAAACAATAGGCCTGTTTATAGGTCATACCATTAATTGGTCAGGGTAGGAGCTGTAATAGAAACAATAGGCCTGTTCATAGGTCATACCATTAATTGGCCAGGGTAGGAGCTGTAATAGAAACAATAGGCCTGTTCATAGGTCATACCATTAATTGGCCAGGGTGGGAGCTGTAATAGAAACAATAGGCCTGTTCATAGGTCATACCATTAATTGGCCAGGGTAGGAGCTGTAATAGAAACAATAGGCCTGGTTATAGGTCATACCATTAATTGGCCAGGGTAGGAGCTGTAATAGAAACAATAGGCCTGTTCATAGGTCATACCATTAATTGGCCAGGGTAGGAGCTGTAATAGAAACAATAGGCCTGGTTATAGATCATACCATTAATTGGCCAGGGTAGGAGCTGTAATAGAAACAATAAGGTCATTCATACTTTACTACTTCAATTAGCAAAACTTGAGCAGACTTTTTCCTATATTTCATTTTGACCTGCATTACCACATGCATGAATTATCTTTGCAGTTCGGTAATTCATTAATGATAATCAGAATACAAGAGTATTTTCACTATTCAATACAAATATTATTAGACATTTCAAAAAAGAATTTGACCATCAAAGGACTATCCTAGTCAAGTTTGATTTAATTTGGTTAAGTGGTTTCTGAAGAGAAGATTTAAATGTGAAAGTTTACGAAGTATGACGGAAAACGGATGCATTGTGATGGCAACAACTCAATGATTTGGCCATGTGAAATAATATTAAAAAAGTAAAAGAGGAAAACACTTTTTTTTTCACCTTAGGGGTTCTTATTTGAAAACATGTAGATGGAAACCTCCAAAATCCTATTTGCTAGTCCTTATTTTCCTAAAATACTATATATTAATCCTTGGTCTCCCAAAATCCTACATCTTGGTCCTTGTTTTCCTAAAATCCTATATATTAATCCTTGGTCTCCCAAAATCCTACATCTTGGTCCTTGTTTTCCTAAAATCCTATATATTAATCCTTGGTCTCCCAAAATCCTACATCTTGGTACTTGTTTTCCTAAAATCCTATATATTAATCCTTGGTCTCCCAAAATCCCTATCTTAGTCCTTCTTTCCAGTTTCTCAAAAATCCTATATATTAGTTCTTGTTCTCCCAGTTTCTCAAAAACCTATATCTTAATCCATGTTCTCTCAAAAACCTATATTTTAATCCTTGTTCTCCCAATTTTCCCAAATCCTATATCTTAATGCCTTTTCTCTCATAATCCTATATCTTAGTCCTTGTTTTCCAAAAGTCCTATATCTTTAATCTTGTTCTTCCAGTTTTCCAATATCCTCTATCTTAATCAACAGTTTGATGACCTATGCATTCTGGTCTCCCACGAAGACCATTAAGTTCGTTGTATTTTCATGACTAATTGATATCAAATCTGTTAAAAGTATCAGCTATGATTTTTTTGCATACAGAGTAACAGTGTTTAACCAGCAGATTCTACCTTCCTAGCTAGTAGCCAGTAAACTACAAGCATTCATTGACCATGATATTGTACTGTCTTAAGAGTAACAGTGTTTAACCAGCAGATTCTACCTTCCTAGCTAGTAGCCAGTTAACTACAAGCATTCATTGACCATGATATTGTACTGTCTTAAGAGTAACAGTGTTTAACCAACAGATTCTACCTTCTTAGCTAGTAGCCAGTTAACTACAAGCATTCATTGACCATGATATTGTACTGTCTTAAGAGTAATGGTGTTTAACCAACAGATTCTACCTTTTTAGCTAGTAGCCAGTTAACTACAAGCATTCATTGACCATGATATTGTACTGTCTTAAGAGTAATGGTGTTTAACCAGCAGATTCTACCTTCCTAGCTAGTAGCCAGTAAACTACAAGCATTCATTGAACATGATAGTGTACTGTCTTAAGAGTAATGGTGTTTAACCAGCAGATTCTACCTTCCTAGCTAGTAGCCAGTAAACTACAAGCATTCATTGACCATGATATTGTACTGTCTTAAGAGTAATGGTGTTTAACCAGCAGATTCTACCTTCCTAGCTAGTAGTCAGTAAACTACAAGCATTCATTGACCATGATATTGTACTGTCTTAAGAGTAATGGTCTTTAACCAGCAGATTCTACCTTCCTAGCTAGTAGCCAGTAAACTACAAGCATTCATTGACCATGATATTGTACTGTCTTAAGAGTAATGGTCTTTAACCAGCAGATTCTACCTTCCTAGCTAGTAGCCAGTAAACTACAAGCATTCATTGACCATGATATTGTACTGTCTTAAGAGTAATGGTGTTTAACCAACAGATTCTACCTTCCTAGCTAGTAGACTGTAAACTACAAGCATTCATTGACCATGATATTGTACTGTCTTAAGAGTAATGGTGTTTAACCAACAGATTCTACCTTCTTAGCTAGTAGCCAGTTAACTACAAGCATTCATTGACCATGATATTGTACTGTCCTAAGAGTAATGGTGTTTAACCAGCAGATTCTACCTTCCTAGCTAGTAGTCAGTAAACTACAAGCATTCATTGACCATAATATTGTACTGTCTTAAGAGTAATGGTGTTTAACCAGCAGATTCTACCTTCCTAGCTAGTAGCCAGTAAACTACAGGCATTCATTGACCATGATATTGTACTATCTTAAGAGTAATGGTGTTTAACCAACAGATTCTACCTTCCTAGCTAGTAGCCAGTAAACTACAAGCATTCATTGACCATGATATTGTACTGTCTTAAGAGTAACGGTGTTTAACCAGCAGACTTTACCTTCCTAGCTAGTAGCCAGTAAACTACAAACATTCATTGACCATGATATTGTACTGTCTTAAGAGTAATGGTCTTTAACCAACAGATTCTACCTTCCTAGCTAGTAGCCAGTTAACTACGAGCATTCATTGACCATGATATTGTACTGTCTTAAGAGTAATGGTGTTTAACCAGCAGATTCTACCTTCCTAGCTAGTAGCCAGTTAACTACAAGCATTCATTGACCATGATATTGTACTGTCTTAAGAGTAATGGTGTTTAACCAGCAGATTCTACCTTCCTAGCTAGTAGCCAGTTAACTACGAGCATTCATTGACCATGATATTGTACTGTCTTAAGAGTAATGGTCTTTAACCAACAGATTCTACCTTCCTAGCTAGTAGCCAGTAAACTACAAGCATTCATTGACCATGATATTGTACTATCTTAAGAGTAATGGTCTTTAACCAACAGATTCTACCTTCCTAGCTAGTAGCCAGTTAACTACGAGCATTCATTGACCATGATATTGTACTGTCTTAAGAGTAACGGTGTTTAACCAGCAGATTCTACCTTCCTAGCTAGTAGTCAGTTAACTACAAGCATTCATTGACCATGATATTGTACTGTCTTAAGAGTAATGGTGTTTAACCAGCAGATTCTACCTTCCTAGCTAGTAGCCAGTTAACTACTAGCATTCATTGACCATGATATTGTACTGTCTTAAGAGTAATGGTGTTTAACCAGCAGATTCTACCTTCCTAGCTAGTAGTCAGTTAACTACAAGCATTCATTGACCATGATATTGTACTGTCTTAAGAGTAATGGTCTTTAACCAGCAGATTCTACCTTCCTAGCTAGTAGCCAGTAAACTACAAGCATTCATTGACCATGATATTGTACTGTCTTAAGAGTAATGGTGTTTAACCAGCAGACTTTACCTTCCTAGCTAGTAGCCAGTAAACTACAAGCATTCATTGACCATGATATTGTACTGTTCTAAGAGTAATGGTCTTTAACCAACAGATTCTACCTTCCTAGCTAGTAGCCAGTAAACTACAAGCATTCATTGACCATGATATTGTACTGTCTTAAGAGTAATGGTGTTTAACCAACAGATTCTACCTTCCTAGCTAGTAGCCAGTAAACTACAAGCATTCATTGACCATGATATTGTACTGTCTTAAGAGTAACGGTGTTTAACCAGCAGACTTTACCTTCCTAGCTAGTAGTCAGTAAACTACAAGCATTCATTGACCATGATATTGTACTGTCTTAAGAGTAATGGTGTTTAACCAACAGATTCTACCTTCCTAGCTAGTAGCCAGTAAACTACAAACATTCATTGACCATGATATTGTACTGTCTTAAGAGTAATGGTGTTTAACCAGCAGATTCTACCTTCCTAGCTAGTAGCCAGTTAACTACGAGCATTCATTGACCATGATATTGTACTGTCTTAAGAGTAATGGTGTTTAACCAGCAGATTCTACCTTCCTAGCTAGTAGCCAGTTAACTACGAGCATTCATTGACCATGATATTGTACTGTCTTAAGAGTAATGGTGTTTAACCAGCAGACTTTACCTTCCTAGCTAGTAGTCAGTTAACTACAAGCATTCATTGACCATGATATTGTACTGTCTTAAGAGTAATGGTCTTTAATCAACAGATTCTACCTTCCTAGCTAGTAGCCAGTAAACTACAAGCATTCATTGACCATGATATTGTACTGTCCTAAGAGTAATGGTGTTTAACCAGCAGATTCTACCTTCCTAACTAGTAGTCAGTTAACTACGAGCATTCATTGACCATGATATTGTACTGTCTTAAGAGTAATGGTGTTTAACCAGCAGATTCTACCTTCCTAGCTAGTAGCCAGTAAACTACAAGCATTCATTGACCATGATATTGTACTGTCTTAAGAGTAACAGTGTTTAACCAGCAGATTCTACCTTCCTAGCTAGTAGCCAGTAAACTACAAGCATTCATTGACCATGATATTGTACTGTTCATGTTCATGTTTATGTTATCATTCATATTTGTGGTCTTTTTGAGTGGAAGCAAATCTGTGCATACTTTTTATCATTTGTTTATATCTGTATTGCCATTAGAGATCCAGTTATCAAGAGGGGAGGACTGGGATCCAGTTATCAAGAGGGGAGGACTGGGATCCAGTTATCAAGAGGGGAGGATTGGGATCCAGTTATCAAGAGGGGAGGATTGGGATCCAGTTATCAAGAGGGGAGGATTGGGATCCAGTTATCAAGAGGGGAGGATTGGGATCCAGTTATCAAGAGGGGAGGATTGGGATCCAGTTATGAAGAGGGGACGATTGGGATCCAGTTATCAAGAGGGGAGGACTGGGATCCAGTTATCAAGAGGGGAGGATTGGGATCCAGTTATCAAGAGGGGAGGATTGGGATCCAGTTATGAAGAGGGGACGATTGGGATCCAGTTATCAAGAGGGGAGGACTGGGATCCAGTTATCAAGAGGGGAGGATTGGGATCCAGTTATCAAGAGGGGAGGATTGTGATCCAGTTATGAAGAGGGGACGATTGGGATCCAGTTATGAAGAGGGGACGATTGGGATCCAGTTATCAAGAGGGGAGGACTGGGATCCAGTTATCAAGAGGGGAGGACTGGAATCCAGTTATCAAGAGGGGAGGACTGGGATCCAGTTATCAAGAGGGGAGGATTGAGATCCAGTTATCAAGAGGGGAGGATTGGGATCCAGTTATCAAGAGGAGAGGACTGGGATCCAGTTATCAAGAGGAGAGGACTGGGATCCAGTTATCAAGAGGGGAGGACTGGGATCCAGTTATCAAGAGGAGAGGACTGGGATCCAGTTATCAAGAGGAGAGGACTGGGATCCAGTTATCAAGAGGGAAGGACTGGGATCACATTAATCAGTTTAACCCTGCCACATTTTTGTATCTGTCCCAAGCCAGGACCTGGATTTCCAAGGTCATATGTTGTGGGTTTTTTGGTATTCAGTGAGTTCAGTTAAGATGAGAGAGAGATAGTTGTTCATTTTGTTGATATTGATGGAATTTATGACCATCAATGTTTAAACTTTCTGTTCATAATCTACCAGCTTGCCATAATACTTACAGTAAATATATAATTGACATCAAACTGGAAGGTTGTCTCTCTAACAGTAGATACACAATCTGTTTCTATCACCGATATCTCATGTGTTATATCCTTAGCTGTTAAAGAAAAAGAAATATAAACATATATTATATCCTTAGCTGTAAAACAATAATAGAAATAAACAGATATTATCATTTGTATATAGTTACATTAATTTATTAGAAGGACACCAAGCTTGATGTCTATTAAGGCCCCTACTTTGACATTCATTAATATTTTTTAATTGAGAATGATTTATTTCGATTCTGATATGTCTAAGAGTACAAATACGGTAGTATACTTTGATTAGAAGACGGTAATTTATATTTACGCTTGCGGAAAATGTCGCACACAATTTATGCTGCCAAATTCGAACAGATGATAATTCATCAACATGTACATTTATGACGGAAAAGTCAGTCACATGCACCGGCGCATGTGCTAATGAGATTATACCCAATCAATAAATCGCTCGTTTGTCTACAAAGCGAAAGTAGAACGTTATGTTAGAATATCATATAACATTTTTTTCTAAAAAAAAAAAAAGGAGCCAAATGTATGTTTGTATAGTGAGAAGGCTACATAAATCATGAAATATGCTCATACACTATAATTGTTAAAATACAGAGTTGATAACATGGGATGCTAGTTTCATATGCTATAAGCTATATAAGGTAGAGGTGCCTCTGAATTATTAACCAAGGCTTGTGGCATTCCAATGCATGACTGTACATATGACCTGTTGGACAAGTAGATTCTTCTGGCTAACTTGTCCTGGGACAAGCAAACAAAATAATAAAGCATAATAATCTTCTAAGTAAAGTGTAATAATTCCTCAAACAATATTTATGATAATAAATATTTATGGTTTAAACTCATGTCAGCGGCATTCCAAAAACGCCTAAAATACACAGAATCGAAAGAATGTGACGTTTCCTTGTCCAGCTGGATACATAAATACAAATAACTTACAACAAATTACTTTAAATTGTGGTTGCAAACACAACAGACAAATACACCTGGGAAATGTTCTAGTGACAACAAATACACCTGGGAAATGTTCTAGTGACAACAAACACACCTGGGAAATGTTCTAGTGACAACAAATACACCTGGGAAATGTTCTAGTGACAACAAATACACCTGGGAAATGTTCTAGTGACAACAAATACACCTGGGAAATGTTTTAGTGACAACAAATACACCTGGGAAATGTTCTACTGACAAATACACCTGGGAAATGTTCTAGTGACAACAAATACACCTGGGAAATGTTCTAGTGACAACAAATACACCTGGGAAATGTTTTAGTGACAACAAATACACCTGGGAAATGTTCTACTGACAAACACACCTGGGAAATGTTCTAGTGACAACAAATACACCTGGGAAATGTTCTAGTGACAACAAATACACCTGGGAAATGTTCTAGTGACAACAAATACACCTGGGAAATGTTTTAGTGACAACAAATACACCTGGGAAATGTTCTACTGACAAATACACCTGGGAAATGTTCTAGTGACAACAAATACACCTGGGAAATGTTCTAGTGACAACAAATACACCTGGGAAATGTTCTAGTGACAACAAATACACCTGGGAAATGTTCTAGTGACAACAAATACACCTAGGAAATGTTCTAGTGACAACAGATACACCTGGGAAATGTTCTAGTGCCAACAAATACACCTGGGAAATGTTCTAGTGACAACAAATACACCTAGGAAATGTTCTAGTGACAACAAATACATTTGGGAAATGTTCTAGTGACAACAAATACACCTAGGAAATGTTCTAGTGACAACAAATACACCTGGGAAATGTTCTAGTGACAACAAATACACCTGGGAAATGTTCTAGTGACAACAAATACACCTGGGAAATGTTTTAGTGACAACAAATACACCTGGGAAATGTTCTACTGACAAATACACCTGGGAAATGTTCTAGTGACAACAAATACACCTGGGAAATGTTCTAGTGACAACAAATACACCTGGGAAATGTTCTAGTGACAACAAATACACCTGGGAAATGTTCTAGTGACAACAAATACACCTAGGAAATGTTCTAGTGACAACAGATACACCTGGGAAATGTTCTAGTGCCAACAAATACACCTGGGAAATGTTCTAGTGACAACAAATACACCTAGGAAATGTTCTAGTGACAACAAATACATTTGGGAAATGTTCTAGTGACAACAAATACACCTAGGAAATGTTCTAGTGACAACAAATACACCTGGGAAATGTTCTAGTGACAACAAATCAGCTGAGTAGCTGAAGAAAAACAAATCCTAAGTGAGTTTCACATTGGAATGTTCATATATATATATATATATTCCAATAAATATTTTATTGAAGAATTTTCTTGTTTCCTTAATTCATTTAATACATTCACATATTAGATACTATATATACCCTCACAAAATTAAAACTCTCTCAGTCATGGTGAACGATTAGGACAAGAAAGATTTAGTAAGGACAAATAACTGTTTTCAGATAATTTAACTGGGGACAAGCAGAAAATTTCAATATTTCCACACCTCTGTAACCTTTGACTTTTGTAAAGGTATTAATATAACATTCTAATATGATGTGCTGTTTTGGCTTTGTAAACAAAAGGGTATCAAAATCCTCGATTTATTATAAATTACACGTGTTGATGATCATGACGTATTTGGCTGTTCTATTATACTCTTTTGTTTACAAAGCCAAAACAGCAAGTCATAGAAATAATTTATGGAAGGGGTAAGTTTGTTGGAGATTTTAATATGGGTACACTATAAAGGAATGTGGATAAAAAATTTACCGTATATGTCCTATTAGAATAGAAATAATTTATGGAAGGCCCATATTAAAATCTCCAACAAACTTACCCCTTCCATAAATTATTTCTTAAGTACATACATAGTAAATTTACTTATATGTTTCCATTAACTAGTTTTTTGAGGGTTTTTCCTTCTTCACATATTCAATAATTTTAAGACCACTATCTGTTAAAACACTGCATTTACATCTGCAGATATACATATAATATTTAAAACTGAATAAAACATGTACTCGATACATTATACATTATGTGATAAAGTTTGTCAGACTTGCGGCAGGTCGGTTGTTTTCTCAGGGTATTCCGGTTTCCTCCACCAATAAAACTGACCGCCACAATATAACTGAAATATTGTTGAAAGTGGCGTCAAACACCCTAACTCTAACCCCGTATCCTTGTCGATTGTATCCTGAGCTGAACTGTCTTCAGTTAAGCCAAGAAATATGTGTTTTACATTAAAGGGTAAGATAACTCCACAGATCTTCTAAACATTATCAATTGCTAACCAAAAATTTACTACTTACCAGATTTTTTAGTGACTTTAGCACAGGAAGTGACATCACGGTTATTAGAGCAGACTATTGGACTACCTGAGTTACATTCACAATAAACACCGACATTCTCTGTTACATTGACATCACCACAGAAACCATGGTAGATTGATTCCTCTTCTGTCACCCTATCAAATATAAACAAATGTATCTTCATTGAAAAAAAAGAGAGAAATAAGTTGGATATTTGTCTGTTTATCATGTAAACCATTAATACTTTTATTATACAGTAGTTATTATAAAGTCAACCCTTCATCAATGAAAAAGTAGCTTAGAAAGTGAGAATTTATAAGTATTTGACTATCTCAATGGTTCTGTAATATGGCCTGACAAGAAGGATGGTCTTTCTTGAAGGGGGACGATTTAGTATATTGAAAAATATTCTAAGTGATAGAGGACAATAACTCCATCAGAAATGGTACAATCACATTACAGTAACTAAATGTGAATCTTCATATGGTAATAAGAAACCATGTAAAACTTAACTAAATGTGAATCTTCATATGGTAATAAGAAACCATGTAAAACTTAACTAAATGTGAATCTTCATATGGTAATAAGAAACCATGTAAAACTTAACTAAATGTGAAACTTAATATGGTAATAAGAAACCATGTAAAACTTATCTAAATGTGAATCTTCATATGGTAATAAGAAGCCATGTAAAACTTAACTAAATGTGAATCTTCATATGGTAATAAGAAACCATGTAAAACTTAACTAAATGTGAATCTTAATATGGTAATAAGAAACCATATAAAACTTAATTAAATGTGAATCTTCATATGGTAATAAGAAGCCATGTAAAACTTAACTAAATGTGAATCTTCATATGGTAATAAGAAGCCATGTAAAACTTAACTAAATATTATTTTTATGTAGGCGTGCACATACAAACTTTGTGACAAACCAGTGGACATTATGAAAACAATATATGCCTCCCCCAGATGGGTGGGAGATATAATAATTTACCTCCAACTTCTAGAAAAGTCATTAGGTTGTTTTTTGCTGTGATCATAAACAGTACCATCAGGTCCAGTGAAATCATTGTCTTTATCATCATCATAATTACCGCATAAACCTGAAAATGTTATCAATCACCATGGTAACAAGAAAATATTATCAAGATATATCACCATGGTAACAAGAAGATGCTATCAATATAAATCACCATGGTAAAAAGAAAATATTATCAATATATATTACTTCTACTTCTTACTTTTTAATGACAAATTGCATCGGTGGTGTAATGGTTAATGTGCCAGCTTTGATTGTGGTAGATCGTGGGTTTGTGTCCTGATTGAGTCAAACCAAAGACAATAAAATTGGTATTTGTTGCGTCTCTGCAAAGAATGCATCATTAAGGAGAAAATGCAAAGACTGACTGACGGTTGTATAAAAGTACCTTCAACATTTTGGAAATCAGTTGGGCCTGATTCCACCCATAGTTGTAGAAACTTTTTCCTCTTTTCCACCTTCACAGAGGCTCCATTAGGGAGATGTATCTGTAAAGAAAATTTAAACGTTTTCTCATTTTAACTCATTGACAACTCACATTATAATTCAGCAATCATTTGTTATATTATTTATGTCAATCTGACTCTAAAGGTTTAAACATTATGCATTGTCCATGCAATAACTTAAAATCTAGACTTTTATCCATAAAAATATCTTCAAACAAGTCTTACTATATACCTTGTTAATATTACTATCAAGACACAATAAAATTGTAAGTGAGGTCTAGATAACAAGACACAATAAGATTGTAATTGAGGTCTAGATAACAAGACACAATAAGATTGTAAGTGAGGTCTAGATAACAAGACACAATAAGATTGTAAGTGAGGTCTAGATAACAAGACACAATAAGATTGTCAGTGAGGTCTAGATAACAAGACACAATAAGATTGTAAGTGAGGTCTAGATAACAAGACACAATAAGATTGTAAGTGAGGTCTAGATAACAAGACACAATAAGATTGTAAGTGAGGTCTAGATTACAAGACACAATAAGATTGTAAGTGAGGTCTACATAACAAGACACAATAAGATTGTAAGTGAGGTCTAGATAACAAGACACAATAAGATTGTAAGTGAGGTCTAGATAACAAGACACAATAAGATTGTAAGTGAGGTCTAGATAACAAGACACAATAAGATTGTAAGTGAGGTCTAGATAACAAGACACAATAAGATTGTAAGTGAGGTCTAGATAACAAGACACAATAAGATTGTAAGTGAGGTCTAGATAACAAGACACAATAAGATTGTAAGTGAGGTCTAGATAACAAGACACAATAAGATTGTAAGTGAGGTCCAGATAACAAGACACAATAAGATTGTAAGTGAGGTCTAGATAACAAGACACAATAAGATTGTAAGTGAGGTCTAGATAACAAGACACAATAAGATTGTAAGTGAGGTCTAGATTACAAGACACAATAAGATTGTAAGTGAGGTCTAGATAACAAGACACAATAAGATTGTAAGCGAGGTCTAGATAACAAGACACAATAAGATTGTAAGTGAGGTCTAGATAACAAGACACAATAAGATTGTAAGTGAGGTCTAGATAACAAGACACAATAAGATTGTAAGTGAGGTCTAGATAACAAGACACAATAAGATTGTAAGTGAGGTCTAGATAACAATAAGATTGTAAGCGAGGTCTAGATAACAATAGATTGTTTAACTTACAGTATAATATTTTCCACTGTATTGTTGTTCTACAGTAAAACCAGCAGTAAGTTCTCCATTCTTATAAATTGTCTGTGTTAATGGTCTTTCCTTGTCATTAAAATCATACTTGGCACCACAAACATCAAACACAATTACATCATCTTCTGCTCGAACAGCTACAGCACAATTACAAGAAGCTCTCCCATCTGATTTACACTTTCTATAGAAGGCACGGATCTACAAGAAATGTTTTCAAATACATTGAGCTAAAACATCACTAACATTTACCTCATACAGCAGTGGCTGATGTTGATATAGTATAAAGTTGATATACTAATATTTACCTCATACAACAGTGGCTGATGTTGATACAGTATAAAGTTGATACACTAATATTTACCTCATACAACAGTGACTGATGTTGATACAGTATAAAGTTGATACACTAATATTTATTTCATACAACGGTGACTGATGTTGATACAGTATAACATTGATACACTAATATTTACCTCATACAACAGTGACCGATGTTGATACAGTATAAAGTTGATACACTAATATTTACCTCATACAGCAGTGGCTGATGTTGATACAGTACAACGTTGATACACTAATATTTACCTCATACAACAGTGACTGATGTTGATACAGTATAAAGTTGATACACTAATATTTATTTCATACAACGGTGACTGATGTTGATACAGTATAACATTGATACACTAATATTTACCTCATACAACAGTGACCGATGTTGATACAGTATAAAGTTGATACACTAATATTTACCTCATACAGCAGTGGCTGATGTTGATACAGTACAACGTTGATACACTAATATTTACCTCATACAACAGTGACTGATGTTGATACAGTATAACATTGATACACTAATATTTACCTCATACAACAGTGACCGATGTTGACAGTATAAAGTTGATACACTAATATTTACCTCATACAGCAGTGGCTGATGTTGATACAGTACAACGTTGATACACTAATATTTACCTCATACAACAGTGACTGATGTTGATACAGTATAAAGTTGATACACTAATATTTACCTCAAACAACAGTGACTGATGTTGATACATTATAAAGTTGATACACAAATATTTACCTTATACAGCAGTGACTGATGTTGATACAGCATAAAGTTGATACACTAATATTTACCTCATACAACAGTGACTGATGTTGATACAGTATAAAGTTGATACACTAATATTTACCTCATACAGCAGTGGCTGATGTTGATATAGTATAAAGTTGATACACTAATATTTACCTCATACAACAGTCACTAATGTTGTTACAGTATAACATTGATACACTAATATTTACCTCATACAAAAGTGACTGATGTTGATACAGTCTAACATTGATACACTAATATTTATCTCACACAACAGTGACTGATGTTGATACAGTATAAAGTTGATACACTAATATTTACCTCATACAACAGTGACTGATGTTCATACAGTATAAAGTTGATACACTAATATTTACCTCATACAACAGTGACTGATGTTGATATAGTATATTTAAGATTATACACTAATATTTACCTCATACAACAGTGACTGATGTTGATACAGTATAAAGTTGATACACCAATATTTACCTCAAACAACAGTGACTGATGTTGATACAGTATAAAGTTTATACACTAATATTTACCTCATACAACATTGACTTATGACGATACAGTACAAATTCTCCTTCTAAGAAGTTGTTATATTTTCTGAAAATAAATGATAAAAATTTCAGAAAGTATTTCAACATAAATTGGCAAGGGACTGACCAGGTAACTTTTAGGAGGTGGGAGATATTTATTTTCACAGAAGCCAGACGGTTTTCTTTTTTGAATCTGCCATTTTTCATCAAATTTTAAAAACTCCATCAGTTGTGTGATGGTTAATGCATGCTAACATTGAGTGACCAGTTGGTTTCAGAGAAGAACATTTTCTTAGAAAGCTTAGATGGACAGACAACATATACAAGGTGACAGCAATACCTCACATGTTCCTTCAGGTTAAGTGAGCTATTAAGGTAATAAAAAGGTGGGCTGAAATAACAATGTCTAATATGTACACTAAATGTATGTATGTTGATAGACACTAAAAACACATGTATGTTGGTACACATTAAATACACATGTATGTATGTTGATAGACACTAAAAACACATGTATGTTGGTACACATTAAATACACATGCATGTTGATACTCATTTTTAAATACACATGTATGTTGGTACACATTAAATACACATGTATGTTAGTACACATTAAATACACATGCATGTTGATACTCATTTTTAAATACACATGTATGTTGGTACACATTAAATACACATGTATGTTAGTACACACTAAATACACATGTATGTTAGTACACATTAAATACACATGTATGTTAGTACACATTAAATACACATGTATGTTAGTACACATTAAATACATATGTATGTTAGTACACCCCGCGGGAACCCCGGGGAATAGAAATGGGACCGAGAACTTCTTCGCCTTGAAGGGGCATCCGTCAGTTGTGCTGGATGTAGAAATTCACAACCAATCCATCCTGCGGATGAGACGTAAATGAACCCAGTGTAACAGCTCATGATGAGTGGTCCATAAGATACCTGTTGCACTGGCAAAATTATCCGTCCCTACCTATCGCCTTTCCTTGTTTCGAGTCCCGTGGCATTTAAATTGTTAAATGTTCTTGTCCTGAATATAGCTGAAAAATTGCTCGCTGGACGTTAAACACCAATCAATCAATCACATTAAATACACATGTATGTAGGTACACATTAAATACACATGTATGTTAGTACACATTAAATACACATGTATGTTGGTACACATTAAATACACATGTATGTTGGTACACATTAAATAAACAAGAAGGCCTGGAAAAAAGGAACAATTTTTTTCTACTTTAACCTGGATTTCAGGTGTTTTTTCTTCTTTTATGCCAACTTAAACAAATATCATATCATGTTGAGATTTATTCTTACAACTTTATTTGTAACTTATCACCCCTGCCAACAACATTCAAGACAACATGTTATTCATTATTATTATAAAATATTCCTATTAAAAGTACTCAAGATTATGATTAGATGCTATACATACTTGTTATCAAATGTTGTCATGTGAGGGTCATTTATTGAACTACATGTAGCTTGTTGATCCATGTCTTTGATCTTTAACTCAATACGGCCAACATCATATTTTTGTTTTTCACCTGACTGTGTGACAATCAGAGTAAGTTGAAGGGATCTTATTTTATCTCCATCATTTACTCCATCGATTCTGGCCTTCATGTACAGTTTAAATGCATCATTCCATCCTGTAGTAGAAATCTCTGTTCCACACGTATCAGTTGAAGAATTTCCAGTCTGGAAAAAGACGACCTGTGAAAGGTCTGATCCATCAGAACACTTGAGTTCTTTAGCTGGTCTGACTGCAGCTTCAAGTTCTACCCTACAGCCATAATCTCGATCATATTTATCACAGAATAGTCTAGGTGGAATATAACTAGTGAAGGTCACCTCTGTAATACCTTGGCCTTCAATCAAGGTTATAGTGTCAATGGAGGAAAACTGTAATAAAGAAATGTAGATTATCACATATTTGTACGTAATACGTACCTTTTTGCATGTTTGATAAACGAAGAAGTGCCAGATCCATATCAGTGCACGGGGCAAATAACCGGTTATTGTGCCCTGCGTCAATGACGTCATTGTGAGACATAAGCAAACATCATACAAAAAACCGACACAACAGAGATGAAGAATGTCAATACAAAACGTAAAACTGAGAGTAACCTAAGGATATTCAAGGATTGGCTATCAAGAGTGGGATAACACTGTAGTCTCGAATATATTGGAGTCGAGGAGATGTACATGACCCTGGCAATATTTTTTTTCAGCGCGCATGAAATTCAAACCGGATTACGAACCCGATTCATTGAAATGTATCCAAGCTTCCATCAGTAGATATCTTAGTGATGACTAATGTTGATATTCACGCCATCGTGCCGACTATTGAGAACTATGAAAATAGAACAGTTACTCCAATTTTCGTCAGTAATAACTCTGTCCAGTCAACAGTTGCTAACAATAACTCTATTAAGCAAACCGTTATCGATTTGGCTCCCATTTTGCCCAACTCCAGAATAACACTATTCCCATACTCAAATATCCAGGGAAATGTGACAATAAATTTTTATGGCACAAATAAGAATTAGAATTCTGGTTTATATTGAAAAGTTATGTTTGATACCTGTGATAAATACGGTGAATTATTGTGTTGACTTTTACGCGTTATTTGTTTTGTTGTTATTTTGATGAATAAACATAAATTCATTTATTCATTTATAATTAATTTATTTCAGTCATGGATAAATATGTGATAAACAGATTATAACAAAGCCTTTTCCATATAGGTCCTGGTATCATCCCTCGGCTATCGCCTTGGGCTGATATGGGAGTCTCAGGATGATACCAGCACCGATATGAAAAAGGCTTTGTTATAATCTATATTTATTAGATAATAGAAAATGTCTTACAGGCTACACATATCAAAGATATCAGAACTAGTCCTTATGAAAGATATCAGAGCTAGTCTTTATCAAAGATATCAGAGCTAGTCCTTATCAAAGATATCAGAGCTAGTACTTATCAAAGATATCAGAGCTAGTCCTTATCAAAGATATCAGAGCTAGTCCTTCTCAAAGATATCAGAGCTAGTCCTTCTCAAAGATATCAGAGCTAGTCCTTCTCAAAGATATCAGAGCTAGTCCTTATCAAAGATATCAGAGCTAGTCCTTATCAAAGATATCAGAGCTAGTCCTTATCAAAGATATCAGAGCTAGTCATCAAAGATATCAGAGCTAGTCCTTATCAAAGATATCAGAGCTAGTCCTTATCAAAGATATCAGAGCTAGTCCTTATCAAAGATATCAGAGCTAGTCCTTATCAAAGATATCAGAGCTAGTCCTTATCAAAGCTATCAGAGCTAGTCCTTATCAAAGATATCAGAGCTAGTCCTTATCAAAGATATCAGAGCTAGTCCTTATCAAAGATATCAGAGCTAATCCTTATCAAAGATATCAGAGCTAGTCCTTATCAAAGATATCAGAGCTAGTCCTTATCAAAGATATCAGAGCTAGTCATTGTCAAAGATATCAGAGCTAGTCCTTATCAAAGATATCAGAGCTAGTCCTTATCAAAGATATCAGAGCTAGTCCTTATCAAAGATATCAGAGCTAGTCCTTATCAAAGATTTCAGAGCTAGTCATTATCAAAGATATCAGAGCTTGTCCTTATCAAGGATATCAGAGCTAGTCCTTATCAAAGATATCAGAGCTAGTCCTTATCAAAGATATCAGAGCTAGTCCTTATCAAAGATATCAGAGCTAGTCCTTATCAAAGATATCAGAGCTAGTCCTTATCAAAGATTTCAGAGCTAGTCATTATCAAAGATATCAGAGCTTGTCCTTATCAAAGATATCAGAGCTAGTCCTTATCAAAGATATCAGAGCTAGTCCTTATCAAAGATATCAGAGCTAGTCCTTATCAAAGATATCAGAGCTAGTCCTTATCAAAGATATCAAAGCTAGTCCTTATCAAAGATATCAGAGCTAGTCCTTATCAAAGATATCAGAGCTAGTCCTTATCAAAGATATCAGAGCTAGTCCTTATCAAAGATATCAAAGCTAGTCCTTATCAAAGATATCAGAGCTAGTCCTTATCAAAGATATCAAAGCTAGTCCTTATGTCATCTCTTGGGGTGGGCACCATCAAACCTATCAAGTTAATTACTGGTTAGGTATTTAAGATATCAGAGCTAGTCCTTGTGTCATCTCCTATGGTGGGCACCATAAAACCTATCAAATTAAAGGGAAACTTAGCAAAAAAAAAAATTTTTATATGTTTTTCCTGATGTATAAATATGAATGTTTATATGTATATTAGCGTTTTATTATGTTTGATAAGGGAATGAAATCGATTTTAAAATTCGGTCAATGATAGATGGATGTCGCCATTTTGATAGCATCTTGATACAAATTATCACGTGATGTCTAAATACCACCACGCCCCAAAACAAGCGTGACAAACCGGGGTCCTCATTCAGGCATAATTCTTTTTATTTTTCTTATTATTCTAAATATATGAATTTATTACACAATCACTTTTTGCAGATTTATGTTTTGTTTCTATATACTTATGGCAAAACAAACGAATCGGAGACACATTTACAAAAGATTTTTTTTTTGAAAATTGAAGAACTATGAAATTATGTGAAAAAAAAGAACGACATCGGAACAATGCCATGAAATCGTAAAAAAATTAAAATAGGCCTATACTACGGGGCAAAATTGTTTTAATGATATTATTTATAAGATCGCACTTTGTAATCGATCGTTCATGCACTACAATAAAGCTACACATAAGCTCTGCTTCTTAGCTAAAAGCACAGAAAGTTACAGGGTAGGAAGCCATAAAATTGAGAGGATTATGTAAACATATAATTTGTAATAGTTTTCATTTGACAATTACAGACGATGAGTATTATAAATACTTATAAAGTTTATTATACAAAACTTCAGGGTACATTTCTTACATAATATAATAATTTGTTTATGGTAATACAATATTCGTATTCGCCAACAGTAAAAAGATTAATCTGTTTTCATAACGGTTATTTCTGATTTGAACAAAGCGTAACATATAATATGTCTCTGCGTAAAGAAAACATTTTTTGTTTATTTTAATCACGTCTTTCGAACTGGCGGATCCTTCTGATTAATCTCAGAATAGTCATTAAATATATGGTTGTTGTTTTTATAAGGAAAAATTGCATACAAATGGTTTTTGTCTATTTTGCTTTTTGGGGTTTGCAAGAAGAATTTTCTACCCTGCCCTGTTCACCCTGCTTTACTTCATAATTTTGGTTGTTGCTATATCATTCTGATGAGGCACAAACAAAATTAAGATAAAAATGAACAATTCAATATAACTTACGATCAATGTTAGTCTTAAGATTTTTTTTGTGAAAATAGCCCCAGAATCATTGCTGCATCAGGCGCGGATCCAGCAGTTTTGAAAACGGGCTCTTGTTTGCCAATTTTTACCCAATTTATACACAAATTTTACTAAATTGTCGAACACCCCCTTGATCCGCCAGTGTGCATTAATATGCACCCATTCCTAATGCTTACTTGATCAGGGTTGTGTATTTTGATCACCTATTAGAACCTTTAAAATGTGTATTGCATCTCCTATTCTAGTCACGGGTAGCGTTAACGGGTCACAAAATGTGTATTGCGTTTCTGATTATTGCCAAAGATTGTGACACATGTATTCAAGTATTCGGTCAGAGTCGGGTCGACCGGATGTAAAATGACACTTGTATATTCTGCCTGGCGACTTCCTGTGTGGACCTAAACTCATTACGCAATAATAGGTACCCTGCTGAGTGAACCGGTGTGAATGTACCTGTCGTTTTCAGAATGAAAATAAAAATAAGTAAATCCTGCCTTTCACTTCTTATTTCAGGAATTATTTACCTTAATTTATTGAAGAATAAAATATTTAAAATTAAAATATGGTCTCTCGCTTCTGAAAATACATGAAAAATATTAGAAATATATTTTCCGCATAATATTTTACGTTTCGCTCATCAAAAATGACAAACAAACAAAAAAGGAAAAGAAATTAACATTTTTAAATCACTTGCTCACTCCAACTTTTTAGCACAAAATCCGAAGAACAAGAACTAAATTTGGTGTGGCCTAATCTCTGTATATTTTGACTGCTCTTTATCTATTTATACCGCTCATGATCATGATCTCTTCCGAACTTTGTCTGAATGAATATCAGTGGATATCAAAATTATAGGTCAAGTTTGCTTACAGGGTTCCGAGCTGAAAAAAATCATATATTTAGGTTTTGTGCCTTCTGGGGGTCACTGAGCAAAGAGTTTTTTTTTCTTTAAACACTAACTTTGTAAACTCAGTTGCCACCCGATCTCCTAACCTTTAATTTTTAGTTCTTTAATTAAAATTAAAACATCTTTTATGAACATCGATCGTTAAAATTGTGAATACATATTAATTATGATTAGACAGCTATATATAGTTAGGCCAATTTGGCACCTCTAATAATGAAAACTTATAATTTCAAGGATGGTGTATACTTTTTTATCATCAAAAACATATTTACAATTATAATTGTTCCTGTTATTTCAACATTATATTTATTCTAATGTTTTAAAAATATTTTATCTTTAATGAATAATAAACGATCTACCAACTCGTCTTGGAAAGCAAATAGTGTGTATTCAAATTCCCATTTTATTAATCCGATCAATACACAAGTTACGCGTTGTCAAAATTATCCATTATATTTTTCAGCACATTAGCAGTAAAACAAAATGAACATAATTGTAAAAGGGATCCTACATATAGTGAATATAGGTGACTGTTGTAAAACACTCTTTCTGTTGTAAATATAAAGGAAATGAAACATTTTGTTCATTTAAAATAGTTGTTTGTCAAAAAGGTACGTAGCTGTTCACTTCAGTATTTAATTTTCCAACGGTTATTAGATTTAAATTACAGTACTCTGAGCACTTTAAATGAAGCGAATTTAACATCAGTGACCCAGACTTTAAATTTCAATCCCACAATGCAATTATCGGGCTAAAACGTCACAACCCATGAAAAAATTAGAAATTAAAATTACAAATTTGCTTCGTTATTTGTGGAAATATGTCAATAAAACTTTGTGAATATGTATTTTATATCACCAAGAACATATTTAGCTAACATGTAAAAAATCACGAAGTTTCCCTTAAATTACTTGTTAGGTATTTAAGATATCAGAGCTAGTCCTTATGTCATCTCCTAGGGTGGGCACCATAAAATCTATCAAGTTAATTACTTGTTATATAATTAATCGAAATTCTTTTTATTGCAATGATAAATATGAAGCTATTTATTTGACCTTAATTTGCTTTCTGTCTTGAGGATATTGACATCTACTTTGTTATGTACAAACTTCTTTATGATAAATACACATAAACATTACCTTGACTGCCACATAGATATAGTTGCTGTTTTTGACTACTCCTTTACTTGTTTCACAGTTAGTGGTGAAGCAGGCTGTTACTTTACATTGTATCTGAAACATATTTACCAATATATATGACTGATCGATCATTGTTGTATGTCTGGCGAGCAGTATTTAAACTATACTCAGGACATACCAATCTATAAATCAAATTTTCAGTGACAACAAACATGACTTAATGTTCACTTTCTCTATCATCTTATCTATATTATGTAACAGTATTTTAATTTGATATATATAATTTATTTACTAGATTTTCGTAATGTAATTCTAATATGAAGTCTTTCATTGGTTATATAACAATGTAATGATACAATTCCTGATATACTTTACTTCGCACATGTGTAATACCAGATAAATTATAGACATTATTACCATGTGATTTTATGTACTTATACAGGACTGTGGTACATACAAACATTAAATTGTTAGTTTTGCTTCTCTATATATTTGTTATATGATATTACAGACACAGTACTTACAGAAGTACCATATATTACAGACAGAGTACTTACAGAAGTACCATGTATTACAGACAGAGTACTTACAGAAGTACCATATATTACAGACAGTGGACTAACAGAAGTACCATATATTACAGACAGAGTATTTACAGAAGTACCATATATTACAGACAGTGGACTAACAGAAGTACCATATATTACAGACAGAGTACTTACAGAAGTACCATATATTACAGACAGAGTACTTACAGAAGCACCATATATTACAGACAGAGTACTTACAGAAGTACCATATATTACAGACAGTGGACTAACAGAAGTACCATATATTACAGACAGAGTACTTACAGAAGTACCATATATTACAGACAGAGTACTTACAGAAGCACCGTATATTACAGACAGAGTACTTACAGAAGTACCATATATTACAGACAGAGTACTTACAGAACTACCATATATTACAGACAAGAGTACTTACAGAACTACCATATATTACAGACAGAGTACTTACAGAAGTACCATATATTACAGACAGAGTACTTACAGAAGCACCATATATTACAGACAGAGTACTTACAGAAGTACCATATATTACAGACAGAGTACTTACAGAACTACCATATATTACAGACAGAGTACTTACAGAAGTACCATATATTACAGACAGAGTACTTACAGAACTACCATATATTACAGACAGAGTACTTACAGAACTACCATATATTACAGACAGTGTACTTACAGAACTACCATATATTACAGACAGAGTACTTACAGAAGTACCATATATTACAGACAGAGTACTTACAGAAGCACCATATATTACAGACAGAGTACTTACAGAAGCACCATATATTACAGACAGAGTACTTACAGAAGCACCATATATTACAGACAGAGTACTTACAGAACTACCATATATTACAGACAGAGTACTTACAGAGGCACCATATATTACAGACAGAGTACTTACAGAAGCACCATATATTACAGACAGAGTACTTACAGAACTACCATATATTACAGACAGAGTACTTACAGAAGTACCATATATTACAGACAGTGTACTTACAGAACTACCATATATTACAGACAGAGTACTTACAGAAGTACCATATATTACAGACAGAGTACTTACAGAAGCACCATATATTACAGACAGAGTACTCACAGAAGTACCATATATTACAGACAGAGTACTTACAGAAGTACCATATATTACAGACAGAGTACTTACAGAACTACCATATATTACAGACAGAGTACTTACAGAACTACCATATATTACAGACAGAGTACTTACAGAACTACCATATATTACAGACAGAGTACTCACAGAAGTACCATATATTACAGACACAGTACTTACAGAAGTACCATATATTACAGACAGAGTGCTTACAGAACTACCATATATTACAGACAGAGTACTTACAGAAGTACCATATATTACAGACAGAGTACTTACAGAACTACCATATATTACAGACAGAGTACTCACAGAAGTACCATATATTACAGACAGAGTACTTACAGAAGCACCATATATTACAGACAGAGTACTTACAGAAGTACCATATATTACAGACAGAGTACTTACAGAACTACCATATATTACAGACAAGAGTACTTACAGAAGTACCATATATTACAGACACAGTACTTACAGAAGTACCATATATTACAGACAGAGTACTTACAGAAGTACCATATATTACAGACAGAGTACTTACAGAACTACCATATATTACAGACAGAGTACTTACAGAACTACCATATATTACAGACACAGTACTTACAGAAGTACCATATATTACAGACAGAGTACTTACAGAAGCACCATATATTACAGACAGAGTACTTACAGAAGCACCATATATTACAGACAGAGTACTTACAGAAGTACCATATATTACAGACAGAGTACTTACAGAAGCACCATATATTACAGACAGAGTACTTACAGAACTACCATATATTACAGACAGAGTACTCACAGAAGCACCATATATTACAGACAGAGTACTTACAGAAGCACCATATATTACAGACAGAGTACTTACAGAACTGCCATATATTACAGACAGAGTACTTACAGAACTACCATATATTACAGATACAGTACTTACAGAAGCACCATATATTACAGACAGAGTACTTACAGAAGCACCATATATTACAGACAGAGTACTTACAGAACTACCATATATTACAGACAGAGTACTTACAGAAGTACCATATATTACAGACAGTGTACTTACAGAACTACCATATATTACAGACAGAGTACTTACAGAAGTACCATATATTACAGACAGAGTACTTACAGAACTACCATATATTACAGACAGAGTACTCACAGAAGTACCATATATTACAGACACAGTACTTACAGAAGTACCATATATTACAGACAAAGTACTTACAGAAGTACCATATATTACAGACAGAGTACTTACAGAACTACCATATATTACAGATACAGTACTTACAGAACTACCATATATTACAGACAGAGTACTCACAGAAGTACCATATATTACAGACAGAGTACTTACAGAAGCACCATATATTACAGACAGAGTACTTACAGAAGTACCATATATTACAGACAGAGTACTTACAGAAGCACCATATATTACAGACAGAGTACTTACAGAACTACCATATATTACAGACAGAGTACTTACAGAAGTACCATATATTACAGATACAGTACTTACAGAACTACCATATATTACAGACAGAGTACTTACAGAAGCACCATATATTACAGACAGAGTACTTACAGAAGCACCATATATTACAGACAGAGTACTTACAGAACTACCATATATTACAGACAGAGTACTTACAGAAGTACCATATATTACAGACAGTGTACTTACAGAACTACCATATATTACAGACAGAGTACTTACAGAAGTACCATATATTACAGACAGAGTACTTACAGAAGCACCATATATTACAGACAGAGTACTCACAGAAGTACCATATATTACAGACACAGTACTTACAGAAGTACCATATATTACAGACAAAGTACTTACAGAAGTACCATATATTACAGACAGAGTACTTACAGAACTACCATATATTACAGATACAGTACTTACAGAACTACCATATATTACAGACAGAGTACTCACAGAAGTACCATATATTACAGACAGAGTACTTACAGAAGTACCATATATTACAGACAGAGTACTTACAGAACTACCATATATTACAGACAGAGTACTTACAGAACTACCATATATTACAGACAGAGTACTTACAGAAGTACCATATATTACAGACAGAGTACTTAGAGAACTACCATATATTACAGACAGAGTACTCACAGAAGCACCATATATTACTGACAGAGTACTTACAGAAGTACCATATATTACAGACAGAGTACTCACAGAAGCACCATATATTACAGACAGAGTACTTACAGAAGTACCATATATTACAGACAGAGTACTTACAGAAGTACCATATATTACAGACAGAGTACTTACAGAAGTACCATATATTACAGACAGAGTACTTACAGAAGTACCATATATTACAGACAGAGTACTTACAGAACTACAATATATTACAGACAGAGTACTCACAGAAGTACCATATATTACAGAGTACTTACAGAAGCACCATATATTACAGACAGAGTACTTACAGAAGCACCATATATTACAGACAGAGTACTTACAGAACTACCATATATTACAGACAAGAGTACTTACAGAAGTACCATATATTACAGACAAGAGTACTTACAGAACTACCATATATTACAGACAGAGTACTTACAGAAGTACCATATATTACAGACAGAGTACTTACAGAACTACCATATATTACAGACAAGAGTACTTACAGAACTACCATATATTACAGACAGAGTACTTACAGAAGTACCATATATTACAGACAGAGTACTTACAGAAGCACCATATATTACAGACAGAGTACTTACAGAAGTACCATATATTACAGACAGAGTACTTACAGAACTACCATATATTACAGACACAGTACTTACAGAAGTACCATATATTACAGACAGTGTACTTACAGAACTACCATATATTACAGACAGAGTACTTACAGAAGTACCATATATTACAGACAGAGTACTTACAGAAGCACCATATATTACAGACAGAGTACTTACAGAACTACCATATATTACAGACAAGAGTACTTACAGAACTACCATATATTACAGACAGAGTACTCACAGAAGTACCATATATTACAGACAGAGTACTTACAGAACTACCATATATTACAGACAAGAGTACTTACAGAAGTACCATATATTACAGACACAGTACTTACAGAAGTACCATATATTACAGACAGAGTACTTACAGAAGTACCATATATTACAGACAGAGTACTTACAGAACTACCATATATTACAGACAGAGTACTTACAGAACTACCATATATTACAGACACAGTACTTACAGAAGTACCATATATTACAGACAGAGTACTTACAGAAGCACCATATATTACAGACAGAGTACTTACAGAAGCACCATATATTACAGACAGAGTACTTACAGAAGTACCATATATTACAGACAGAGTACTTACAGAAGCACCATATATTACAGACAGAGTACTTACAGAACTACCATATATTACAGACAGAGTACTCACAGAAGCACCATATATTACAGACAGAGTACTTACAGAAGCACCATATATTACAGACAGAGTACTTACAGAACTGCCATATATTACAGACAGAGTACTTACAGAACTACCATATATTACAGATACAGTACTTACAGAAGTACCATATATTACAGACAGTGGACTTACAGAAGTACCATATATTACAGACAGAGTACTCACAGAAGCACCATATATTACAGACAGAGTACTCACAGAAGCACCATATATTACAGACAGAGTACTTACAGAAGTACCATATATTACAGACAGAGTACTTACAGAACTACCATATATTACAGACAGAGTACTCACAGAAGTACCATATATTACAGACAGAGTACTCACAGAAGTACCATATATTACAGACAGAGTACTTACAGAAGCACCATATATTACAGACAGAGTACTTACAGAAGTACCATATATTACAGACAGAGTACTTACAGAACTACCATATATTACAGACAGAGTACTCACAGAAGCACCATATATTACAGACAGAGTACTTACAGAAGCACCATATATTACAGACAGAGTACTTACAGAACTACCATATATTACAGACAGAGTACTCACAGAAGTACCATATATTACAGACAGAGTACTCACAGAAGTACCATATATTACAGACAGAGTACTTACAGAAGCACCATATATTACAGACAGAGTACTTACAGAAGCACCATATATTACAGACAGAGTACTTACAGAACTACCATATATTACAGACAGAGTACTTACAGAAGTACCATATATTACAGACAGAGTACTTACAGAACTACAATATATTACAGACAGCGTACTTACAGAACTACCATATATTACAGACAGTGTACTTACAGAACTACCATATATTACAGACAGAGTACTTACAGAAGTACCATATATTACAGACAGAGTACTTACAGAAGCACCATATATTACAGACAGAGTACTTACAGAACTACCATATATTACAGACACAGTACTTACAGAAGTACCATATATTACAGACATAGTACTCACAGAAGTACCATATATTACAGACAGAGTACTTACAGAACTACCATATATTACAGACAGAGTACTTACAGAAGTACCATATATTACAGACAGAGTACTTACAGAAGTACCATATATTACAGACAGTGTACTTACAGAACTACCATATATTACAGACAGAGTACTTACAGAACTACCATATATTTGTTCGTAAAAGTCATCTTCATTCATAATGGCAGGATCATTAACTCTATCTCCAGACAAGGTAACAAATTTCTTTAAGTCATCATTTACATAAAAAGCAACATCATACCGAATATCATAACCTGATATACGATCAAATCTACAGACAAACTGTGCTTCGTCATCATCATTTAATTCTGCTACTATAACTGGTGGGTTTTCAATTGCTGGATAACCTAAGAAGAGGAAAACATTTCATTATTTAATCATCAAGCACCATGATATGTCTGTCTACTACATTGTTGTTTTATACCAAGCTTACTTATAAATAATATGTCCTGTAAAAGAATCAGGATTAACATAATCATAGAGTAGAAGTTGACAGTTTGTGCTGATACATCAGAATCAGGATTAACATAATCATAGAGTAGAAGTTGACAGTTTGTGTTGATACATCAGAATCAGGATTAACATAATCATAGAGTAGAAGTTGACAGTTTGTGTTTATACACCAGAATCAGGATTAACATAATCATAGAGTAGAAGTTGACAGTTTGTGTTGATACATCAGAATCAGGATTAACATAATCATAGAGTAGAAGTTGACAGTTTGTGTTGATACATCAGAATCAGGATTAACATAATCATACAGTAAAAGTTGACAGTTTGTGTTGATACAGCAGAATCAGGATTAACATAATCATACAGTAGAAGTTGACAGTTTGTGTTGATACATAAGAATCAGGATTAACATAATCATAGAGTAGAAGTTGACAGTTTGTGTTGATACATCAGAATCAGGATTAACATAATCATAGAGTAGAAGTTGACAGTTTGAGTTGATACATCAGAATCAGGATTAACATAATCATACAGTAAAAGTTGACAGTTTGTGTTTATACATCAGAATCAGGATTAACATAATCATAGAGTAGAAGTTGACAGTTTGAGTTGATACATCAGAATCAGGATTAACATAATCATACAGTAGAAGTTGACAGTTTGTGTTGATACATCAGAATCAGGATTAACATAATCATAGAGTAGAAGTTGACAGTTTGTGTTGATACATCAGAATCAGGATTAACATAATCATAGAGTAGAAGTTGACAGTTTGTGTTGATACATCAGAATCAGGATTAACATAATCATAGAGTAGAAGTTGACAGTTTGTGTTGATACATCAGAATCAGGATTAACATAATCATAGAGTAGAAGTTGACAGTTTGTGTTGATACATCAGAATCAGGATTAACATAATCATAGAGTAGAAGTTGACAGTTTGTGTTGATACATCAGAATCAGGATTAACATAATCATAGAGTAGAAGTTGACAGTTTGTGTTTATACATCAGAATCAGGATTAACATAATCATAGAGTAGAAGTTGACAGTTTGAATTGATACATCAGAATCAGGATTAACATAATCATAGAGTAGAAGTTGACAGTTTGTGCTGATACATCAGAATCAGGATTAACATAATCATAGAGTAGAAGTTGACAGTTTGTGTTGATACATCAGAATCAGGATTAACATAATCATAGAGTAGAAGTTGACAGTTTGTGTTGATACATCAGAATCAGGATTAACATAATCATAGAGTAGAAGTTGACAGTTTGTGTTGATACATCAGAATCAGGATTAACATAATCATAGAGTAGAAGTTGACAGTTTGTGTTGATACATCAGAATCAGGATTAACATAATCATAGAGTAGAAGTTGACAGTTTGTGTTGATACATCAGAATCAGGATTAACATAATCATAGAGTAGAAGTTGACAGTTTGAATTGATACATCAGAATCAGGATTAACATAATCATAGAGTAGAAGTTGACAGTTTGTGTTGATACATCAGAATCAGGATTAACATAATCATACAGTAGAAGTTGACAGTTTGTGTTGATACATCAGAATCAGGATTAACATAATCATAGAGTAGAAGTTGACAGTTTGTGTTGATACATCAGAATCAGGATTAACATAATCATAGAGTAGAAGTTGACAGTTTGTGTTGATACATCAGAATCAGGATTAACATAATCATAGAGTAGAAGTTGACAATTTGTGTTTATATATCAGAATCGGGATTAACATAATCATAGAGTAGAAGTTGACAATTTATGTTTATATATCAGAATCGGGATTAACATAATCATAGAGTAGAAGTTGACAGTTTGAGTTGATACATCAGAATCAGGATTAACATAATCATAGAGTAGAAGTTGACAGTTTGTGTTGATACATCAGAATCAGGATTAACATAATCATAGAGTAGAAGTTGACAGTTTGTGTTGATACATCAGAATCAGGATTAACATAATCATAGAGTAGAAGTTGACAGTTTGTGTTGATACATCAGAATCAGGATTAACATAATCATAGAGTAGAAGTTGACAATTTGTGTTTATATATCAGAATCGGGATTAACATAATCATAGAGTAGAAGTTGACAATTTGTGTTTATATATCAGAATCGGAATTAACATAATCATAGAGTAGAAGTTGACAATTTATGTTTATATATCAGAATCGGGATTAACATAATCATAGAGTAGAAGTTGACAGTTTGAGTTGATACATCAGAATCAGGATTAACATAATCATAGAGTAGAAGTTGACAGTTTGTGTTGATACATCAGAATCAGGATTAACATAATCATAGAGTAGAAGTTGACAGTTTGTGTTGATACATCAGAATCAGGATTAACATAATCATAGAGTAGAAGTTGACAGTTTGTGTTGATACATCAGAATCAGGATTAACATAATCATAGAGTAGAAGTTGACAGTTTGTGTTTATATATCAACATGACATTGACATAACAAAGATAAAGTAAGACACCCAGGATAATTCCCTGTTGTAATATAAAAGTACAACAAATCTTAAATAGTATCATATTTGATTGGCTGCCAGTGGCAGGAAGAATAAAAATGACCTACATAATATTGGACTGCTTCATCAATACACAAAGAGTAATGAGTGAACAAATAGTTACTCACCGATTATATATCCAACAGAAATTAAAATTTCTCTGGAGGCCAGTAGAATATGCCAGTATTCCAATACCATATTAGCATATTCTCCATCGCTTTGTGGACGTCCAACATACAAATCACATTTCTTTGGGTTTCCCACATTTCTCATTAGATAGCTGGTCGTCTCAGCAACCTTTTTGTAATCAATATATAAGTTCAATCCAAACTGGACACTCCATGACATTAATATATCATAATATTGACTGGTTTTTAAATCATCAACAAAGACAGTCCATTCTCTTGTTCGTGTGCTCACTTTGAAATACATTCTCTCATTCTTATAGTATATAGCATATCCAGATGAATCTGGTTGGTTTCCACAGTTAGTGTATATGTATGTGTTATCCTTCAACTCGTTGAACTTGATCGTGAAAGATATTGCAATTCCTAAGTTGCATTTTTCTGGGTCGTCAATACACTGTCCACCTTGATAGCCAATAGCAAAATATTGATTGACCCCATTAAAGGTCACTGATTTCTTATTATTTTCATTTTTTTGTATTCTCATTCCTCCGTGAGTAAGAATTTCACCTGCTTCAACAATCAAGAATGCTCCATTCATGCTCAGGAAAAAGAGTCGATATTCATAAATAACATCAACTGAAAATTAAAAACCAATTGAATTATGTAAGATTTCTGAAAATGAAAACATAATGTAAAAAAGGAATTTTAAAATGTGTTTTGTGTTGTTGAACTCTAAGCATGGATTTCACCAGTAAGATAAATATAATTCCCTTGAAACTCTGAGGGGGATTTGGATTAAACGTGTCATCCCTGCAGCACGAGCACAAGAAAAATCACGCTCACATGTTGAGCAAAAGACGTACATTTCACCCTTTTTTGACTTTCCCAAACAAGGAAATATTCTTGGTATATCTGACAGGACTTTTTTTGGTGGTTGTGGACCAGGTATATCATTATTGTCATCTTTTGCAGAGTGCGCTTCCTTGACAAAAAAAACCCACTGCCATGAGGTTAACGACCTTGAAATACCAAGTCTTCTAATCGCTTTATTCAAAGCTCTTTTCGTCCCAAGGATTTTCCTGACACTGATCAGTAATTCTATTTTTCAGATTCACAAACAATTTTTCACACAACGATCACAGATCGTAGTCTCATTATAGAAAATGGTAGTCAGAATTTTATGGTAAAAAATCGTAGAAAGTATAGGGAAACCGTAGTAGTAAACAGTTCTACAGATAATAAAAACTGGCCAAACAAGATGGATGTCCCCCAGTAAACAGTTCTACAGATAATAAAAACTGGTCAAACAAGATGGATGTCTCCCAGTAAACAGTTCTACAGATAATAAAAACTGGCCAAACAAGATGGATGTCCCCCAGTAAACAGTTCTACAGATAATAAAAACTGGCCAAACAAGATGGATGTCCTCCAGTAAACAGTTCTACAGATAATTAAAACTGGCCAAACAAGATGGATGTCCCCCAGTAAACAATTCTACAGATAATGAAAACTGGCCAAACAAGAAGGATGTCTCCCAGTAAACAGTTCTACAGATAATAAAAACTGGCCAAACAAGATGGATGTCCCCCAGTAAACAGTTCTACAGATAATGAAAATTGGCCAAACAAGATGGATGTCCCCCAGTAAACAGTTCTACAGATAATAAAAACTGGCCAAACAAGAAGGATGTCTCCCAGTAAACAGTTCTACAGATAATAAAAACTGGCCAAAAAGATGCATGTCTCCCAGTAAACAGTTCTACAGATAATAAAAACTGGCCAAACAAGATGCATGTCTCCCAGTAAACAGTTCTACAGATAATAAAAACTGGCCAAACAAGATGGATGTCCCCCAGTAAACAGTTCTACAGATAATAAAAACTGGCCAAACAAGATGGATGTCCCCCAGTAAACAGTTCTACAGATAATAAAAACTGGCCAAACAAGATGGATGTCTCCCAGTAAACAGTTCTACAGATAATAAAAACTGGCCAAACAAGATGGATGTCCCCCAGTAAACAGTTCTACAGATAATAAAAACTGGCCAAACAAGATGGATGTCCCCCAGTAAACAGTTCTACAGATAATAAAAACTGGCCAAACAAGATGGATGTCTCCCAGTAAACAGTTCTACAGATAATAAAAACTGGCCAAACAAGATGGATGTCCCCCAGTAAACAGTTCTACAGATAATAAAAACTGGCCAAACAAGATGGATGTCTCCCAGTAAACAGTTATACAGATAATAAAAACTGGCCAAACAAGATGGATGTCCCCCAGTAAACAGTTCTACAGATAATAAAAACTGGCCAAACAAGATGGATGTCCCCCAGTAAGCAGTTCTACAGATAATAAAAACTGGCCAAACAAGATGGATGTCCCCCAGTAAACAGTTCTACAGATAATAAAAACTGGCCAAACAAGATGGATGTCCCCCAGTAAACAGTTCTACAGATAATGAAAACTGGCCAAACAAGAAGGATGTCTCCCAGTAAACAGTTCTACAGATAATAAAAACTGGCCAAAAAGATGCATGTCTCCCAGTAAACAGTTCTACAGATAATAAAAACTGGCCAAACAAGATGCATGTCTCCCAGTAAACAGTTCTACAGATAATAAAAACTGGCCAAACAAGATGGATGTCCCCCAGTAAACAGTTCTACAGATAATAAAAACTGGCCAAACAAGATGGATGTCCCCCAGTAAACAGTTCTACAGATAATAAAAACTGGCCAAACAAGATGGATGTCTCCCAGTAAACAATTCTACAGATAATAAAAACTGGCCAAACAAGATGGATGTCCCCCAGTAAACAGTTCTACAGATAATAAAAACTGGCCAAACAAGATGGATGTCCCCCAGTAAGCAGTTCTACAGATAATAAAAACTGGCCAAACAAGATGGATGTCCCCCAGTAAACAGTTCTACAGATAATAAAAACTGGCCAAACAAGATGGATGTCCCCCAGTAAACAGTTCTACAGATAATAAAAACTGGCCAAACAAGATGGATGTCCCCCAGTAAACAGTTCTACAGATAATAAAAACTGGCCAAACAAGATGGATGTCCCCCAGTAAACAGTTCTACAGATAATAAAAACTGGCCAAACAAGATGGATGTCTCCCAGTAAACAGTTCTACAGATAATAAAAACTGGCCAAACAAGATGGATGTCTCCCAGTAAACAGTTCTACAGATAATAAAAACTGGCCAAACAAGATGGATGTCTCCCAGTAAACAGTTCTACAGATAATAAAAACTGGCCAAACAAGATGGATGTCTCCCAGATAATTATTGTGATTATTAACATACTTTTGATAACTGTCCAATCTGTCACAGAAACAGCTATTCTACAACCCAGCTGAGGATCTGGAGGGAAAATGAAGCCATTCTCGTAGCAAGCATCGTCGATGAAACAAATATCAGTCTACAATTAAAATCAAATGCCATATTCTGATGAGTAAATATTGTTTAAGATTGATAGTTTTCTCTTAATATTTTGGTTTCCACGATATAACTGATATCCTGATGAAAGGAATGTTTTCTTATTTTTTTAAATTAAAATATCTTTCAGAATTAAATTCTTAAAACATCAACAATGGGTGATATAAAGGTTAGCATGCTCGCCGCAAGTGCTTACAGATCATGCGTTTGAGCCCATATTGGGTCAAATCAAAGACTTTAAAATTGGTATCTGTTGCTTCTCCGCTAAACACGCAACATTAAGGAGAATCAAGACAATGTGTCCAAGTGGAGCAACTGTCAAAATTAATATCGACTGACTTACCCGTCGAGTACAACCAATGTTTTCATTACAGGTATCACAGTAGCCATTATACATGATGTACGTCACCCACTCATCATAATCAATACCATTATTACTGATAGTTAGATTGTAGATGCCCAGTTTTGGTAGCACACACACAACATTGTCTGAGTTTTCAAATAGAGCTTTAATTGTGCCATTCTTGCCAGTACTGGTAAAGTCTTGCTGAAAATTATATTAATTTACATTAAGTTAATGTATGATTTTATAGCTGATTTTATTTTACTGAGAAATACTTGTTTTAAAATTCTACCCTATCGTGTGAGATATGTTTATATATTTTTCTTGGATTCAGATCTTACATAATAAACCAGTCCAAACAATCAACAATGTTTTATATTATTTTCTCCAGATATAAGCATGTGTTATGTAACTCTGTCACACAAAATACTGTGGTTTCATTTATTTTGTGGGTATAAATTTTTGTGGATAAACAGATTTACTTAGTTTTGTGATAAGGTGATTTGAACTAAAACCATGAACATTTGTTATTCAACGAATAAAAATGAACTCACAGTATATTAGGTTCAAGCTAGGAAAAAACTTACTGCTAAAACTTCAAAATGGCAAGTAAGATCATCAGTATCTGCAAAATTTTCTCCTTCAATTCTTACGGTATAACAATTATAGCGTGTGGCATCACATGGACTAACTGGACCGACATCTACTACCACTGGTGGAACAGTTATATCTATAGAGCAGTCATCACCAATCCATACCCCAGTACAGTTACATACACCTACAAATTTAGTGAAATGTAGCATAATGTATTTATACATCCACACAGCTTTATCTGAAAAAAACACAACCGCATCTGTGACGTAATAGTTAGCGTGCTCGCCTCGAGTGCGGTAGATTGTGGGTTCGAGCCCTGGTCGGGTCAAACCAAATACTATAAGATAGGTATTTGTTGCTTCCCTGCTAAGCAAGCAGCATTAAGGAGTAAGAGCAAAGATTGGTTGGCTCGGAATCAGAATAATGTGATCGAGTGGAACGAAATGTCTACCAGCGGACTGTTGTTTCAATGAACTAGCACTATAAAAATCCAACGCAACATGTTGGTCTAGTGCAAAGCGGACTTCATCATCATCTCTTTGAAAATTAACTTGTTCTCGCCATAACATAGCTGAAAAATTGTTGAATCGGCGTTAAACAACAAGCACTCGTTCACTCACTCATCTGAAAACATGCTAAATATTGAAATATTAATTACCTTAGTGAACCCACTATTCACTCTGGCCCAATAATCTCTAATTACTTTAATAATCACATAATAAACCTTCTTTGATTGGTTTTTCATTTCTGTTATATTGTAGATTCAGAGAAAACCTTTTTTTATTGGTAATAAATATATGTTACCTTATTGGCTAAGTTAGAGAGGTCATACTCTGTATATCATTGGCTGGGTTAGAGAGGTCATACTCTGTATATCATTGATTGGGTTAGAGAGGTCATACTCTGTATATCATTGATTGGGTTAGAGAGGTCATACTCTGTATATCATTGGCTGGGTTAGAGAGGTCATACTCTGTATATCATTGGCTGGGTTAGAGAGGTCATACTCTGTCTATCATTGATTGGGTTAGAGAGGTCACACTCTGTATATCATTGGCTGGGTTAGAGGTCATACTCTGTATATCATTGGTTGGGTTAGAGAGGTCATACTCTGTCTATCATTGATTGGGTTAGAGAGGTCGCTCTGTATATCATTGGCTGGGTTAGAGAGGTCATATGCTGTATATCATTGGCTGGGATAGAGAGGTTATACTGTATATTATTGGCTAGGTTAGAGAGGTCATACTCTGTCTATCATTGATTGGGTTAGAGAGGTTGTACTCTGTATATCATTGGCTGGGTTAGAGAGGTCATACTCTGTATATCATTGGCTGGGTTAGAGAGGTCATACTCTGTATACCATTGGCTCGGTTAGAGAGGTCATACTCTGTATATCATTGGCTGGGATAGAGAGATTATACTGTATATTATTGGCTAGGTTAGAGAGGTCATACTCTGTCTATCATTGATTGGGTTAGAGAGGTCACACTCTGTATATCATTGGCTGGGTTAGAGAGGTCATACTCTGTATATCATTGGCTGGGTTAGAGAGGTCATACTCTGTATATCATTGGCTCGGTTAGAGAGGTCATACTCTGTATATCATTGGCTGGGATAGAGAGGTCATACTCTGTATATCATTGGCTGGGTTAGAGAGGTCATACTGTATATTATTGGCTAGGTTAGAGAGGTCGCACTCTGTATATCATTGGCTAGGTTAGAGAGGTCATACTCTGTATATCATTGGCTGGGTTAGAGAGGTCATACTCTGTATATCAATAGTATAACAAATTCTTACATAACATCATTCAACTAATGAACAAAATATGAATCTTTTATATAAGATGGTTGTCCCAGTAGGGAAGAAAAATGTTCTTCATGGAAAATATTTCTGATGAGATTTATTTAGTGGTGATATCCTATGTAGATATGCTATTTTGGATATTATTTATTATCACATATTTGTACGTAATACGTACCGTTTTGCATGTGTGATAAACGAAGACGTTCCCGATCCATATCAGTGCCTGGGGCAAATAACCGGTTATTGTGCCCTGCATCGATGACATCATTGTGAGGCGTAAGCAAACATCATACAAAAAACCGACACAACAGAGATGAAGAATGTCAATTCAAAACGTAAAACTGATAGTAACATAAGGATATTCAAGGATTGACTATCAACAGTGGGAGAACACCATAATCCCGAATATATTGGAGTCAAGGAGATGTACATGCACCTGGCAATATTTTTTTTTCAGCGAGCACGAAATTCAGGATTACCAACCCGATTCATCAGTAGATATCTTAGTGATGACTAATGTTGATATTCACGTCATCGTGTCGACTATTGAGAACTATGAAAATAGAACAGTTACTCCAATTTTCATCAGTAATAACTCTGTCCAGTCAACAGTTGCTAACAATAACTCTATTAAGCAAACCGTTATCGATTTGGCTCCCATTTTGCCCAACTCCAGAATAACACTATTCCCATACTCAAATATCCAGACAATAATTTTTTTATGGCACAAATGATAAGAATTAGAATTCTGGTTTATATTGAAAAGTTATGTTTAATACCTGTGATAAATACGGTGAATTATTGTGTTGACTTTTACATGTTATTTGTTTTGTTGTTATTTTGATGACTAAACATAAATTCATAAATTCATTTATAATTAATATATTTCAGTCATGGATAAATATGTGATAAACAGATTATAACATAGTCTTTTCCATATAGTTCCTGGTATCATCCCTTGACCCATATCAGCCCTCGGCTATCGCATTGGGCTGATATGTGAGTCTCGGGATAATACCAGGACCGATATGGAAAAGGCCATGTTATAATCTATATTTATTTCTGATGAGATTTATTTGGTGGTGATATCCTATGTTGATATGTTATTCTGGATATTATTTAATATTTCTGATGAGATTTATTTGGTGGTGATATCCTATGTAGATATGTTATATTTCATATCATTTAATATTTCTGATGAGATTTATTTGGTGGTGATATCCTATGTAGATATGTTATTTTGGATATTATTTAATATTTCTGATGAGATTTATTTGGTGGTGATATCCTATGTAGATATGTTATTTTGGATATTATTTAATATTTCTGATGAGATTTATTTGGTGGTGATATCCTATGTAGATATGTTATTTTGGATATTATTTAATATTTCTGATGAGATTTATTTGGTGGTGATATCCTATGTAGATATGTTATTTTGGATATTATTTAATATTTCTGATGAGATTTATTTGGTGGTGATATCCTATGTAGATGTGTTATTTTGGATATTATTTAATATTTCTGATGAGATTTATTTGTTGGTGATATCCTATGTAGATGTGTTATTTTGGATATTATTTATTATTACATTTATGGTTTTTTACAGTATTAACAAGCATGGCCAAGCGCCAAGGATCTATTTTATCATTTTTTGGCAACGCCAACGGCCCCACACAGCAAAAAACAACAAAATCATACGAATATTGAATGTTCTGTTTATCTAATGTTCAAAGTTTGTTGTTTATCATGATAATATATGAATTATTATTGTTAGTTAATTAAATAATAAAGTTTTGAACTTTCAACTGTTTTATGCTCTTTGTTTATAATTAGTGTGGCTAACTGAAATTGAGTGTGGCTAAAAGAAATTATTACCCATTAGCCACAGAGGCTAATAAAAAAAAATGTCTACCGCTAACACAGTATCCTATGTTATTTTGGATATTATTTAATATTTCTATCCAGCGGATACAACTTCATAAATATTACAGCACATGGTAAAATATTCCATTGGGGATAAAAAGAATTGAGAGGGGCCTTATAAGGGGGACTTTATAAAAGGAGGACTACTGTTTAAAGTGGCCATTTGATGAAATTGACCTTATAAGAAGGGGGACTACTTTTTAAATGCAGTCTTTTGTTAAGAGGGGCCAAGAGGACTACTATATAAATCTTACTTTCTATGCACAATCCATTTCCACTACATTCATTTACACAAATATTATCCACAATGTCAGGAGGTGGAATCACTTCATCTGTTCCCTCAACTGTTATCCATAAATCAATATCAATTTCCACGATAATCAACCCAGTCTCCAGTAAATCATCTAATGCTTCCTCCACCCAAGTAGTGTCATCTGTCAGCTGTCAAAAAATTAATACATTCATATAACATATGATGTTAGCTATTAAACACATTCTTATAACATATGATCTTAGCTATTAAACACATTTTTATAACATATGATCTTAGCTATTAAACACATTCTTATATCATGTGATCTTAGTTATTAAACACATTCTTATAACATATGATCTTAGCTATTAAACACATTCTTATAACATATGATCTTAGCTATTAAACACATTCTTATAACATGATCTTAGCTATTAAACACATTCTTATAACATATGATCTTAGCTATTAAACACATTCTTATAACATATGATCTTAGCTATTAAACACATTCTAATATCATATGATCTTAGCTATTAAACACATTCTTATAACATATGATCTTAGCTATTAAACACATTCTTATAACATATGATCTTAGCTATTAAACACATTCTTATAACATATGATCTTAGCTATTAAACACATTCTTAATTATTAAACACATTCCTGTAACATATGATCTTAGCTATTAAACCCGTTCTTATAACATGATCTTAGCTATTAAACAAATTCTTATAACATATGATCTTAGCTATTAAACAAATTCTTATAACATATGATGTTAGCTATTAAACACATTCTTATATCATATGATCGTAGCTATTAAACACATTCTTATAACATATGATCTTAGCTATTAAACACATTCTTATGTCATATCATGTGAGCGGTGTGTCTTGGTCGTGATCGTATGGTAGTTGGATTTACAACTACCTATGAAATCAGTGTGTATCACCACTTATGTTGTGAGTTGGAATCCCATTCATGGCGAGGTGTACTCACTACAACATTATGTGATAAAGTTTGTCAATGACATGCGACAGGTCAGCGGTTTCCTCAGGGTACTCCAGATTCCTCCACCAATAAAACTGATCTCCACAATATTACTGAAATATTGTTGAATGTTGAACACCATAACCCTAACGCTAAACCCTATCATGTGAGCTGTTAACCACAATCTTATGTCACATCACGTTAGCTGTTAAACACATTATTATGTCATATCATGTTAGCTGTTAAACATATTCTTATGTCATATCATGTTAGCTGTTAAACATATTCTTATGTCATATCATGTCATCTGTTAAACACATTCTTATGTCACATCATGTTAGCTGATAAACACATTATTATGTCATATGTTAACTGTTAAACATATTCATATGTCTTATAATGCTAGCTGTTAAGCACATTCATATGTCATCTGTTAAACACATTCTTATGTCACATCATGTTAGCTGTTAACCACATTCTTATGTTTTATAATGTGAGCTGTTAAATGTATTCTTATGTCATATCATGTTAACTGTTAAACACATTCATATGTCTTATAATGTTAGCTGTTAAACACATTCATATATCATCTGTTAAACACATTATTATGTCACATCATGTTAGCTGTTAAACACATTCTTATGTCACATCATGTTAGCTGCTAAATGTATTCTTATGTCACATCATGTTAGCTGTTAAAAACATTTTTATGTCACATCATGTTAGCTGTTAAACACATTCTTATGTCACATCATGTTATCTGTTAAACACATTCTTATGTCACATCATGTTAGCTGTTAACCATATTCTTATGTTTTATAATGTGAGCTGTTAAATGTATTCTTATGTCATATCATGTTAACTGTTAAACACATTCATATGTCTTATAATGTTAGCTGTTAAACACATTCATATATCATCTGTTAAACACATTCTTATGTCACATCATGTTAGCTGTTAAACACATTCTTATGTCACATCATGTTAGCTGTTAAACGTATTCTTATGTCACATCATGTTAGCTGTTAAACACATTCTTATGTCACATCATGTTAGCTGCTAAACATATTCTTATGTCACATTATGTTAGCTGTTAAACACATTATGTCACATCATGTTAGCTGTTAAGCACATTCTTATGTCACATCATGTCATCTGTTAAACACATTCTTATGTCACATCATGTTAGCTGTTAACCACATTCTTATGTTTTATAATGTGAGCTGTTAAATGTATTCTTATGTCATATCATGTTAACTGTTAAACACATTCATATGTCTTATAATGTTAGCTGTTAAACACATTCATATATCATCTGTTAAACACATTCTTATGTCACATCATGTTAGCTGCTAAATGTATTCTTATGTCACATCATGTTAGCTGTTAAACACATTCTTATGTCACATCATGTTAGCTGTTAAACACATTCTTATGTCACATCATGGTATCTGTTAAACACATTCTTATGTCACATCATGTTAGCTGTTAACCACATTCTTATGTTTTATAATGTGAGCTGTTAAAAGTATTCTTATGTCATATCATGTTAACTGTTAAACACATTCATATTTCTTATAATGTTAGCTGTTAAACACATTCATATATCATCTGTTAAACACATTATTATGTCACATCATGTTAGCTGTTAAACACATTCTTATGTCACATCATGTTAGCTGTTAAACACATTCTTATGTCACATCATGTTAGCTGTTAAACGTATTCTTATGTCACATCATGTTAGCTGTTAAACAGATTCTTATGTCACATCATGTTAGCTGCTAAACGTATTCTTATGTCACATTATGTTAGCTGTTAAACACATTATGTCACATCATGTTAGCTGTTAAGCACATTCTTATGTCACATCATGTTAGCTGTTAAACACATTCTTATGTCACATCATGTTAGCTGTTAAACACATAGCTATGTCATATCATACTAGCTTTTAAACACATTCTTGTTATGTCATCTTGTAAAACACATTCATATGCCATGGTATACATGTAAGTTAGCTGTTACAAGATTACACTCTATGACATTTTCAGGTCTAAATTGTTCATGCTCTTTTATAAATTACCAGTACGATAGCAGTCTTTATTAAAAATATTTCACATTAATCCATACATACAGCCAAGTAGTATGAAAATATACCTAAGATTAAGGAAATACAACAAAACTTTAATATCTCCAATACAGATTTCCAGCATTAACAAAAATCTTACCAGAATATCTTCTATACAGCTTTCCAACATTAACAAAAACTTACCAGAATATCTTCTATACAGCTTTCCAGGATTAACAAAAATCTTACCAGAATATCTTCTATACAGCTTTCCAACATTAACAAAATCTTACCAGAATATCTTCTATACAACTTTCCAGGATTAACAAAAATCTTACCAGAATATCTTCTATACAGCTTTCCAACATTAACAAAATCTTACTAGAATATCTTCTATACAGCTTTCCATGATTAACAAAAATCTTAACAGAATATCTTCTATACAGCTTTCCAACATTAACAAAATCTTACCAGAATATCTTCTATACAGCTTTCCAACATTAACAAAATCTTACCAGAATATCTTCTATACAGCTTTCCATGATTAACTCAAACTTAGAATCAGGTAATGCACGACATTTTTGGGCCACAGGTCTGACTTCTATATAAGATAAACAAATTGTCTCTGCTTGGTCTTTAGTTATACCACTTGGTGTTGGCCAAGTTTTTTCCTGAGAATATACAAAATTATGTGTTGATAAGTTTGTAGATTTAGATGGTTTATAATATAACTTATATACAACACCAAGATGTGGCATTTAAAAAGTAAATAAAATAATACCCACTTCTATAATTAATTCACATTCTCTATACTAAACTTCAGTAAGGAGAACTGTTTGAAGATACCAAAGGGGTAATCAGAAGTCATATATCTAAGATACCAAAGGGGTAATCAGAAGTCATATATCTAAGATACCAAAGGGGTAATCAGAAGTCATATATCTAAGATACCAAAGGGGTCAGAAGTCATATATCTAAGATACCAAAGGGGTAATCAGAAGTCATATATCTAAGATACCAAAGGGGTAATCAGAAGTCATATATCTAAGATACCAAAGGGGTAATCAGAAGTCATATATCTAAGATACCAAAGGGGTAATCAGAAGTCATATATCTAAGATACCAAAGGGGTAATCAGAAGTCATATATCTAAGATACCAAAGGGGTAATCAGAAGTCATATATCTAAGATACCAAAGGGGTAATCAGAAGTCATATATCTAAGATACCAAAGGGGTAATCAGAAGTCATATATCTAAGATACCAAAGGGGTAATCATAAGTCATATATCTAAGATACCAAAGGGGTCAGAAGTCATATATCTAAGATACCAAAGGGGTAATCAGAAGTCATATATCTAAGATACCAAAGGGGTCAGAAGTCACATATCTAAGATACCAAAGGGGTAATCAGAAGTCATATATCTAAGATACCAAAGGGGTCAGAAGTCATATATCTAAGATATCAAACGGGTAATCAGAAGTCATATATCTAAGATACCAAAGGGGTAATCAGAAGTCATATATCTAAGATACCAAAGGGGTCAGAAGTCATATATCAAAACAAGGATAGACAACACAATAGGCAAAATAAAAAGTACTAACAATGATATACCAAACACTACACAGAATACTAAAGATTGAGTTACAGAACCCTAATAAAAACTGTGGACAAACTCAAGTGAAATCTCAGTTTATTTTTTTTTATTGTATATACTTGTTATTTAGACACATAAACAAATATATTTGAAAGTTAAAACAAAAGGTGTATAACACCAAACAGAGGGAGAGAAAGGGGGATAACTTCAATTAGAGGGAAAGAAAGGGGGATAACTTCAATTAGAGGGAAAGAAAGGGAGATAACTTCAATATTTCAAAAAAGTAACACTTGTTTGTGTATACTTTTTGTGACTTTTAAGTGATATAAATATTTAGAATATTTTTAAAAAGGATACAATACTGTATACATGGTCAATTTCATGATTCCATTTTTATAAAGCATTTGTATGGGCCAATGGGGGGTGTTAATTTGTATGAAAAAATTATCATTCTCAATTGTTGAACACTTATATTGAAAACTTTTCATGTGGGTGTTTATTTTTGTCGATTTTATTGATAATATTTCATTCCATGCGTATGAATCTATGAGCAATGATAGTGTGTAATCAATATGTCCACACATGCCAACAAGTTTTACAGCTTCGATGAAAACAATTGGAAATTTAAATGAAGGACGAGTTTCTGAGTTTTGAAAACTTGAAATCCTACATGTCACATTTACAACAATACACAAAAATAATTAAAATGCCTACCTTGCAAACTTATTTTAGTTAAATTTGATCAAAATTGAAGTGTACAACATGCCAAAGAACGCCTGATTTTATGTTTTAAATGACGTCATGTTGTTTATGTGACAAAGTCGTCAACAACATTTCGCAGAATTTTAATTTGTGAGATTTTTGTTATGCTAGTGAAATGATTCAATTTAGAATAAACAAGTGCTTGATTTTAATGTATAAATAAAATGAAACAATTCAAACAATTTATAAAACTTTAAAAGAGCTACAACTTTATTTCCATCAGTTTAATTGTTTCAGTTTACAATCGTGTGAGTATTTAGCTTAACACAACAAGGGACGTAAACGATAACACATTTATAGTTGGGTAAAAGTAGTTCCAGCGGGAAAAAACTGATATCTCACATGTGAGATACCGGAATTTATTTCACGGATAAATCCCCATAAATCACACCTATCTATATAATAATATTAAATACTCACAGTTTGTAGATAGTTGATATCAAATTCAAACACAATAATTGTTCCTGTAGATACACATCTAGAGACTGGTGACTCAGCATTAGCTATCAGTTCTGTAGTCACATCTTTTCTACCTATTATGAACATCAAATATACTTTCATTAAATATTTTTTTTGTAATTTATAACTTTTTATTTGATCTGAATGAGATTTTGTCAGTATCACCAGACTAACTATATTGATCTGAAACTCTGAAACACACTATGATGTAGTGCTTTCAATAGAAGCTTGTTGCTACCGAAAACGGGCGTCTATATGATAGTCAATTGCCGGCTACTTTTTTTCAACAACAAAACAAAGAAGAAGACATGGAGATAATTATGAATGTCAATGCTATACATAGCCACATTGATTATTCCCGCTATTTCCGATATGGATTCATTTTTTCATTCATCCTTGTTAATCTTAATTTTATGTTTGTATGTTGTGTTAAACAATCGTCCTCTGGGTGCAGCAACTCAAAAATCACAAAATATTATCTTATATATATATATATATATATATATAACTGATGGTCATCTGACAATTTTTCAAATCAGATTACAGACGCTGATGAAGCTTGTTGGTCAAGCGAAATATCCATTGATTTAATTATAATTATAGTCTTTTTGTAGACTTATAGTTATTTTTGTTACATTTTAACATCTTTTTTTGATATCGGTGTCCTAACATCTTAGACGTTTATATATATATATATATATATAGGGAGTGGATGTGGTCGAGTGGTCTAGGGCGCTGGACGTAAGGCTAAGCCAATGGTGCTGCAGTGTATCAATGGTGTGGGTTCAAATCCCGTCGAGGGAAGAACAAAAATTTGACAGCTCTAAAATCTAATTCTAACGCTGGCCAAGGTAGTAACTCTATTGCCTCCTGTTGCAAATAGTCTTGCACTATACAGGGCCCAATGTGGTGTAGCATCGTCATCCATTAGAATTGGTCGACTTGCTCATGGATGACCATCAAAGTGAGGCACAACTAATGGGCGCAGGATCTCAACACGGTACTTTTGTCCTGCTAAAGTCCCATCAAGGACATACAAGTCAATCTTACAGTTTAGAGAAAAGCATCTCCAAACAGTAACACCACCTCCACCAAATGCAGTTGTGCCCACAATATGTTCCTGTAGAAATGCTGTGTTTCTTTGTCTCCATACGCGGACACGGCCATCAACTGGAATCACATAAAAGCGACTTTCCTCCAACCAGTGCACTCTCTGCCATGACCTGTTATTCCATCCCATATGGTCACGTGTCCATTGAATCCTGGCTGTTTTGTGACATTTTGTCAGTAGCGGACATTTGGTCGGTCTCCTAGCACGAAACCTTGCATTGTTAAGACGTCTGTTGACGGTCCGTCTGCTAATACGCCCATTGACAATCTATCGGCTTCGCAGTGTGCTTTCAGTACTGAATGGTTGTTGTCTGGTGAGCCTTGTAAGGAGTGTATCATCTCTTGGCGTCGTTTTCATAGACATTCCTGTCCTGTACCGTTCTTTTACACTTCCGGTTTGGTTCACGTGCTGCTTCAATCGAACAATTGCCGAGTGGCTTACATTGTCAGCAGTCTGTCTGTATGACATACCACCGTTTATCATTCCAACCGCTTGCAATCTCTCTGCATCTGATAGTTTTTGACGTGCCATGTTGAAATAAAGTTTAGAAAGTTTAAGGTTTTACCTGTATGGCATGTGTAGATACTGGTTAGAAACCCCCACCAAACTTGAGTTTTGTAAAGGTACAACTGAACTGATGAAAGCCTGTTTCGTCGTTCTTTCATTGATCGATAGATAAAGAATTACAGGTACCATGAAAGAATATATGTTTATGTATAAGACATATATATTTAAGCAAGAAAAAAGCGTGATATAAAAAATATTTTCAATGTCAAATTTGGTGGTCCCTAACTTATGGCCAAGTGTATATATAGGTATTAAACACTGGTGGTCCCTAACTTATGGCTAAGTGTATATATAGGTATTAAACACATAAAATTAGAAAGCATCACACCATCATTCATAGGTAGTTTAGGTTTATTGAGTTCAATGCTCATGATTTCTGAGAATACAGATATATGATCTGGTATCAGCCTTCTAGAATTTCCATAGACATCAAAAACACAAAACATAACATGATCATTATAACATTGATAATCGCCATCTTTCAATTCCAGATCTGTACAAAAACAAACATGGTTAAAGGCAATTCACTGATCATTCATGTGCAGTCCAAAATATGTAAGTTAAAAATATTCATATTTTATTTCATAGATAGCTGTTGAAGAAACTTGTCATCCCTCATACCTTATAAACTGAAAAGAAATGGTTGCTAAAACTATAAATCATTACCCCTTTTCTTCTTTGATTTTCCCTTCTTTCTCTTTTCTATTTCTTCACACGCCTGATAATCCAGTCCCTTGCCACACTCCTCCACATGACCCTCCTTACAATTACAGTATGTATCAGTTGTAATAGTCTTAGCTTTGGTTGGACAATACCCTCGGTATAAACTCTCATTCTGTGGTACCCTAAGGAGAGAAAACATCAGTGTTGAGATTACAAATGTAACAGAGATCTCACTTAAATTCCACGATTATTAAGAATGAAAAATAACAGAGATCTCACTTAAATTCCACAATTATGAAAAATGTCAGAAGGCAATAGAAGAAAAATGGAGAGAAGTCAAATATAATAGTAAACACCTCATTTTTTAAATTCTCTTTTATAGTTATCCTAATTTTTTTGTATATGGGTATCCATTTTTATAGCTATCCTAATTTTTTTGTATATGGGTATCCATTTTTATAGTTATCCTATTTTTTTTTGCATACGAGTATCCATTTTTTTAGTTATCCGAATTTTTTTGTATATGGGTATCCATTTTTATAGTTATCCTATTTTTTTTGTATATGAGTATCCATTTTTTTAGTTATCCGAATTTCTTGTATATGGGTATCCATTTTAATAGTTATCCTAATTTTTTGTATATGGGTATCCATTTTTATAGTTATCCTAATTTTTGTATATGGGTATCCATTTTTATAGTTATCCTAAGTTTTTGTTTATAAGTATCCTAATTTTTTGTATATGGGTATTCATTTTTTTAGGTATCCTAATTTTTTGTATATGGGTATCCATTTTTATAGTTATTCTAATTTTTGGTATATGGGTATCCATTTTTATAGTTATCCTAATTTTTTGTGTATAGGTATCCATTTTTATAGTTATCCTAAATATTTGTATATGGGTATTCATTTTTATAGTTATCCTAATTTTTTGCATATGGGTATCCATTTTTATAGTTATCCTAATTTTTTGCATATGGGTATCCATTTTTATAGTTATTCTAATTTTTTGTATATGGGTATCCATTTTTATAGTTATCCTAATTTTTTGTATATGGGTATCCATTTTTATAGCGTCTAATTTTTTGTATATGGGTATCCATTTATATCATCAATTATTGATTGATTTTGGATTTTGTCTGTATGATATAGCTTTAATTTTGTACAGAAAATGTATGTTACTATTTGCAATATATATATATATATATATATGTATATGCTCAAATGTGTGTATACTGAACATATTTTCATAATAACCAAATAAATTTGAACTCTTATCAATAATAAAATTATACATTTATAACAATATATGGACATACTAATTGGCCTGCCAAGATAGGAACAGATTTAAAAATTAAAACATAAAATCCCCCCTCCCCAATTGAGTTATTTTTAATTTCTAAATGAGCCCAGTGAAAACCAATTAAACTTGAATGCTTAGTAGAAATCTGATCAACAAACAGACTCTTAATGCTTCAAATTTGTACAACATTTAACAGCCTGATTCAAATATCTGTCTAAAAAATCCTAAAACAATCATTTATACATACCTCCAGTCATTTGAGAAGAAATTGGGTTCTTTTTTATTGCTTCCAAAAATGTCTCCATTTCTCAGCGTTAAATCATTTGATTTATCATCATCAAATACACCACATAAACCTTGAATTAAAATGTCACATTGATAATATTTATATAACGAGCCAGTATATATCTAACTGAGACATCGAGAACTAGCTGACAAGTAAAACCTCGTAAATAAGTGTGCATCACTAGCTGGTGGTGAATTTTGTCAGAGAATTTGTACACACAATATCTAAGATCATCTCCAGAGCCCAACATCAAATTAACAATAATATCCTTGATTAAGTAGTATCTAATCTTGTCAGGATAAAATAAGGTAGGCTTGACTAAGAACCATAATTGGTAACATGTTTGAAAAGTTCCAAACTACTTGTGGGTTTGAAGACCTGTTTTGTAGATTTGTAAGAACAGTATATACATTGTAACCGTTACAAAAGGTTACATTTGTTGTCCCTACGTAATTTTTCACTTTTGCAGAGGCAGTCACAAGTAGTTACACTAGGTGTCTCATCACTAAATCATTTCTATACAGTTTTTAAAATATTGTTGAACTTGTTCTTGTCATGCATATGCATATGATATTTGCTGTAACAACCAATCAATCACATCATTTCTGACCACATCCATAAACATTTCCTCCTTCTTTTGCCATCCTCCCCATTGATTTGACATTGAATAAGATAAACAAACAATCAACCAATCAATCACATCATTTCTGACCACATCCATAAACATTTCCTCCTTCTTTTTCCATCCTCCCCATTGATTTGACATTGAATAAGATAAACAAACAATCAACCAATCAATCACATCATTTCTGACCACACCCATAAACATTTACTCCTTCTCTTGCCCCCCCCATTGATTTTACTTTAAATAATATACCTTCAGTAAGACCATAATCTGATGATGAAGACTTCACCTGTACATTTATAAACTGGCTTAAACGTTTCTTTCCTCTAGACACTTTAACATAAGCTCCTGTTGGTAGGTAGATCTGTCAAAGATATCAGTATCAACAGTTTAATGTTTTACACATATCAAAAGTTAAATACAATACAAAGCAAAAAAAAAAAAAAAAAAAAGTTAATATTGCTGCTTCTAATCTTATAATCACTAAAAGGTCTTCAACGATTAGCAGAACAGTGTGAGATTGCCCCTAATCAATAGATTATCAAAACAGTGTGAGATTGCCCCTAATCAATAGATTATCAGAACAGTGTGAGATTGCCTATAATCAATAGATGTTACAGAACAGTGTGAGATTGCCCCTAATCAATAGATTAGCAGAACAGTGTGAGATTGCCCCTAATCAATAGATTATCAAAACAGTGTGAGATTGCCCCTAATCAATAGATTATCAGAACAGTGTGAGATTGCCTCTAATCAATAGATGTTACAGAACAGTGTGAGATTGCCCCTAATCAATAGATTAGCAGAACAGTGTGAGATTGCCCCTAATCAATAGATTATCAAAACAGTGTGAGATTGCCCCTAATCAATAGATTATCAGAACAGTGTGAGATTGCCTCTAATCAATAGATGTTACAGAACAGTGTGAAATTGCCCCTAATCAATAGATTAGCAGAACAGTGTGAGATTGCCCATAATCAATAGATGTTACAGAACAGTGTGAGATGGCCCCTAATCAATAGATTAGCAGAACAGTGTGAGATTGCCCCTAATCAATAGATTAGCAGAACAGTGTGAGATTGCTCCTAATCAATAGATTATCAGAACAGTGTGAGATTGCTTCTAATCAATAGATGTTACAGAACAGTGTGAGATTGCCCCTAATCAATAGATTAGCAGAACAGTGTGAGATGGCCCCTAATCAATAGATTAGCAGAACAGTGTGAGATTGCCTCTAATCAATAGATTAGCAGAACAGTGTGAGATTGTCCCTAATCAATAGATGTTACAGAACAGTGTGAGATGGCCCCTAATCAATAGATGGTACAGAACAGTGTGAGATTGCCCCTAATCAATAGATGTTACAGAACAGTGTGAGATTGCCCCTAATCAATAGATTAGCAGAACAGTGTGAGACGGCTCATAATCAATAGATGTTACAGAACAGTGTGAGATTGGCCCTAATCAATAGATGTTACAGAACAGTGTGAGATTCCCCCTAATCAATAGATGTTACAGAACAGTGCGAGATTGCCCCTAATCAATAGATGTTACAGAACAGTGTGAGATTGCCCCCAATCAATAGATGTTACAGAACAGTGTGAGATGGCCCCTAATCAATAGATGTTACAGAACAGTGTGAGATGGCCCCTAATCAATAGATGTTACAGAACAGTGTGAGATGGCCCCTAATCAATAGATGTTACAGAACAGTGTGAGATGGCCCCTAATCAATAGATGTTACACAACAGTGTGAGATGGCCCCTAATCAATAGATGTTACAGAACAGTGTGAGATTGCCCCTAATCAATAGATGTTACAGAACAGTGTGAGATGGCCCCTAATCAATAGATGTTACAGATTAGTGTGAGATTGCCCCTAATCAATAGATGTTACAGAACAGTGTGAGATTGCCCCTAATCAATAGATGTTACAGAACAGTGTGAGATGGCCCCTAATCAATAGATGTTACAGATTAGTGTGAGATTGCCCCTAATCAATAGATGTTACAAAACAGGGTGAGATGGCCCCTAATCAAAAGATGTTACAGAACAGTCTGAGATTGCCCCTAATCAATAGATTCTTTACTCACACGTTGATATGAATGTACTTTATGTTAGTTTAGTTCATATGTTCAAGCAGCACTTTGTGAATGCTAGGGGACAATCAGTAGCGGAGAAAGAAACCTTATAATAACTGAAAGCTCTTCAGAAATCTGCAAAATTGTCCAATACTTCACTCTCAAGTTCTCTGAAAGAGAATTCCAATAGCCCTGTCTTCATCATGTACATTGAACCCAATCCACATCTTCTCTTATGTCAAAATCCTACACACAATTTCCATGATATAACGTACCGTATAATATTTTCCTCCCCCTCGTCTTTCTACAATAGTTCCCTCTGTCAGGTCTCCATTTAAGAACATCTTGACGTCTAACGGTTTTCTCTTCTTTTTGCCTTTTTTAGTTTTAGTATTGTGACTCTGTTCACATTGGTCAATAAGAATAACATCATCACCAGATTGTACAGCTACGGCACAATTACATGAGGCATGTCCGTTACAATTCAGGAAAAATGTATGTACCTAAATAGTCATAAATATAAAAATTAGACTTCTTATTGTCCTTCAATTAAACTTTTTTCTTTTAATTTTTCCTATTATTCTACAGAATATTTTATTTATGTATAAAATATATATAATTTTCAAACCTAAAAAGAAACAGTTACTGTCAAATTACAGAGCATAAAGTATTGTTTTAATCTTCTTTTTAAAAAATCTTACAAGAAATATAGAAGAATTTAATCTGGATTTTAAAATGTGTTAAAAAAATTGTTAATTCAAATAAAGAGCATAAAGAGAATTAATTCTGAATACCTTTATAATGTTATGTAAATAATTTCCTGTTTTAACCTAAACAGATTTAAAATTTGTGTATTGTGATATCTAAAATCTATAAATGATGTATACATTCATCTTAGTGTCCTCTAGACTAAACAAGTTATATATGGCATAGAGTGTAGCAAAACAACAACAATGACAAGGGAGATAAGTACTAATAGATTCAGCAATAACAAATTTTAACATAAAATGTAATGGATTCACTTACAGCAAAAGGTAGAGTCTTGTGTCTGTACAAAACAAACTCTCCCTCATAGAAATTATTGTAACGTCTGTTAAAGAAAAAAACACATTTACATATATCTAGAAAAATACAATTGTAACATCATATATATATAAAAATAGGAGATAACTGTATTGAATTTCAAACTTTGTGGACATAAATTGTTCATTTTACGCTTGCAAATTTGAGTTTACCTAGCGAAGCGTAGCCGAGCTAGATAAACAGATATTTGCAACCGTAAATCCAAGATTTACGTTCGCAAAGCCTAAAATACAATACTGTAAGTTATCTCCATTCTAATGCAATACTAAACATAAAAATGTATTCTTGCATTTCCCTGGGTCTAATAATCACAAAAATTAAAATTCCGTAAAATGTTGCTGATGACTTCGTCACATAAACAACATGTCATATGAAGACTTCCAGATAAAAAGTACAGATCAGATGTTTTTTGGCTTTATGTACGCTTCAATTTTGATAAAATTGAACTAAAATAAGTTTGCAAGGTAGGTATTTTAATAATTTTTGTGCATTGTTGTAAATATGACATGCAGGATTTCATGTTTTAAAGAATGCGGATACTTCCAGCCGGATTCCTCAGTTATGACTTGTAGATTGAGAATTTTACATAGAATAGTAACCAATCAAATATGATGATACAAACAAACTGCAACTGTTAAGAAAGGCTATAGACAACTTTGATTTAACTAGAATTCCACCAACAACTGCATGGAATCAAAATGTCCTAGCTAGCTTTACAAGACAAATACTATGTTCTACATAATGAACTTACTTCCCATCAAACGTAGTAATATGTGGATCATTGATTGATTTACACATGGACGTTCTGTCTCGGTCTTTTACTTCAAGCTGAAACATTTTAAATATATCAAAATACATTAGAAAATATCAATCAAAACATTTAAAGATGAATTAAAAGAACATTTAGTGACAATGTAAAAGTAAAACAAGTCCTGGTGTTAAATTGGTCCAAGGACATTTCAAACAAGGAAAATTTGTAACCTTGAATTTATTTGACTAGAAATATTGGTTTATCTGGTCTTATTTTACTTGGGCCAATTTGTTTCTTACATAAACAGATTAATGATTTGTTAAAGTGATATAAACCTATAACAATATTATAACCACAGAGTTCCCTCCCCTGGCTGATTATGATGTAAGACCTAAACGTCTCCATCTTTTACACTGACACACAAATTAATGGTAACAAAAACACTGCCTACCTCCACCATTCCAAGTTGTACTGAATAAAACAAAATGTTTGAAGCTTTGAAGTGTAAATCTACTCTGATATCCCTCTTTTGGTTTTTATCTTTCAGTGAGTCAATGGAAGCCTTGACTGGAATACGGATAATATTTCTCCAGTTTTCACGTGTGATCCTGTACTGACAAGGGTTCGTAGCATCTTCTTCATCCAAGACACCAAACACAGCTTGAACTATCTCCTCTCTGGTACTTGGACATTTCTTTTCCTTTCCATGCATCAGTTGTGTTGTCACATAAATGTTACAATATTTTTCACGATCGTCATCCTTGCAGAACATATATGGTGGGACAGTTACACTGATCTCTATATAACCAGGATTCAATCCCTCATATACTGTAAGTTCTGTTGTCTTAATCTACAAACAGATGAAATGGTTCAATCAGGTATTTCATAAGAATACTTTTTAAAAATAAACATTTTTCCTATGTTAAATGTGTTCTGTGGTGGCAGATATCCTGGATTATTCATATAGAGTTTATGTTGAATCAAATATTTAGTTACTAAGAAAAATTATGTTTTAATTTTTCAATAAAGTCACATGCTAAAATTATATCTGCTGGAGTCAGCCATCTTTGATTCATGCAAAAAGCAGAAATTTTGCAAATTTGGAAATTGCAGCCAAATTTGCTTTCAATGGAATCGTTGGCTTCAGAGAAGCAGAATTGAGAACCATGGTAAGTAACATCTCTACCAGGTTTGGTTCTATCTGAGTCAATCATTTGTGTGAACAAAAAATTATCAAAAAGTCTTCCAATTCCCCATACCTATTTGTTTGATACGTTTCACAGAAATAAATAAGAATGTTTCTTCCCACCATGAATCTCTCTATAATCATTTAACAGTCAGTATTGTATTTATAAAGTCTCCACTATTAGCTCCATGTGTAACATACCTTGATATCAGCTACCAGTACAAGACTCTTTCTCCAGGGAGAACAATCACTATTGACTGGTCTACATGCTCTAACTGAACAAGATAACTGAAAAGATCAATGATATCTTTAGATAAAAATACTGGAAGAATGTGTCCAGCTAAAAGCAGCCATGGCAGTCTTCACTAAGAATTTACAATATAATAGCAGAAATACCTTTGATTTTATTGTAATTTTACACCTTGAAGAACAACGCAGACTGAAACTTTAGAGTTGTTGAAGGGAATTATACCTTGAAGAACACCGCAGACTGAAACTTTAGAGTTGTTGAAGGGAATTATACCTTGAAGAACACCCCAGACTGAAACTTTTAGAGTTGTTGAAGGGAATTACACCTTGAAGAACACTGCAGACTGAAACTTTAGAGTTGTTGAAGGGAATTACACCTTGAAGAACACCTCAGGCTGAAACTTTAGAGTTGTTGAAGGGAATTATACCTTGAAGAACACCGCAGGCTGAAACATTAGAGTTGTTGCAGGGAATTATACCTTGAAGAACACAGCAGGCTGAAACTCTAGAGTTGTTGAAGGGAATTATACCTTGAAGAACACAGCAGGCTGAAACTCTAGATTTGTTGAAGGGAATTACACCTTGAAGAACACTGCAGGCTGAAACTTTAGAGTTGTTGAAGGGAATTATACCTTGAAGAACACTGCAGGCTGAAACTTTAGAGTTGTTGAAGGGAATTACACCTTGAAGAACACCTCAGGCTGAAACTTTAGAGTTGTTGAAGGGAATTATATCTTGAAGAACACTGCAGAATGAAACTTTAGAGATGTTGAAGGGAATTACACCTTGAAGAACACCTCAGGCTGAAACTTTAGAGTTGTTGAAGGGAATTATACCTTGAAGAACAACGCAGGCTAACACTTAGAATTGTTGAAGGGAATTACACCTTGAAGAACACCGCAGGCTGAAACTTTAGAGTTGTTGAAGGGAATTATACCTTGAAGAACACTGCAGGCTGAAACTTTAGAGTTGTTGAAGGGAATTATACCTTGAAGAAAAAACACAGGCTGAAACTTTAGAGTTGTTGAAGGGAATTATACCTTGAAGAACACTGCAGGCTGAAACTTTAGAGTTGTTGAAGGGAATTATATCTTGAAGAACACTGCAGAATGAAACTTTAGAGTTGTTGAAGGGAATTACACCTTGAAGAACACCGCAGGCTGAAACTTTAGAGTTGTTGAAGGGAATTATACCTTGAAGAACACTGCAGGCTGAAACTTTAGAGTTGTTGAAGGGAATTATACCTTGAAGAAAAAACACAGGCTGAAACTTTAGAGTTGTTGAAGGGAATTATACCTTGAAGAACACTGCAGGCTGAAACTTTAGAGTTGTTGAAGGGAATTATATCTTGAAGAACACTGCAGAATGAAACTTTAGAGACCTTGAAGGGAATTACACCTTGAAGAACACCTCAGGCTGAAACTTTAGAGTTGTTGAAGGGAATTATACCTTGAAGAACACTGCAGGCTGAAACTTTAGAGTTGTTGAAGGGAATTATACCTTGAAGAAAAAACACAGGCTGAAACTTTAGAGTTGTTGAAGGGAATTATACCTTGAAGAACACCACAGGCTGAAACTTTAGAGTTGTTGAAGGGAATTATACCTTGAAGAACAACGCAGGCTAACACTAAGAGTTGTTGAAGGGAATTATACCTTGAAGAACAACGCAGGCTGCAACTTTAGAGTTGTTGAAGGGAATTATACCTTGAAGAACACAGCAGGCTGAAACTCTAGAGTTGTTGAAGGGAATTACACCTTGAAGAACACCTCAGGCTGAAACTTTAGAGTTGTTGAAGGGAATTATACCTTGAAGAACACCACAGGCTGAAACTTTAGAGTTGTTGAAGGGAATTATACCTTGAAGAACAATGCAGGCTAACACTAAGAGTTGTTGAAGGGAATTATACCTTGAAGAACAACGCAGGCTGCAACTTTAGAGTTGTTGAAGGGAATTATACCTTGAAGAACACAGCAGGCTGAAACTCTAGAGTTGTTGAAGGGAATTACAACTTGAAGAACACCGCAGTCTGAAATTTTAGAGTTGTTGAAGGGAATTATACCTTGAAGAACACCGCAGGCTGAAACTTTAGAGTTGTTGAAGGGAATTATACCTTGAAGAAAAAACACAGGCTGAAACTTTAGAGTTGTTGAAGGGAATTATACCTTGAAGAACAACGCAGGCTGCAACTTTAGAGTTGTTGAAGGGAATTATACCTTGAAGAACACTGCAGGCTGAAACTTTAGAGTTGTTGAAGGGAATTACACCTTGAAGAACACCGCAGGCTGAAACTTTAGAGTTGTTGAAGGGAATTATACCTTGAAGAAAAAACACAGGCTGAAACTTTAGAGTTGTTGAAGGGAATTATACCTTGAAGAACAACGCAGGCTGAAACTTAGAGCTGTAGAAGGGAATTATACCTTGAAGAACAATGCAGGCTGAAACTTTAGAGTTGTTGAAGGGAATTATATCTTGAAGAACACTGCAGACTGAAACTTTAGAGATGTTGAAGGGAATTATACCTTGAAGAACACCGCAGACTGAAACTTTAGAGTTGTTGAAGGGAATTATACCTTGAAGAACAACGCAGGCTGAAACTTAGAGTTGTTGAAGGGAATTACACCTTGAAGAACAATGCAGACTGAAACTTTTAGAGTTGCTGAAGGGAATTATTTTAACACTAACAAATATATAACTTCCTCTTTTACTTTGGGAAAATTGGATCAGATAGAAAAATACAAAGTAAAAAACAAACCTGGTCTCTATATTTAAGTTTCTCAGTTATGTTGTATTCATCTAACTGGTGTTCATATACTCCCATCTCTAGTTCCTCTGATGCTAGAAGGTCATCATTCTTCTGCCATTCAACAGAGTAAATTAATCCATCTTCATCTAGTTTGTCAAACTGACACACAAATACAAACGCTGTACTGTTAACCTTCTCCTCAATAGATAAAATTGGCCTCTTTTTGAACTCAGGTGAATCTGTAAAATGAAATTAAAAAAAATCATATGCCAATCTGATGTAAGTTAAGAGCATCAAGTAATCTAAATTCCTCTGTTCCTTGAACCTTCATAGAACCCTGGAATTAATAAAGAAGTCTGGAAACCTGATGTTTATAAATTAGATGTAAAGGCAATGGAACCAGTATATGCTAGTCACAGACTGTATACACATACTAGTAACTAACATACATTAAATGTACATAATATGGGAACTAAAGATAAAACAGTTTATTTGTATATGTATCTTCTCTTTTAGTTCTACAGGACTGTACCTGCCTTTATATCAAATAGTCTTGATGGATTCAATTATAAAGTAAGCTTAATAACATCAGTATAGTTTTTAAAATTATGGTCTTATTTAACAAAATGATTTAAAAATGAACGACACAAAAAACACCAATCAAAATTATTATATAGTTGTGCAGGTATATTTTATTTCATTTGACAATGAAGAAAGAAATGACACTCATCATCAATGTTACTTTTACATCTAATATGCATCCTTTATTCTCTTGATAAATATAATAAGTAGCTGATAAGGACCACAAAAATTAGGGACATGATTACCAGTATGGTCAGTAACCCACAAAACATGTTCATTAATGGACATTAAACTTGAAACCATACTAAATAAAAAGGGTAAACATGTTGTAAGAATATAAGCCTTTACCCCATTCATTAATACAACACTAGTCTTTGTATTATAAAGATACTTACCTACTGTAACATTCAAGTTATTCACCATGTCTTTGGTACCCTCTGCTATGTCCCATCCATCTATAACCATATTACACCACACTCCAGTATTTATTGGTCTTCCAAAATAGAAAATGGAGGAAACTACAGCTATTGTTGTTCTGCGATAGAATATTTTAGTGTGAGCAACTCGTAGTCCATCAAAATATAGCTCAAGTCCTCCCTGGACGCTCCAAGAGAATTCTATATTGACAAAGGTATTCAGGTATTTATTAAACGGTACATAAACTGTCCATATTTTTGTACTAGTGCTAACAGTAAGGTACAGACGTTTGTTGCGGTACCACATGGAATAGCCATATTTTCCAACTTCATCACCACCATTTGAGAAAATGTACATATTTTGTTTCAATTCCAAAACTTTCAAGTTGAATTTAATAGAAAGCCCAAATTTACATTTCTCAATGTCTCCTAAGCACCTATTTGTCAAATCTCCCAGGTCAACAAAATCATCAATTCCATTCAGCAACAGAGCTAGGCCTCCTGTTGGTCCATCAGTGAAGCTTGGGTTACCAGACAGGGTAAAATTGTATGTCTTGGTTATCAAAATGTTAAAGATTATTCTCAGGAATGTTAGCCTTGTTACTGTTATATCTGTACCTGTAATATGATAACAATTAGATTGGTCAATTCTAATACAAGAAGGATGTGATTATTCAATGTTTTAGATTTTAAAATAAAAGTTATATTGGAATGTTTTGTGTGATCGTAGAAATTCAAGATTTCAAATAAAAGTTTTTTTTGACGGAAAAAACATGTCCCCTATCATTTCTCCTCTTTTTGACTATGCAGAAGTACACGAAACAATAGGATGTTGAAACAAATACACAATTAAAATAGACTTTTATTTACATACAGATGTCACATATTTTACTAATCTGAATATTAAACAACGTCAATCCAATATTTTACTTTACAAATATGTCAGCCCCTTTAATTTACAAAAAACAATTTACTAATAAACATAATCTTGAATAAAACAGAATCCTGTACAATCCAAACTTTAAATTAAGTCTAAAAGTAGGAAATCTGTGTTCAAATAACCTGTGTAAATCAAACACCTGTCTATTCCGAACACAAAAATTGATCCCAAGGAGGTTCGGTTTAGACAGGTTGACTGTAAAGAATACATGACTTCTGTTGGTAAATACAGAAAATAATTTGTTTCTTCACAACTATTTTCTTCTAGGGAATATTTTACTATATATTATATATCTATAATATTTCTCTCTATCTGATATATAAAATTCTCCCTCGAGAAAATTTGAGCTAAATTCAAAAGTTACTTTTCACAACTATTTCTATAATTAGTCAAATATATATGTTTATTGTACTAAATCCTGGAGGAGAAGCACTATTAAACCTCTAATATTTTTACCTGATATAGTAGTCCACGCTGTCTTGGAAATGTCAGGATTACAAATCTGAGCGTCATTATTTTCATTGGTGTATCCTACTCCAAAACAAACTGAATCAATACGACAAACATCATCCTGTTGTAAAACAAGAATTTATTATTAATGTAGGAATTATTTAATATTTCACAGATGAAGCTGATTGAAATCTATATCATGGCTACTGGGGCAATGGAGCTAATTGAAATCTATATCATGGCTACTGGGGCAATGGAGCTAATTGAAATCTATAGCATGGCTACTGGGGCAATGGAGATGATTGAAATCTAGATCCTGGCTACTGGGGCAATGGAGCTGATTAAAACCTAGATCCTGGCTACTGGGGCAATGGAGCTGATTGAAATCTATATCATGGCTACTGGGGCAATGGAGCTGATTGAAATCTATATCATGACTACTGGGGCAATGGAGCTGATTGAAATCTATATCATGGCTACTGGGGCAATGGAGCTGATTGAAATCTAGATATGGCTACTGGGGCAATGGAGCTGATTGAAATCTAGATCATGGCTACTGAGGTAATGGAGCTGATTGACATCTAGATCATGACTACTGGGGCAATGGAGCTGATTGAAATCTAGATCATGACTACTGGGGCAATGGAGCTGATTGAAATCTAGATCATGGCTAGGGATATGAGTCTGATTGAAATCTAGATTCTGGCTAGGGATATAAGGCTGATTGAAATCTAGATCCTGGCTAGGGATACGAGTCTGATTGAAATCTAGATCCTGGCTTGGGATATGAGTCTGATTGAAATCTAGATCCTGGCTAGGGATATGAGGCTGAGTGAAATCTAGATCCTGGCTAGGGATATGTGTCTGATTGAAATCTAGATCCTGACTTGGGATATGAGGCTGATTGAAATCTAGATCCTGGCTTGGGATATGAGGCTGAGTGAAATCTAGATCCTTCCTAGGGATATGAAGCCGATTGAAATCTAGATCCTGGCCAGGGATATGAAGCCGATTGAAATCTAGATCCTGGCTTGAGATATGAGGCTGATGGAAATCTAGATCCTGGCTTGGGATATGAGGCTGAGTGAAATCTAGATCCTGCCTAGGGATATGAAGCCGATTGAAATCTAGATCCTGGCTAGGGATATGAGGCTGATTGAAATCTAGATCCTGGATTGGGATATGAGGCTGATTGAAATCTAGATCCTGGCTCGGGATATGAGGCTGAGTGAAATCTAGATCCTGGCTAGAGATATGAAACGGATTAAAATCTAGATCCTGGCTTGGGATATGAGGCCGATTGAAATCTAGATTCTGGCTAGGGATATGAGGCTGATTGAAATCTAGATCCTGGCTAGGGATATGAAGCTGATTGAAATCTAGATCCTGGCTAGGGATATGAGGCTGATTGAATTTTAGATCCTGGCTAGGGATATGAGGCTGATTAAAATCTAGATCCTGGCTTGGGATATGAGTCTGATTAAAATCTAGATCCTGGCTAGGGATATGAAGCTGATTGAAATCTAGAACCTGGATAGGGATATGAGGCTGATTAAAATCTATATCCTGGCTCGGGATATGAGGCTGATTGAAATCTAGATCCTGGCTAGGGATATGAGTCTGATTGAAATCTAGATCCTGCCTATGGATATGAGGCTGAGTGAAATCTAGATCCTGGCTAGGAATATGAGGCTGAGTGAAATCTAGATCATGGCTAGGGGCAATGAAGCTAATTGAAATCTAGATCCTGCCTAGGGATATTAAGCTGATTGAAATCTAGTTCCTGGCTAGGGATATGAAGCTGATTAAAATCTAGATCCTGGCTAGGGATATGAAGCTGATTGAAATCTAGATCCTATCCATGATGACCCTTGGTACTACTTACTCTTGGAGTACATCCATCCACAGTACAAACATCACAGAGAGAGTTGTATTTAATCAGAGATAATATAGTTCCTGTATTGGTTCCATCATTACTGACAGACAATTTGTATCTACCAAGTCCTGGTAATGGACATACAATTGTTTCCTTATTGACATATAAAGCTGTAGTTTTCGTTATAGATCCCTGCAAAATAATGATTGGTTTGAAAAATATGAGATGGCAATTAAAGATAAACAATAGAAAATTATGGAAAACAAGCAGTGCTACATTAACATGTTTTTATCTGTTATGTGACTGTGTTCTGTGTTGTTGCTTAATGATTTATTCTGATGTTGTAATTTTGTACCATATCATTATTAAAGTACCCTTGAAGAAGACCAGAAGTGTCTAGTGGAAATCTACGGAATATTTACAAAACAGCCTTTTTTCCTTATTTTTTCCTCATAACATATATAATATAATCAGTTATACCACTGCTGGCAATGAATAATTACCTTTTAATATATACATGTTTTCTAATAGAAGTCATCAGTGTTGTTAAATGCCAATATTGGATTCAAAATGGCCACCATAGCAAACCAAAATGGTCGCCATATGGTGCAGCATGTCTTACTCTCTGTAAATATCCATTTCCATTGAAATCTTTTCATTTTTGAATCTTTAACAATACATTTTTATTTTTTTTATTTTCATATTGGTGGCCATTTTGAAAATTTTAAAATCATAAAGCACAACTTTGAGTGATGATCTATTTTTGTGTCAAGTTTCAAAAGGATCCGCTGTACGGTTTCCGTTTAACATTTTTTGCACCTTGGTTACCATGGCAACGGCTGCCATTTTGAATTTTTTCAACCCCCCCAAAAGCTGCCACACACTATGGTGGATATTCCTACAAAGTTTCATGAAGTTTGATGAAAGGAATCCCAAAAAAATTTAAATGGCCCCCTTTTTTGTTTCCATGGCAACTGCGGCAAAGTTTGTCCAACCGATTCCGATTTTTTTGGCTGATCTCGTTCCACTAGATGTGGATGTTGTTCCTATCAAGTTTCATCAATTTCTGTTTGGCGAGTAACCTGCTACGATCATTTTTGGGTTTTTAATTTTTTTTGCATTTTGGCTGTTTCCATGGCAACGGCAGCCATTTTGAAAAAATCAACCCTTAAAGGGACAACTTCACATGGCATATGATATTCCTACAAGGTTTCATAAAGTTTGATCAAGGCATCTCTGAGAAATGTGTCAGACAAACTTTTGACTGAAGAAAGAAAGAAGAAGAAGAATAATAATAATAATTATAATAAGAATAATAATAAGAAACGGAGCAAACACAATATGTCTCACAAACTTCGTTTGGGAGCCATAATAATGTTGTTATTACTTACACCGTCCTGGTTTATAAAATGGCAGGTGAGAGTGTTAACATCAATAAAGTCTATACCATTAACAACTACACTCTCACATTTGTCTGCCTGTATATCACAGAGAGCTACTAACAAGAAAGACAACTCTGGTTGGTCTGTGTCTGATACATCACATTCATCTCCTAGGAAACCATTGTAACAATTACATACACCTAAAATCAATAAAAACAGATTTTAAACAAATTTTACTATGTGTATTACTTAGAAACAAAATGGAAGTAACAAACGTGTATATAGTGATGAAACCTCATGGTTGTACATCAGAACACTACATCATATGAATACTTTCTTCTGATTGGACAGTTCTGGAGTATGAGTATCTTACTCCAAAGTTTTATGATCATCAGACCAGATCTTGTCTCATCAATGCATGGTGCTGTGGGAAATGTTGATAGAAGAGTATTAAGTTTACAAATTATTGATTAATATCCAGCATCATTTATTCCATTAAACCTATAAAGTTCAAATATTGAAAATTTTTGGAATATGTGACCTTAACTTCTCAATATTCCTAAACATACATAGGGATGGCTTCTGACATTTCAAGATTCAATTTACTGAAAGTATACCTCTGATGTATAACAAAAAGGTCTAAGTAATAAGTATTGTAATGATTATATTGTTATTAATGGTTATTCCATTGACATGAACTGTTCTTTGATAAAACCTACCCTTGTTTTAACTTCCTGACAGAAGATGATAAACAAAAATATGAAGCTAGCTTCACTAAATAAGAATGCCTCAAAGCTCTAAAACAAATATGAAGAACAATAAAACTCCAGGGTTGGACAGTTTCACCTCTGAATTTTCTATAAACAAAAATGGAATGATGTATACATGTATCTTGTTTCCTCATTAAATACTGCTGTTGAAGTTGGTCGTTTATCCATATCACAAAGGCAGGGTGTAATTACATGTATTCCCAAGGAAGATAGATCCAAATTTCACTTGAAAAACTGGCAACCTAATTGCTAACATTAGAATGTAGATAAAAACAAATAAGTTCATCTGTAATTGCAAACCATATAAAAAATTTCTTAGACTAATTAAGTTTTCTTTTATTCTTTAAATAGGTTCATCTCAAAAGGGTTTTTGGAAAATGCACACAATTTATTTTTGGCCTAAAAGAGAGCGCCGAGGAAGAAATTATTCCTTGAATTCTGTTGCTTCTAGATTTTGAGAAGGCATTTGACATGGTGGAATGGTCTTTTCTCTTAAAAACTCTTGATCTGTTTTGTTTTGGTAGAGAATTGTGTAACTGTGTAAAAACCTTTTACACTGACCAAACAACCTTTTACACTGACCAGACAACCTTTTACACTGACCAGACAAGTTGTATTCTTAATAATGGTCACAGTTCAGAACATTCTAACATCACTTGAGGTGTACGCCAAATACCAAAGAAAGAAGTTTGAGGCTAGGCAGATGAGAGGTTTATGTTATTATAGGAAGCTTGAGGCTAGACAGATGAGAGGCTTATGTTATTGTAGTGAGTTCGAGGCTAGACAGATGAGAGGTTTATGTTATTGTAGGGAGTTTGAGGCTAGACAGACAGATAAGAGGTTTATGATATTGTAGCGAGTTTGAGGCTAGGCAGATGAGAGGTTTATGTTATTATAGGAAGCTTGAGGCTAGACAGACAGATGAGAGGTTTATGTTATTATAGTGAGTTTGAGGCTAGACAGATGAGAGGTTTATGTTATTATAGGAAGCTTGAGGCTAGACAGATGAGAGGCTTATGTTATTGTAGTGAGTTTGAAACTAGGCAGATGAGAGGTTTATGTTATTATAGGAAGTTTGAGGCTAGACAGACAGATGAGAGGTTTATGTTATTGTAGTGAGTTTGAGGCTAGACAGATGAGAGGTTTATGTTATTATAGTGAGTTTGAAACTAGGCAGATGAGAGGTTTATGTTATTATAGTGAGTTTGAGGCTAGACAGACAGATGAGAGGTTTATGTTATTGTAGTGAGTTTGAGGCTAGACAGATGAGAGGTTTATGCTATTGTAGTGAGTTTGAGGCTAGACAGATGAGAGGTTTATGTTATTGCAGTGAGTTTGAGGTTAGACAGAAGAGAGGTTCATGTTATTATAGTGAGTTTGAGGCTAGACAGATGAGAGGTTTATGTTATTGTAGTGAGTTTGAGGCTAGACAGATGAGAGGTTTATGTTATTGTAGGGAGTTTGAGGCTAGACAGACAGATGAGAGGTTTATGATATTGTAGTGAGTTTGAGGCTAGACAGATGAGAGGTTTATGTTATGATAGTGAGCTTGAGGCTAGACAGATGAGAGGTTTATGTTATTATAGTGAGTTTGAGGCTAGACAGATGAGAGGTTTATGTTATTGTAGTGAGTTTGAGGCTAGACAGATGAGAGGTTTATGTTATTGTAGTGAGTTTGAGGCTAGACAGATGAGAGGTTTATGTTATTGTAGTGAGTTTGAGGCTAGACAGATGAGAGGTTTATGCTATTATAGTGAGTTTGAGGCTAGACAGATGAGAGGTTTATGTTATTATAGTGAGCTTGAGGCTAGACAGATGAGAGGTTCATGTTATTGTAGTGAGTTTGAGGCTAGACAGATGAGAGGTTTATGTTATTATAGTGAGTTTGAGGCTAGACAGATGAGAGGTTTATGTTATTATAGTGAGTTTGAGGCTAGACAGATGAGAGGTTTATGTTATTGTAGTGAGTTTGAGCCTAGACAGATGAGAGGTTTATGTTATTGTAGTGAGCTTGAGGCTAGACAGATGAGAGGTTTATGTTATTGTAGTAAGTTTGAGGCTAGACAGATGAGAGGTTTATGTTATTATAGTGAGCTTGAGGCTAGACAGATGAGAGGTTTATGTTATTATAGTGAGTTTGAGGCTAGACAGATGAGAGGTTTATGTTATTGTAGTGAGTTTGAGGCTACAGATGAGAGGTTTATGTTATTATAGTGAGTTTGAGGCTAGACAGATGAGAGGTTTATGTTATTGTAGTGAGTTTGAGGCTACAGATGAGAGGTTTATGTTATTATAGTGAGTTTGAGGCTAGACAGATGAGAGGTTTATGTTATTGTAGTGAGTTTGAGGCTACAGATGAGAGGTTTATGTTATTATAGTGAGTTTGAGGCTAGACAGATGAGAGGTTTATGTTATTGTAGTGAGTTTGAGGCTAGACAGATGAGAGGTTTATGTTTTTGTAGTGAGTTTGAGGCTAGACAGATGAGAGGTTCATGTTATTGTAGTGAGTTTGAGGCTAGACAGATGAGAGGTTCATATTATTGTAGTGAGCTTGAGGCTAGACAGATGAGAGGTTTATGTTATTGTAGTGAGTTTGAGCCTAGACAGATGAGAGGTTTATGTTATTGTAGTGAGCTTGAGGCTAGACAGATGAGAGGTTTATGTTATTGTAGTGAGTTTGAAGCTAGACAGATGAGAAGTTTATGTTATTATAGTGAGTTTGAGGCTAGACAGATGAAAAGTTTATGTCATTGTAGTGAGTTTGAGGCTAGACAGATGAGAGGTTTATGTTATTGTAGTGAGTTTGAGGCTAGACAGATGAGAGGTTTATGTTATTGTAGTGAGTTTGAGGCTAGACAGATGAGAGGTTTATGTTATTATAGTGAGTTTGAGGCTAGACAGATGAGAGGTTTATGTTATTATAGGAAGTTTGAGGCTAGACAGATGAGAGGTTTATGTTATTGTAGTGAGTTTGAGGCTAGACAGATGAGAGGTTTATGTTATTATAGTGAGTTTGAGGCTAGACAGATGAGAGGTTTATGTTATTGTAGTGAGTTTGAAGCTAGACAGATGAGAAGTTTATGTTATTATAGTCAGTTTGAGGCTAGACAGATGAGAGGTTTATGTTATTGTAGTGAGCTTGAGGCTAGACAGATGAGAGGTTTATGTTATTGTAGTGAGTTTGAAGCTAGACAGATGAGAAGTTTATGTTATTGTAGTGAGTTTGAGCCTAGACAGATGAGAGGTTTATGTTATTGTAGTGAGCTTGAGGCTAGACAGATGAGAGGTTTATGTTATTGTAGTGAGTTTGAAGCTAGACAGATGAGAAGTTTATGTTATTATAGTGAGTTTGAGGCTAGACAGATGAAAAGTTTATGTCATTGTAGTGAGTTTGAGGCTAGACAGATGAGAGGTTTATGTTATTGTAGTGAGTTTGAGGCTAGACAGATGAGAGGTTTATGTTATTGTAGTGAGTTTGAGGCTAGACAGATGAGAGGTTTATGTTATTATAGTGAGTTTGAGGCTAGACAGATGAGAGGTTTATGTTATTGTAGTGAGTTTGAGGCTAGACAGATGAGAGGTTTATGTTATTGTAGTGAGTTTGAGGCTAGACAGATGAGAGGTTTATGTTATTATAGTGAGTTTGAGGCTAGACAGATGAGAGGTTTATGTTATTATAGTGAGTTTGAGGCTAGACAGATGAGAGGTTTATGTTATTGTAGTGAGCTTGAGGCTAGACAGATGAGAGGTTTATGTTATTATAGTGAGTTTGAGGCTAGACAGATGAGAGGTTTATGTTATTGTAGTGAGTTTGAGGCTAGACAGATGAGAGGTTTATGTTATTGTAGTGAGTTTGAGGCTAGACAGATGAGAGGTTTATGTTATTGTAGTGAGTTTGAGGCTAGACAGACAGATAAGAGGTTTATGTTATGATAGTGAGCTTGAGGCTAGACAGATGAGAGGTTTATGTTATTGTAGTGAGCTTGAGGCTAGACAGACAGATAAGAGGTTTATGTTATTGTAGTGAGTTTGAGGCTAGACAGATGAGAGGTTTATGTTATTGTAGTGAGTTTGAGGCTAGACAGATGAGAGGTTTATGTTATTATAGTGAGTTTGAGGCTAGACAGATGAGAGGTTTAAGTTAATATAGGAAGCTTGAGGTTAGACAGATGAGAGGTTTATGTTATTGTAGTGAGTTTGAGGCTAGACAGATGAGAGGTTTATGTTATTGTAGTGAGTTTGAGGCTAGACAGATGAGAGGTTTATGTTATTATAGTGAGTTTGAGGCTAGACAGATGAGAGGTTTATGTTATTGTAGTGAGTTTGAGGCTAGACAGATGAGAGGTTTATGTTATTATAGTGAGTTAATTTGCGATAAGATTTTATTGGAACTGTCGTTTCCTTGGGAATTGGATTTCACTACACACCTGTAGACATGGGAAACTACAACAATAGGATCTTACCTTGTTCACAAGCACCATGGCCGCTACAATCACTGGGACAAATGTCATCAAACAATGAAGGTAACTCAATAACTCCGTTAATTGTTATAAAAATAGTGATATTGAATGACAGCTGAAACAAACATTGTTCGTCCACTCTCTGTACCAATTCCTCTGCCCATGTTGTATCGTCTGTAATCTGAAGTAAAGGAAGACATATAACAGTCATGAGTTGCTCGGTTGAAACATTCAAGGCTGCTGTCTCCTCTATCAAATATCAATTCAAGCTTAATTTAAGTTTTCTTAGTACATTTAATTGTTTAGAAGACTTTTCTATAAATTTATCAATATGTTTGGTCCACTTAAAGTCATTGCTAAAAATAACACCAAAATGTTTATGTAATTCAACATCTCTTAATGAAATTTGTTTTCCCTATTAGATTTCAATGTTTACAACTGATGAAATTTTGCTCATATTAGACTTCAATACATTAACATTGTGTTACTGAAGATCTGTTAAATGAACTTACACTATTTTAAATAGTTATGAAGTAATTACTTAAACAGGTGCCAACATAAATAAAGTTCTAACAGTAAAATTATAAATACCAAAATATCTTCTATGCAGCCTTCTACATCCATATCAAAATGTACTCCAGGTATTGTTCTACACTGCTGTCCCTTGTCACTGGAAATAACGGCCTGTTGACATAGTGTTCTAGCTCCATCCTCACTGATACCTGAATTTGTTGGCCAGGTTAACTCCTGCATAAAATTTATAATAATACAATACATTAAACATTCCTGAATAAATGCATAAAACATGTCAATGTTATATATAACAGTCTAGTTGTAATCAATGATAATTTACTGTAAAGTAATCAATGATGATTTACTGTAAAGTAATCAATGATGATTTACTGTAAAGTAATCAATGATGATTTACTGTAAAGTAATCAATGATAAAATTACAGTAATCATGGTACATGTACATTAAAGTAATCAATGATAATTTACTGTAGAAAATGTACTGTAAAGTAATCAATAAAAATTTACAGTCAAGTAATCAATATAACATTTACGGTTCATTAATCTGATTTTCTCGTAATAAATGTGCCACCATATTTAAGTTGTTTCAAAGAAAATGAGAATTTCTGTTTCACTTCAGGAAAGTTTCATATTGTATAAAAGTTATAACAATAAAACAAATTAAACATTCCTGAATAAAGGTATAAAACATGTCAATGTTATATATAATAACAGTCTAGTTGTAATCAATGATAATTTACTGTAAAGTAATCAATGATAATTCACTGTAAAGTAATCAATGATATTTTACTGTAAAGTAATCAATGATGATTTACTGTAAAGTAATCAATGATGATTTATTGTAAAGTAATCAATGAGCATGTATTGTAAAGTAATCAATGATGATTTACTGTAAAGTAATCAATGATCATTTATTGTAAAGTAATCAATGATGATTTACTGTAATGTAATCAATGATGATTTACTGTAAAGTAATCAATGATGATGTAGTGTAAAGTAATCAATGATCATTTACTGTGAAGTAATCAATGATAATTTACTGTAAAGTAATCAATGACGATGTATTGTAAAGTAATCAATGATGATTTACTGTAAAGTAATCAATGATCATTTACTGTAAAGTAATCAATGATAATGTATTGTAAAGTAATCAATGATTATTTACTGTAAAGTAATCAATGGTCATTTACTGTCAAGTAATCAATGATCATTTACTGTAAAGTAATCAATGAGAATTTACTGTCAAGTAATCAATATACATTTGTTGTTCATTAATCTGATTTTCTCGTAATAAATGTGTCACCATATTTAAGTTGCTTCAAAGAAAATGAGACTTTCTGTTTCACTTCGGCAAAGTCTCATATTGTTTTTGACTCTATATTTTCTCGAATATATAGGTCTAGTAATAGCAATTCTACATATATTTAAAAAAGAAAAGACTGATCTTTAAAAGAGAAAGGTCATAACCTACAGTCTTAAAAACCTGGCAGGCAGGAACCCTGATCATAAATACTTATTCCATTTCAGTAAACTTACAGGTTGAATATAATCTTTGTCAAACTGGAACAGTATCTCTTCCTCCTTTAGGAAACACTTGGTTGCAATGTAAACATTGTTCTTCAGAAGATCAGCTGTTATTTCTTTACCTGTAATTATTTTTAATAACAAAATATTTTACAAATAGTAAGTTATAAATGACTAACATATATTTTATACTCAAATAATAAGCTAGCAATATTCCAGCTAAATCATGGCGAGAACATGTAACTTTTAATGAGAAGATGATGATATGGATTTTGCACTTAAGACCAAAATGCTTAGTTTGATTTTTATTGTGCTATCTCACTGAAACACCAGTCCACAGGTAGACCTGGTGTTTCACTCTGACATATTACCCTGATTCTGACCCAACCAGTTAATGCTCTTACTTCTTAATGTTACACCTACTTAGCAGACCAGCAGCTAATACCTATTTTATAAAGCGACACTTACTTAGCAGACCAGCAGCTAATACCTATTTTATAAAGCGACACTTACTTAGCAGACCAGCAGCTAATACCTATTTTATAAAGCTACACTTACTTAGCAGACCAGCAGCTAATACCTATTTTATAAAGCTACACTTACTTAGCAGACCAGCAGCTAATACCTATTTTATAAAGCTACACTTACTTTGCAGACCAGCAGCTAATACCTATTTTATAAAGCTACACTTACTTAGCAGACCAGCAGTTAATACCTATTTTATAATGCTACACTTACTTAGCAGACCAGCAGCTAATACCTATTTTATAATGCTACACTCACTTAGCAGACCAGCAGCTAATACCTATTTCAAAAAGCTACACTTACTTAGCAGACCAGCAGCTAATACCTATTTTATAATGCTACACTCACTTAGCAGACCAGCAGTTAATACATATTTCATAAAGCTACACTTACTTAGCAGACCAGCAGCTAATACCTATTTTATAATGCTACACTCACTTAGTAGACCAGCAGCTAATACCTATTTTATAAAGCTACACTTACTTAGCAGACCAGCAGCTAATACCTATTTTATAATGCTACACTTACTTAGCAGACCAGCAGCTAATACCTATTTTATAATGCTACACTCACTTAGTAGACCAGCAGCTAATACCTATTTTATAAAGCTACACTCACTTAGTAGACCAGCAGCTAATACCTATTTTATAAAGCTACACTTACTTAGCAGACCAGCAGCTAATACCTATTTTATAATGCTACACTTACTTAGCAGACCAGCAGCTAATACCTATTTTATAATGCTACACTCACTTAGTAGACCAGCAGCTAATACCTATTTTATAATGCTACACTTACTTAGCAGACCAGCAGCTAACACCTATTGTATAAAGCTACACTGACTTAGCAGACCAGCAGCTAATACCTATTTTATAATGCTACACTTACTTAGCAGACCAGCAGCTAATACCTATTTTATAATGCTACACTCACTTAGCAGACCAGCAGTTAATACCTATTTCATAAAGCTACACTTACTTAGCAGACCAGCAGCTAATACCTATTTTATAATGCTACACTCACTTGGTAGACCAGCAGCTAATACCTATTTTATAAAGCTACACTTACTTAGCAGACCAGCAGCTAATACCTATTTTATAATGCTACACTTACTTAGCAGACCAGCAGCTAATACCTATTTTATAATGCTACACTCACTTAGTAGACCAGCAGCTAATACCTATTTTATAAAGCTACACTCACTTAGTAGACCAGCAGCTAATACCTATTTTATAAAGCTACACTTACTTAGCAGACCAGCAGCTAATACCTATTTTATAAAGCTACACTTACTTAGCAGACCAGCAGCTAATACCTATTTTATAATGCTACACTCACTTAGCAGACCAGCAGCTAATACCTATTGTATAAAGCTACACTCACTTAGCAGACCAGCAGCTAATACCTATTTTATAAAGCTACACTTACTTAGCAGACCAGCAGCTAATACCTATTTTATATTGCTACACTTACTTAGCAGACCAGCAGCTAATACCTATTTTATAAAGCTACACTTACTTAGCAGACCAGCAGCTAATACCTATTCTATAAAGCTACACTCACTTAGTAGACCAGCAGCTAATACCTATTTTATAAAGCTACACTTACTTAGCAGACCAGCAGCTAATACCTATTTTATAAAGCTACACTTACTTAGCAGACCAGCAGCTAATACCTATTTTATAATGCTACACTCACTTAGCAGACCAGCAGCTAATACCTATTTTATAATGCTACACTTACTTAGCAGACCAGCAGCTAATACCTATTGTATAAAGCTACACTTACTTAGCAGACCAGCAGCTAATACCTATTTTATAATGCTACACTCACTTAGCAGACCAGCAGCTAATACCTATTTTATAATGCTACACTTACTTAGCAGACCAGCAGCTAATACCTATTTTATAATGCTACACTTACTTAGCAGACCAGCAGCTAATACCTATTGTATAAAGCTACACTTACTTAGCAGACCAGCAGCTAATACCTATTTTATAATGCTACACTTACTTAGCAGACCAGCAGCTAATACCTATTTTATAATGCTACACTCACTTAGCAGACCAGCAGCTAATACCTATTTTATAATGCTACACTCACTTAGTAGACCAGCAGCTAATACCTATTTTATAATGCTACACTCACTTAGCAGACCAGCAGCTAATACCTATTTTATAATGCTACACTCACTTAGCAGACCAGCAGCTAATACCTATTTTATAATGCTACACTTACTTAGCAGACCAGCAGCTAATACCTATTTTATATTGCTACACTCACTTAGCAGACCAGCAGCTAATACCTATTGTATAAAGCTACACTCACTTAGCAGACCAGCAGCTAATACCTATTTTATAAAGCTACACTTACTTAGCAGACCAGCAGCTAATACCTATTTTATAATGCTACACTCACTTAGCAGACCAGCAGCTAATACCTATTTTATAATGCTACACTTACTTAGCAGACCAGCAGCTAATACCTATTTTATAATGCTACACTTACTTAGCAGACCAGCAGCTAATACCTATTTTATAGTTTTTGGTTTCATCTGATTGGGGATCAAACTATCAATCTATCATACCAGAGGTGAGTACACCAATCAATATATAATCAAAAACTATACAAGCAGTCCACGGTTTTTCATTCTACAATAACTACATGTTGTATCATAAAATCTTAAAAAAAAAAATATGTTACCAAGTATAAGATTTTAACAAGAAAACTATTACTATACCTCTTCTCTTTCCCTTCTTATTTGTCAGGGGAGGAGAACAGTCTGTGTAGTAATTAAATGGACCACAGTTATCTCCCTTTCCTATCTGACAATGACAATATTTGGTTGTAGTTTCCTCCTCCACGTCTTCTGGACAGTAACCAGTGTATAAAGACTCTATATTCATATCACTTACTCTAGATTAATGAAAAACAAAGCAATTCTTATATAGATTTTAATTTAAAATTGTTTTATTCATGACAAAGTTTTTGACAGCCATTGGTATCTATAGCAAGGTTAAATATGAACAAATGATAAAGAAAATAAGTAAACATTATAATACAAGTGTGCAACAATGTTTTTTTTTTTGTTATTGTATATGTATGCATTGATAGCCTTGATAAAGATGGAAGTGACTGTTGAAATGTTGATATGAATAAAAATGATTTAAATACAAACAGAACAGGGATTATATATTTTTTTAACAGAATACAGGGAAAAAAACAACCCAAACAAAATTTTCTGGATATCAGTTCAGAAATCCAGCGGTATTAAAGGTATTATTATATCATTTTTCAACCTTGATATGTTCCAGTTTTGGAGTCTATTAACTTGTGGGTGATGTCAAAACAATCAAAGAACTACAAACCTCCAACTTTTAGAGAACTGTACCGGGCGTTTAGATGTTCCTGTATACAGTGTACCATCAGACATCATTCTATCATTTTCCTTGTTGTCATCAAAGTTTCCACATAAACCTAAAACAAATATAAAACATTTTTTCTTAATATTATAAAAAAAAACCAAGACTCATAAATCACGCTGTGCATCAGAATTTATTGGTTTGTTACAACCCACCACTCTCCCCATCCAAAAATTCTTATTAAAAATTGCATAGATTTTTTTTCTTAATTAAAGTGAGCTTATTTTCAAATATTTCAAAGAAACAAAAATAATTTGACGTTCTACCTTTCTAGTTCAACCATGCCAAGTCTGTTTACAACCAACTAATATTATTTTATGAATGCCCCAAAACTGAAGGAAATAAATCTTGTATTACATATATTATCATTCATTATTACATACTTAGTTCAAATAAAGGCATTTTTGTATGACCAATATGACTGGAAGTAAACTGTCCATATTTTCACACCCCGGGAAAATAACCGGTTATTGGATTACTAAAAGATCATTTCCATATCGAGGCCCATATTGGCCCGGGCCAATATGGGCCTCGACTTCGTCTCAGGCCAATATGGGTGTCTCTTTTCTAGATGTCGGAAGTATGTAATAAATAGTTTAATACATGGACATTTCCATATTGGCCTGGTTATCATCCCTCGACCTATATTGGCCCTCGACTGCATCTCGGGCCAATATGGGGGTCTCAGGATGATAACCAGGCCAATATGGAAATGCCCATGTATTAATCTGTAAGTATTACAAATTATCTGTATTAAATAATGCCAAATATATCTTACACATGTCTTGCACTACACCATACTGACTGTTCGCTAGGCTAAAAAACATACTTTCAAATGCAGTTCAGAATCACATTACACCCTTTAAATTATGGATAAAAAAATGAACTGTACCTTCAACACTCTTATAATCAGCTGAGGAAGCCTTAACAAAGACGTTAATGAACTTTGCCCTCTTGCCCTTTCCATTTTTAATTCTAACAATAGTACCATGTGGAAGATGAACCTATAGAAAAAAGGATATGAAATAATAATATGCCAATACAAACGAACAAACAAGCAAATACACATTTCAATAGATTGTCAAATTGTTATGGTCTTACAATTGTACAGCAATACTGTTACCAAATAGGTCTTACAATTGTACAGCAATACTGTTATCAAATAGGTCTTACAATTGTACAGAAATACTGTTACCAAATAGGTCTTACAATTGTACAGCAATGCTGTTACCAAATAGGTCTTACAATTGTACAGCAATACTGTTACCAAATAGGTCTTACAATTGTACAGCAATACTGTTACCAAATAGGTCTTACAATTGTACAGCAATACTGTTACCAAATAGGTCTTACAATTGTACAGCAATACTGTTACCAAATAGTTCTTACAATTGTACAGCAATACTGTTACCAAATAGGTCTTACATTGTACAGCAATACTGTTACCAAATAGGTCTTACAATTGTACAGCAATACTGTTACCAAATAGGTCTTACAATTGTACAGCAATACTGTTACCAAATAGGTTTTACAATTGTACAGCAATACTGTTACCAAATAGGTCTTACAATTGTACAGCAATACTGTTACCAAATAGGTCTTACAATTGTACAGCAATACTGTTACCAAATAGGTCTTACAATTGTACAGCAATACTGTTACCAAATAGGTCTTACAATTGTACAGCAATACTGTTACCAAATAGGTCTTACAATTGTACAGCAATACTGTTACCAAATAGGTCTTACAATTGTACAGCAATACTGTTACCAAATAGGTCTTACAATTGTACAGAAATACTGTTACCAAATAGGTCTTACAATTGTACAGCAATACTGTTACCAAATAGGTTTTACAATTGTACAGCAATACTGTTACCAAATAGGTCTTACAATTGTACAGCAATACTGTTACCAAATAGGTCTTACAATTGTACAGCAATACTGTTACCAAATAGGTCTTACAATTGTACAGCAATACTGTTACCAAATAGGTCTTACAATTGTACAGCAATACTGTTACCAAATAGGTCTTACAATTGTACAGCAATACTGTTACCAAATAGGTCTTACAATTGTACAGCAATACTGTTACCAAATAGGTCTTACAATTGTACAGCAATACTGTTACCAAATAGGTCTTACAATTGTACAGCAATACTGTTACCAAATAGGTCTTACAATTGTACAGCAATACTGTTACCAAATAGGTCTTACAATTGTACAGCAATACTGTTACCAAATAGGTCTTACAATTGTACAGCAATACTGTTACCAAATAGGTCTTACAATTGTACAGCAATACTGTTACCAAATAGGTCTTACAATTGTACAGCAATACTGTTACCAAATAGGTCTTACAATTGTACAGCAATACTGTTACCAAATAGGTCTTACAATTGTACAGCAATACTGTTACCAAATAGGTCTTACAATTGTACAGCAATACTGTTACCAAATAGGTCTTACAATTGTACAGCAATAATGTTACCAAATATCAATTACTCAAATGACAATGGATCTTTTCCTTTTTACCTAAATTGTTTATTTCCTCTATCACCATATGTGTTATTTCTTAGGGTCTTGTAGTTGAGGAAATTATTTGATAAAATTTGTCCATGGCATGGTAGAGCTGAAATTCGGCTAAAATTGGTGATAAGCACCAATCAATCAATATTTTTACTGGACTTTACTAAATGAGTAACAATGGCAGGTTTTTTATAAGAAGCAGGAAACAATTTATCATTCCACAAGCACCTAATTTCACCCCCCATTTTTTTTTATTGTGAAATCTGTGTTGGTCCTCTTTTTAGATTTCTGTGTTGTGTTGTGTTTCGTTTTGTTTGTCTTTCTTCTGTGTCTTGTGCCCAATGTTCCTGTGTCTCTGGAATGTATATTTTTGATTGCTCCTTTGGTTTCTCAAATGTTTATTTAGAAACCACTTCAATTGGAGAAATTGGGGAGACCACGTTCAACTGTCATAACCCTTAATTAACTATAGTATAAACTTCTTTTGAGAAACCAACTGTCTGGACCAAATTTGGGAGCCAAAAAGGGTGGTCTGTCTATCACAATATTATCCTTTGTCAGAGTTTACCATTATCCATTCAAATGCTCAGGACTTATAAAGTAAAATTATAAATCTCTTAGTCTTGGAGACAAAAAGTTTAAAACTAGGGATAATCAATATCAGACCTCGTATTTCTTTCCTCCACCAAATCTTAGAATTTTGGTTCCTGGTGTAAGCTGTCCATTAAGAATGACTTTAATGTCTAGTGATCTGTCTTCCCTCTCAGACTTTGTAGGTCCACAGCGGTCAAAGATTATGACATCATCACCAGATTTGATGGCCACAGCACAGTTGCACGATGCCTTATTTTTTTTTCTATTACAAGAACGGTAATAAGTCCTCACCTATTGATGAAAGATTTCTAGACATAATTCATTTAAGTTAATAGCTTTCTAGACATAATTCATTTAAGTTAATAGCTTTCTAGACATAATTCATTTAAGTTAATAGCTTTCTAGACATAATTCAATTAAGTAAATAGCTTTCTAGACATAATTCATTTAATTTAATAACTTTCTAGACATAATTCATTAGAGTTAATAGCTTTCTAGGCATAATTCATTTAGGTTAATAACTTTCTAGACATAATTCATTTAAGTTAATAGCTTTCTAGACATCATTCATTTAAGTAAATAACTTTCTAGACTTAATTCATTTAAGTTAATAGCTTTCTAGACTTAATTCATTTAAGTAAATAGCTTTCTAGACAATTCATTTGAGTTAATAACTTTCTAGACATCATTCAATTAAGTAAATAGCTTTCTAGACATAATTCATGTAAGTTAATAGCTTTCTAGACTTAATTCATTTCAGTAAATAGCTTTCTAGATATAATTTATTTGAGTTAACAGCCTTCTTGACATAATTCATTTAAGTTAATAGCTTTCTAGACATAATTCATTTAAGTTAATAACTTTCTAGACATAATTCATTTAAGTTAATAGCTTTCTAGACATAATTCATTTGAGTTAATAACTTTCTAGACATAATTCATTTAAGTTAATAGCTTTCTAGACATAATTCATTTGAGTTATAGCTATGTATCGTGAGACTCCTCAGATATTGTATTTACTGTGGGTTTGGGTTTTTGGTGTTTAACCCCACTTTAAACAATATTTCACTATATCGTGGCAGTCAGATTTATTGGTGGAGGAAACCGGAATACCCGGAGAACACCACCAACCTGTCGCAAGTCCCTGACAAACTTTATCGCATAATGTTGTATCAAGTACACCTCGCCAGAGCAGGGTTCAAACTCACAACTTTAGTGGTGATAAGCAGATTCCACAGGTAGTTGTAAATCCAATTATCTTATGATCACAACCACGACGGCCCTGCATTTATCATGAAAAGAGTTTAAATCATGATGGTCAACAATTCAGCCAATATCAACAAAACAATTACTTCTCACATTAAATCATTGAACACAAAGATCACTACATATGAAGTTAGATATCATGAAGTCTTGGCTTGGGCTAAGATATCATGAAGTCTTGGCTTGGGCTAAGATATCATGAAGTCTTGGCTTGAGCTAAGATATCATGAAGTCTTGGCTTGGGCTAAGATATCATGAAGTCTTGGCTTGGGCTAACTACGAAAAAGCAGAATTATTTTTTTATTAGAATTTTATAATGCCTGATTTTGAAAAGTAAAATATAAAAAATAATATTTAAAGCTACTTCCAACATTTATTTAATCTTGGGTTAAATATGGATAAAAACAACTTAAGACAGGTTTATATTCTGTCACTATACAGATTAACTTACTTCATAAGGCAACACTTTATGTCTGTAAAATACAAATTCTCCTTCCAAGAAGTTATCGTATTTCCTGAATAAATAAAAATACAAGAGGCATTAATAATATTTATTAGTCATATTTTACACATATTTCACAATATACTGTCAAAGGCATTTTTATTTGTGGGGGAACAAATTTGCATGAATTTCATGGCCTCGAACAATACAAGAATTAAAGAATCTAATGTTAGCCTCCCATATACAGGAATGACACTAATAAATAACATAATAAATTTCTATTTTAAAGTTTTTCTTTTTTAATTTGAAGTTCTGGAATTTAAGAATCAAAGAATGTGTCTTCTATGAGTAATTAATGAATATTGGGATGCACAATTTTAAGTTGTATCACTGTATTATATTTTGTGGACAAGTCAATCAGGACTATAGGCTTGTGATAGTAAAAATAGGTTTTAATTGATTGGACTATGAGTGTTATTTTGTGGACAAGTCAATCAGGACTATAAACTTGTGATAGTAAAAATAAGTTTTAATTGATTGGACTAAGAGTATTTTTAATGTCACTTATAACAATAGTTCAGTTATATTCTATGTGAACTACAGAAAGTAGGTAACAAACAGAATGCTATATACACACATTGTTAATGAAAAAAATTGTACTACATGTATTTCAATTCTAAAATAGTTATCATTAATTTTATTTTATTTTTTTCCCTTCAGAATTCCTTACTAGGCAAAAGTTAAACACCAAAAATCAATCAATCCTTACTGGGCAAAATATAAATTACATGTCTTATCAATAACAAAACGTACCAGCCATCTAATGATAACATGTGAGGGTCGTTAACAGATTCACAAATACTACTTTTATCCCCATCCTCAATGTTTACCTGTAAACAAACAAACAATTAAACAAAAACATAAATATTTTGTTGCATATCTTGAGACTGAGAATATTTGATAAAAAAAAAACTGATTTTCACAGACAAATTTTTTTTAATATCAATTCCTAGGTTGAGACAAGCTTTTTTTGTTATTTTTTCTTTTGTATTAATCAAACAGAACTTCAGATGTCAACCATAAAAATAACAATGGCACTGAACCAATCAAACAGGACATCTTCTGGAAAGAAATTTGGTATTCTTCTGAAAGGATTCAAAATCTATTGCTAGGATTCTTTATTTTCGAATAAAATCTGAAAAAATAATTAAGATCTACCAAATAGAGTTGGTTGGTTGGGAGTGGTTGCTTAATGTCAAGTGGCAATTATTTCATGCAAATTCAGGACAATGTATACCAAACTGAGTGTTTGTAAACTATTACAATTGTCATACTAAAACTCAGGTAAGAAATGGAGGTAAAAGACACTTCTTTGAACTTTAATAGTTTTCTTGCTAATGGCATTGTGTCTTCAACTTTCTGTTGAACAGTTAAAAATACTCTTTAAAGGATTTCATGACTACAATAGGATTGACAAAATTAATAATTCAAGAAATCATTTCTTATCAACAGAATAAAAAGAAACAAAAAGAACTCATTTCTTATCCATTAATAGAACAATTAAAAATACTAAATTACCTGAACACTGCTGTGTGTATAGTTATAAGTTACAACTTCCTCACAATACGTAAAGATTCCAACATCTAACTGTCGTGTAACATCTCCATCATACACTAAATCTGTTGTGGCCATTACAGGGATGGAAAGTTCATCTTCCCAAGTGTCAATGGAGATTACTCCTCCACAGAAGGCAGAAACATCATCATTCATACCACTAGGTAAACAAGTTATAAAGTAATATAATGTTTGATACATGTAATATATTGTTAGATACATGTAAATCAAGATATAATGTAATATATTGTTAGATACACGTAAATAAATACAACCAAATCAGCTTTGATATTCTTTATATTTCATATACAAGTCTCCAGAATTACTATACCTAAAAAAAAAAACTGAACCCCTTATATTACTGTGCAAAACCACAATTTTTCAGATTGATTAGGTTAACTAGATTAACATGATAGGTGCCATTAGTGGAGCAGGAACTGCTTACCCTTCCTGAGCACCTGAGTTCACCCCAGGTTTTTAGTGGGGTTCATGTTACTCGATCTTTAGTTTTATTTGTATGTTTTGTAGATCATTGTTTGTCTTTATGTACTTATTCTTTTGACCATGGCCTTGTCTGTTCCTCTTTGATTTACAGATTCTGATTACCTCTTTGGTATCTTTTGGCCATGGCCTTGTCTGTTCTTCTTTGATTTACAGATTCTGATTACCTCTTTGGTATCTTTTGGCCATGGCCTTGTCTGTTCTTCTTTGATTTACAGATTCTGATTACCTCTTTGGTATATTTTGACCATGGCCTTGTCTGTTCTTCTTTGATTTACAGATTCTGATTACCTCTTTGGTATATTTTGATCGTGGCCTTGTCTGTTCTTCTTTGATTTACAGATTCTGATTACCTCTTTGGTATATTTTGACCGTGGCCTTGTCTGTTCTTCTTTGATTTACAGATTCTGATTACCTCTTTGGTATATTTTGACCGTGGCCTTGTCTGTTCTTCTTTGATTTACAGATTCTGATTACCTCTTTGGTATATTTTGACCGTGGCCTTGTCTGTTCTTCTTTGATTTACAGATTCTGATTACCTCTTTGGTATATTTTGACCGTGGCCTTGTCTGTTCTTCTTTGATTTACAGATTCTGATTACCTCTTTGGTATATTTTGACCATGGCCTTGTCTGTTCTTCTTTGATTTACAGATTCTGATTACCTCTTTGGTATATTTTGACCATGGCCTTGTCTGTTCTTCTTTGATTTACAGATTCTGATTACCTCTTTGGTATATTTTGACCATGGCCTTGTCTGTTCTTCTTTGATTTACAGATTCTGATTACCTCTTTGGTATCTTTTGAACATTGTATTGTCTGTTCTTCTTTGATTTACAGATTCTGATTACCTTTTTGGTATATTTTGACCATGGCCTTGTCTGTTCTTCTTTGATTTACAAATTCTGATTACACCTTTGGTATCTTTTGACCATTGTATTGTCTGTTCTTCTTTGATTTACAGATTCTGATTACCTCTTTGGTATATTTTGACCATGGCCTTGTCTGTTCTTCTTTGATTTACAGATTCTGATTACCTCTTTGGTATATTTTGACCATGGCCTTGTCTGTTCTTCTTTGATTTACAGATTCCGATTACCTCTTTGGTATATTTTGACCATGGCCTTATCTGTTCTTCTTTGATTTACAGATTCTGATTACCTCTTTGGTATATTTTGACCATGGCCTTGTCTGTTCTTCTTTGATTTACAGATTCTGATTACCTCTTTGGTATCTTTTGGCCATTGTGTTGTCTGTTCTTTTTTGATTTACAGATTCTGATTACCTCTTTGGTATCTTTTGGCCATTGTATTGTCTGTTCTTCTTTGATTTACAGATTCTGATTACCTCTTTGGTATCTTTTGGCCATTGTGTTGTCTGTTCTTCTTTGATTTACAGATTCTGATTACTTCTTTGGTATATTTTGACCATGGCCTTGTCTGTTCTTCTTTGATTTACAGATTCTGATTACCTCTTTGGTATATTTTGACCATGGCCTTGTCTGTTCTTCTTTGATTTACAGATTCTGATTACCTCTTTGGTATATTTTGACCATGGCCTTGTCTGTTCTTCTTTGATTTACAGATTCTGATTACCTCTTTGGTATATTTTGACCATGGCTTTGTCTGTTCTTCTTTGATCTACAGATTCTGATTACCCTTTTGGTATCTTTTGACCATTGTGTTGTCTGTTCTTCTTTGAATTACAGATTCTGATTACCTCTTTGGTATATTTTGGCCATTGCATTGTCTGTTCTTTGATTTACAGATTCTGATCACCCCTTTGGTATCTTTTGGCCATTGTATTGTCTGTTCTTCTTTGATTTACAGATTCTGATTACCTCCTTGGTATCTTTTGGCCATTGTGTTGTCTGTTCTTCTTTGATTTACAGATTCTGATCACCCCTTTGGTATCTTTTGGCCATTGTATTGTCTGTTCTTCTTTGATTTACAGATTCTGATTACCTCTTTGATATCTTTTGGCCATGGCCTTGTCTGTTCTTCTTTGATTTACAGATTCTGATTACCTCTTTGGTATTTTCAAACTCTTCTTTTTAAATGACTTTTAAATCAAGTTTTCAAGTTGAGATCTTTTATGTCTGTACTATTTAAAATTAAATAATAGACATTTCAAATAATGTATATCATATATTAAGTCAAACCTCACTAGATGGGTTAGGGTTATGGTGCTTAATGCCACTTTCAACAATATTTCAGGTATATTGTGGCGGTCAATTTATGTATATCATATACTAAGTCAAACCTGACTAAATGAGCTATATTGCTTACTGGTATAAACTAAAATTATATAAATATTCAAGGAATGCAAAATGTAGAGATTTTATTTTTATTTTTAGATACATTATCTTGGTTCTTAATGTTGTACTGGCTTGACCCCTACCATGGATGGTAACCCAAAACCTACAACTCCCAGGGCAAGCATGCCAACAATTACACAATCCAAGTAGTCTCTATAAATTAACATTATCTGCATCCTTAATTAATCTAAAATGCACAGGTTTTTTATTTAAATAGTTTAAGCTGAAGTAGTTACAAAAACAGTTAAACTAAATAAATGCTTTAATTTAACATATACACAACATAAGATGATGTTTTAAGTTCAACAATTCTGTTCTAAATTTCATGTTATTAAAACTACAGGTAAATAACAATAAAGAGCTACGAAGAGTAAAGTATAATACATCCACAGCATGTTGACAAGGAAATCAGTGTGTATTAATAACAATAAAGGGCTATGAAGAGTAAAGTATGATACAGCCACAGCATGTTGACAAGGGAATCAGTGTGTATTAATAACAATAAAGGGCTATGAAGAGTAAAGTATGATACAGCCACAGCATGTTGACAAGGGAATCAGTGTGTATTAATAACAATAAAGGGCTATGAAGAGTAAAGTATGATACAGCCACAGCATGTTGACAAGAGAATCAGTGTGTATTAATAACAATAAAGAGCTATGAAGAGTAAAGTATGATACAGCCACAGCATGTTGACAAGGGAATCAGTGTGTATTAATAACAATAAAGGGCTATGAAGAGTAAAGTATGATACAGCCACAGCATGTTGACAAGGGAATCAGTGTGTATTAATAACAATAAAGGGCTATGAAGAGTAAAGTATAATACAGCCACAGCATGTTGACAAGAGAATCAGTGTGTATTAATAACAATAAAGGGCTATGAAGAGTAAAGTATGATACAGCCACAGCATGTTGACAAGGGAATCAGTGTGTATTAATAACAATAAAGGGCTATGAAGAGTAAAGTATGATACAGCCACAGCATGTTGACAAGGGAATCAGTGTGTATTAATAACAATAAAGGGCTATGAAGAGTAAAGTATGATACAGCCACAGCATGTTGACAAGGGAATCAGTGTGTATTAATAACAATAAAGGGCTATGAAGAGTAAAGTATGATACAGCCACAGCATGTTGACAAGAGAATCAGTGTGTATTAATAACAATAAAGGGCTATGAAGAGTAAAGTATGATACAGCCACAGCATGTTGACAAGGGAATCAGTGTGTATTAATAACAATAAAGGGCCATGAAGAGTAAAGTATGATACAGCCACAGCATGTTGACAAGGGAATCAGTGTGTATTAATAACAATAAAGGGCTATGAAGAGTAAAGTATGATACAGCCACAGCATGTTGACAAGGGAATCAGTGTGTATTAATAACAATAAAGGGCTATGAAGAGTAAAGTATGATACAGCCACAGCATGTTGACAAGAGAATCAGTGTGTATTAATAACAATAAAGGGCTATGAAGAGTAAAGTATGATACAGCCACAGCATGTTGACAAGGGAATCAGTGTGTATTAATAACAATAAAGGGCTATGAAGAGTAAAGTATGATACAGCCACAGCATGTTGACAAGAGAATCAGTGTGTATTAATAACAATAAAGGGCTATGAAGAGTAAAGTATGATACAGCCACAGCATGTTGACAAGGGAATCAGTGTGTATTAATAACAATAAAGAGCTATGAAGAGTAAAGTATGATACAGCCACAGCATGTTGACAAGGGAATCAGTGTGTATTAATAACAATAAAGGGCTATGAAGAGTAAAGTATGATACAGCCACAGCATGTTGACAAGGGAATCAGTGTGTATTAATAACAATAAAGGGCTATGAAGAGTAAAGTATGATACAGCCACAGCATGTTGACAAGGGAATCAGTGTGTATTAATAACAATAAAGGGCTATGAAGAGTAAAGTATGATACAGCCACAGCATGTTGACAAGGGAATCAGTGTGTATTAATAACAATAAAGGGCTATGAAGAGTAAAGTATAATACAGCCACAGCATGTTGACAAGGGAATCAGTGTGTATTAATAACAATAAAGGGCTATGAAGAGTAAAGTATGATACAGCCACAGCATGTTGACAAGGGAATCAGTGTGTATTAATAACAATAAAGGGCTATGAAGAGTAAAGTATAATACATCCACAGCATGTTGACAAGGAAATCAGTGTGTATTAATAACAATAAAGGGCTATGAAGAGTAAAGTATGATACAGCCACAGCATGTTGACAAGAGAATCAGTGTGTATTAATAACAATAAAGGGCCATGAAGAGTAAAGTATGATACAGCCACAGCATGTTGACAAGGGAATCAGTGTGTATTAATAACAATAAAGGGCTATGAAGAGTAAAGTATGATACAGCCACAGCATGTTGACAAGGGAATCAGTGTGTATTAATAACAATAAAGGGCTATGAAGAGTAAAGTATGATACAGCCACAGCATGTTGACAAGGGAATCAGTGTGTATTAATAACAATAAAGGGCTATGAAGAGTAAAGTATGATACAGCCACAGCATGTTGACAAGAGAATCAGTGTGTATTAATAACAATAAAGGGCTATGAAGAGTAAAGTATGATACAGCCACAGCATGTTGACAAGAGAATCAGTGTGTATTAATAACAATAAAGGGCTATGAAGAGTAAAGTATGATACAGCCACAGCATGTTGACAAGAGAATCAGTGTGTATTAATAACAATAAAGGGCTATGAAGAGTAAAGTATGATACAGCCACAGCATGTTGACAAGGGAATCAGTGTGTATTAATAACAATAAAGGGCTATGAAGAGTAAAGTATGATACAGCCACAGCATGTTGACAAGGGAATCAGTGTGTATTAATAACAATAAAGGGCTATGAAGAGTAAAGTATGATACAGCCACAGCATGTTGACAAGAGAATCAGTGTGTATTAATAACAATAAAGGGCTATGAAGAGTAAAGTATGATACAGCCACAGCATGTTGACAAGGGAATCAGTGTGTATTAATAACAATAAAGGGCCATGAAGAGTAAAGTATGATACAACCACAGCATGTTGACAAGGGAATCAGTGTGTATTAATAACAATAAAGGGCTATGAAGAGTAAAGTATGATACAGCCACAGCATGTTGACAAGGGAATCAGTGTGTATTAATAACAATAAAGGGCTATGAAGAGTAAAGTATGATACAGCCACAGCATGTTGACAAGGGAATCAGTGTGTATTAATAACAATAAAGGGCTATGAAGAGTAAAGTATGATACAGCCACAGCATGTTGACAAGGGAATCAGTGTGTATTAATAACAATAAAGGGCTATGAAGAGTAAAGTATGATACAGCCACAGCATGTTGACAAGGGAATCAGTGTGTATTAATAACAATAAAGGGCTATGAAGAGTAAAGTATGATACAGCCACAGCATGTTGACAAGGGAATCAGTGTGTATTAATAACAATAAAGGGCTATGAAGAGTAAAGTATAATACATCCACAGCATGTTGACAAGGAAATCAGTGTGTATTAATAACAATAAAGGGCTATGAAGAGTAAAGTATGATACAGCCACAGCATGTTGACAAGAGAATCAGTGTGTATTAATAACAATAAAGGGCTATGAAGAGTAAAGTATGATACAGCCACAGCATGTTGACAAGGGAATCAGTGTGTATTAATAACAATAAAGGGCTATGAAGAGTAAAGTATGATACAGCCACAGCATGTTGACAAGGGAATCAGTGTGTATTAATAACAATAAAGGGCTATGAAGAGTAAAGTATGATACAGCCACAGCATGTTGACAAGGGAATCAGTGTGTATTAATAACAATAAAGGGCTATGAAGAGTAAAGTATGATACAGCCACAGCATGTTGACAAGAGAATCAGTGTGTATTAATAACAATAAAGGGCTATGAAGAGTAAAGTATGATACAGCCACAGCATGTTGACAAGGGAATCAGTGTGTATTAATAACAATAAAGGGCTATGAAGAGTAAAGTATGATACAGCCACAGCATGTTGACAAGAGAATCAGTGTGTATTAATAACAATAAAGGGCTATGAAGAGTAAAGTATGATACAGCCACAGCATGTTGACAAGAGAATCAGTGTGTATTAATAACAATAAAGGGCCATGAAGAGTAAAGTATGATACAGCCACAGCATGTTGACAAGGGAATCAGTGTGTATTAATAACAATAAAGGGCTATGAAGAGTAAAGTATGATACAGCCACAGCATGTTGACAAGGGAATCAGTGTGTATTAATAACAATAAAGGGCTATGAAGAGTAAAGTATGATACAGCCACAGCATGTTGACAAGGGAATCAGTGTGTATTAATAACAATAAAGGGCTATGAAGAGTAAAGTATGATACAGCCACAGCATGTTGACAAGAGAATCAGTGTGTATTAATAACAATAAAGGGCTATGAAGAGTAAAGTATGATACAGCCACAGCATGTTGACAAGGGAATCAGTGTGTATTAATAACAATAAAGGGCTATGAAGAGTAAAGTATGATACAGCCACAGCATGTTGACAAGAGAATCAGTGTGTATTAATAACAATAAAGGGCTATGAAGAGTAAAGTATGATACAGCCACAGCATGTTGACAAGAGAATCAGTGTGTATTAATAACAATAAAGGGCTATGAAGAGTAAAGTATGATACAGCCACAGCATGTTGACAAGGGAATCAGTGTGTATTAATAACAATAAAGGGCTATGAAGAGTAAAGTATAACACAGCCACAGCATGTTGACAAGGGAATCAGTGTGTATTAATAACAATAAAGGGCTATGAAGAGTAAAGTATGATACAGCCACAGCATGTTGACAAGGGAATCAGTGTGTATTAATAACAATAAAGGGCTATGAAGAGTAAAGTATAATACAGCCACAGCATGTTGACAAGGGAATCAGTGTGTATTAATAACAATAAAGGGCTATGAAGAGTAAAGTATAATACAGCCACAGCATGTTGACAAGGGAATCAGTGTGTATTAATAACAATAAAGGGCTATGAAGAGTAAAGTATGATACAGCCACAGCATGTTGACAAGAGAATCAGTGTGTATTAATAACAATAAAGGGCTATGAAGAGTAAAGTATGATACAGCCACAGCATGTTGACAAGAGAATCAGTGTGTATTAATAACAATAAAGGGCTATGAAGAGTAAAGTATGATACAGCCACAGCATGTTGACAAGGGAATCAGTGTGTATTAATAACAATAAAGGGCTATGAAGAGTAAAGTATAACACAGCCACAGCATGTTGACAAGGAAATCAGTGTGTATTAATAACAATAAAGGGCTATGAAGAGTAAAGTATGATACAGCCACAGCATGTTGACAAGGGAATCAGTGTGTATTAATAACAATAAAGGGCCATGAAGAGTAAAGTATGATACAGCCACAGCATGTTGACAAGGGAATCAGTGTGTATTAATAACAATAAAGGGCTATGAAGAGTAAAGTATGATACAGCCACAGCATGTTGACAAGGGAATCAGTGTGTATTAATAACAATAAAGGGCTATGAAGAGTAAAGTATGATACAGCCACAGCATGTTGACAAGGGAATCAGTGTGTATTAATAACAATAAAGGGCTATGAAGAGTAAAGTATGATACAGCCACAGCATGTTGACAAGGGAATCAGTGTGTATTAATAACAATAAAGGGCTATGAAGAGTAAAGTATGATACAGCCACAGCATGTTGACAAGGGAATCAGTGTGTATTAATAACAATAAAGGGCTATGAAGAGTAAAGTATGATACAGCCACAGCATGTTGACAAGGGAATCAGTGTGTATTAATAACAATAAAGGGCTATGAAGAGTAAAGTATAATACATCCACAGCATGTTGACAAGGAAATCAGTGTGTATTAATAACAATAAAGGGCTATGAAGAGTAAAGTATGATACAGCCACAGCATGTTGACAAGAGAATCAGTGTGTATTAATAACAATAAAGGGCTATGAAGAGTAAAGTATGATACAGCCACAGCATGTTGACAAGGGAATCAGTGTGTATTAATAACAATAAAGGGCTATGAAGAGTAAAGTATGATACAGCCACAGCATGTTGACAAGGGAATCAGTGTGTATTAATAACAATAAAGGGCTATGAAGAGTAAAGTATGATACAGCCACAGCATGTTGACAAGGGAATCAGTGTGTATTAATAACAATAAAGGGCTATGAAGAGTAAAGTATGATACAGCCACAGCATGTTGACAAGAGAATCAGTGTGTATTAATAACAATAAAGGGCTATGAAGAGTAAAGTATGATACAGCCACAGCATGTTGACAAGGGAATCAGTGTGTATTAATAACAATAAAGGGCTATGAAGAGTAAAGTATGATACAGCCACAGCATGTTGACAAGAGAATCAGTGTGTATTAATAACAATAAAGGGCTATGAAGAGTAAAGTATGATACAGCCACAGCATGTTGACAAGAGAATCAGTGTGTATTAATAACAATAAAGGGCCATGAAGAGTAAAGTATGATACAGCCACAGCATATTGACAAGGGAATCAGTGTGTATTAATAACAATAAAGGGCTATGAAGAGTAAAGTATGATACAGCCACAGCATGTTGACAAGGGAATCAGTGTGTATTAATAACAATAAAGGGCTATGAAGAGTAAAGTATGATACAGCCACAGCATGTTGACAAGGGAATCAGTGTGTATTAATAACAATAAAGGGCTATGAAGAGTAAAGTATGATACAGCCACAGCATGTTGACAAGAGAATCAGTGTGTATTAATAACAATAAAGGGCTATGAAGAGTAAAGTATGATACAGCCACAGCATGTTGACAAGGGAATCAGTGTGTATTAATAACAATAAAGGGCTATGAAGAGTAAAGTATGATACAGCCACAGCATGTTGACAAGAGAATCAGTGTGTATTAATAACAATAAAGGGCTATGAAGAGTAAAGTATGATACAGCCACAGCATGTTGACAAGAGAATCAGTGTGTATTAATAACAATAAAGGGCTATGAAGAGTAAAGTATGATACAGCCACAGCATGTTGACAAGGGAATCAGTGTGTATTAATAACAATAAAGGGCTATGAAGAGTAAAGTATAACACAGCCACAGCATGTTGACAAGGGAATCAGTGTGTATTAATAACAATAAAGGGCTATGAAGAGTAAAGTATGATACAGCCACAGCATGTTGACAAGGGAATCAGTGTGTATTAATAACAATAAAGGGCTATGAAGAGTAAAGTATAATACAGCCACAGCATGTTGACAAGGGAATCAGTGTGTATTAATAACAATAAAGGGCTATGAAGAGTAAAGTATAATACAGCCACAGCATGTTGACAAGGGAATCAGTGTGTATTAATAACAATAAAGGGCTATGAAGAGTAAAGTATGATACAGCCACAGCATGTTGACAAGAGAATCAGTGTGTATTAATAACAATAAAGGGCTATGAAGAGTAAAGTATGATACAGCCACAGCATGTTGACAAGAGAATCAGTGTGTATTAATAACAATAAAGGGCTATGAAGAGTAAAGTATGATACAGCCACAGCATGTTGACAAGAGAATCAGTGTGTATTAATAACAATAAAGGGCTATGAAGAGTAAAGTATGATACAGCCACAGCATGTTGACAAGAGAATCAGTGTGTATTAATAACAATAAAGGGCTATGAAGAGTAAAGTATGATACAGCCACAGCATGTTGACAAGAGAATCAGTGTGTATTAATAACAATAAAGAGCTATGAAGAGTAAAGTATGATACAGCCACAGCATGTTGACAAGAGAATCAGTGTGTATTAATAACAATAAAGGGCTATGAAGAGTAAAGTATGATACAGCCACAGCATGTTGACAAGGGAATCAGTGTGTATTAATAACAATAAAGGGCTATGAAGAGTAAAGTATAACACAGCCACAGCATGTTGACAAGGGAATCAGTGTGTATTAATAACAATAAAGGGCTATGAAGAGTAAAGTATGATACAGCCACAGCATGTTGACAAGGGAATCAGTGTGTATTAATAACAATAAAGGGCTATGAAGAGTAAAGTATAATACAGCCACAGCATGTTGACAAGGGAATCAGTGTGTATTAATAACAATAAAGGGCTATGAAGAGTAAAGTATAATACAGCCACAGCATGTTGACAAGGGAATCAGTGTGTATTAATAACAATAAAGGGCTATGAAGAGTAAAGTATGATACAGCCACAGCATGTTGACAAGAGAATCAGTGTGTATTAATAACAATAAAGGGCTATGAAGAGTAAAGTATGATACAGCCACAGCATGTTGACAAGGGAATCAGTGTGTATTAATAACAATAAAGGGCTATGAAGAGTAAAGTATGATACAGCCACAGCATGTTGACAAGGGAATCAGTGTGTATTAATAACAATAAAGGGCCATGAAGAGTAAAGTATGATACAGCCACAGCATGTTGACAAGGGAATCAGTGTGTATTAATAACAATAAAGGGCTATGAAGAGTAAAGTATAATACAGCCACAGCATGTTGACAAGGGAATCAGTGTGTATTAATAACAATAAAGGGCTATGAAGAGTAAAGTATGATACAGCCACAGCATGTTGACAAGGGAATCAGTGTGTATTAATAACAATAAAGGGCTATGAAGAGTAAAGTATGATACAGCCACAGCATGTTGACAAGGGAATCAGTGTGTATTAATAACAATAAAGGGCTATGAAGAGTAAAGTATGATACAGCCACAGCATGTTGACAAGGGAATCAGTGTGTATTAATAACAATAAAGGGCTATGAAGAGTAAAGTATGATACAGCCACAGCATGTTGACAAGGGAATCAGTGTGTATTAATAACAATAAAGAGCTATGAAGAGTAAAGTATGATACAGCCACAGCATGTTGACAAGGGAATCAGTGTGTATTAATAACAATAAAGGGCTATGAAGAGTAAAGTATGATACAGCCACAGCATGTTGACAAGGGAATCAGTGTGTATTAATAACAATAAAGGGCTATGAAGAGTAAAGTATGATACAGCCACAGCATGTTGACAAGGGAATCAGTGTGTATTAATAACAATAAAGGGCTATGAAGAGTAAAGTATAATACAGCCACAGCATGTTGACAAGGGAATCAGTGTGTATTAATAACAATAAAGGGCTATGAAGAGTAAAGTATGATACAGCCACAGCATGTTGACAAGGGAATCAGTGTGTATTAATAACAATAAAGGGCTATGAAGAGTAAAGTATAATACAGCCACAGCATGTTGACAAGGGAATCAGTGTGTATTAATAACAATAAAGAGCTATGAAGAGTAAAGTATGATACAGCCACAGCATGTTGACAAGGGAATCAGTGTGTATTAATAACAATAAAGGGCTATGAAGAGTAAAGTATGATACAGCCACAGCATGTTGACAAGGGAATCAGTGTGTATTAATAACAATAAAGGGCTATGAAGAGTAAAGTATAATACAGCCACAGCATGTTGACAAGGGAATCAGTGTGTATTAATAACAATAAAGGGCTATGAAGGGTAAAGTATGATACAGCCACAGCATGTTGACAAGGGAATCAGTGTGTATTAATAACAATAAAGAGCTATGAAGAGTAAAGTATGATACAGCCACAGCATGTTGACAAGGGAATCAGTGTGTATTAATAACAATAAAGGGCTATGAAGAGTAAAGTATAATACAGCCACAGCATGTTGACAAGGGAATCAGTGTGTATTAATAACAATAAAGGGCTATGAAGAGTAAAGTATGATACAGCCACAGCATGTTGACAAGGGAATCAGTGTGTATTAATAACAATAAAGGGCTATGAAGAGTAAAGTATGATACAGCCACAGCATGTTGACAAGGGAATCAGTGTGTATTAATAACAATAAAGGGCTATGAAGAGTAAAGTATGATACAGCCACAGCATGTTGACAAGGGAATCAGTGTGTATTAATAACAATAAAGGGCTATGAAGAGTAAAGTATGATACAGCCACAGCATGTTGACAAGGGAATCAGTGTGTATTAATAACAATAAAGGGCTATGAAGAGTAAAGTATGATACAGCCACAGCATGTTGACAAGAGAATCAGTGTGTATTAATAACAATAAAGGGCTATGAAGAGTAAAGTATGATACAGCCACAGCATGTTGACAAGGGAATCAGTGTGTATTAATAACAATAAAGGGCTATGAAGAGTAAAGTATGATACAGCCACAGCATGTTGACAAGAGAATCAGTGTGTATTAATAACAATAAAGGGCTATGAAGAGTAAAGTATGATACAGCCACAGCATGTTGACAAGGGAATCAGTGTGTATTAATAACAATAAAGGGCTATGAAGAGTAAAGTATGATACAGCCACAGCATGTTGACAAGAGAATCAGTGTGTATTAATAACAATAAAGGGCTATGAAGAGTAAAGTATGATACAGCCACAGCATGTTGACAAGGGAATCAGTGTGTATTAATAACAATAAAGGGCTATGAAGAGTAAAGTATGATACAGCCACAGCATGTTGACAAGAGAATCAGTGTGTATTAATAACAATAAAGGGCTATGAAGAGTAAAGTATGATACAGCCACAGCATGTTGACAAGAGAATCAGTGTGTATTAATAACAATAAAGGGCTATGAAGAGTAAAGTATGATACAGCCACAGCATGTTGACAAGAGAATCAGTGTGTATTAATAACAATAAAGGGCTATGAAGAGTAAAGTATGATACAGCCACAGCATGTTGACAAGGGAATCAGTGTGTATTAATAACAATAAAGGGCTATGAAGAGTAAAGTATGATACAGCCACAGCATGTTGACAAGGGAATCAGTGTGTATTAATAACAATAAAGGGCTATGAAGAGTAAAGTATGATACAGCCACAGCATGTTGACAAGGGAATCAGTGTGTATTAATAACAATAAAGGGCTATGAAGAGTAAAGTATGATACAGCCACAGCATGTTGACAAGGGAATCAGTGTGTATTAATAACAATAAAGGGCTATGAAGAGTAAAGTATGATACAGCCACAGCATGTTGACAAGGGAATCAGTGTGTATTAATAACAATAAAGAGCTATGAAGAGTAAAGTATGATACAGCCACAGCATGTTGACAAGGGAATCAGTGTGTATTAATAACAATAAAGAGCTATGAAGAGTAAAGTATGATACAGCCACAGCATGTCAACAAGGGAATCAGTGTGTATTAATAACAAGTGTGGATACAGTATTTTGCTCCACACAATAAAATGTTTTACACAGTAATTTGCTGGAGTCATTGTAATTTGGGTATTTGTCTCACTTGACTATTTCAAGAGTTGGTTCCCTTTAACCCCGTTCAATCTTGGAAGTCCTAAGCACTAGCTAGGTGAAATCTTTCTATGTAGTCTTTTGTCAACCATTGTTTGTCCTTTTGTCTTTTTACTTTTGGCCATGATATTGTCTGCCCCTCAATTTAGGGTTTCTGATTACCCCTTTGGTATCTTCAAGTTATTATTAGGAGTCATGCAATAATAGCCAGCCCCTTAGCTTAATATACATACCTATACAATAATAGCCAGCTCCTTAATTTAATATACATACCTATACAATAATAGCCAGCTCCTTAATTTAATATACATACCTATACAATAATAGCCAGCCCCTTAATTTAATATACATACCTATACAATAATAGCCAGCTCCTTAATTTAATATACATACCTATACAATAATAGCCAGCCCCTTAATTTAATATACATACCTATACAATAATAGCCAGCTCCTTAATTTAATATACATACCTATACAATAATAGCCAGCTCCTTAATTTAATATACATACCTATACAATAATAGCCAGCTCCTTAATTTAATATACATACCTATACAATAATAGCCAGCCCCTTAATTTAATATACATACCTATACAATAATAGCCAGCCCCTTAATTTAATATACATACCTATACAATAATAGCCAGCTCCTTAATTTAATATACATACCTATACAATAATAGCCAGCCCCTTAGTTTAATATACATACCTATACATGATAGTAGCTTGGTAATGTGTATTGCCATTTACACACAATCCATCCTGCTCCTGGAAGTGAGTAGTTACTCTGATATAACATGAGTTATTTACTCCCCTCTGGTCAGGGGGACAGAACAATGGAGGTGGTACACTGGTCTTGATCTTAACATAGCCAGCAGGTCCACCTTCTCTGATATTGATGACTTCTGTTATAACCTGTAAAATCAACTGACTTACTATAACTGTGGTCATTAATGTCCTAATTTACTTTACATTTTGGTAAGTTAAGACTTAAAATAATAAATATAGGGATTAGGGAGTTTGGTAATTCTTTTTACTTTCAGCAATCTTTATAACGGGCATTCCATAGATGCCTCCTATCAAGTTTCGGTTCATTTGGCAAAGTGGTTTCAGAGGAGAAGATTTTTAGAAATTTACCAATCCAAAAGGAGAATTGCCTGTGGCGGCCATGTCTGTTAATAAATCAAGACGACATTAACACTCTTTATAGAGGACCTTCCATAGATGCTTCCTACCAAGTTTCAGTTCATTTGGCCAAGAGGTTTCAGAGGAGAAGATTTTTTAGAAATTGACCAATCAGAAACAAGAATTGCCTGTGCAGCCATGTTTGTTAATGGATCAGGACGAAATGAGCAGCCTTTTTAACAGACTTTCTATAGATGCTTCCTACCAAGCTTCATTTGACAAATTGGTTTCAGATGAAAAGATTAAAATGTGAAAAGTTAACGGACAACGGACGCCAAGTGCTGGCAAAAGCTCACATTGCCTTTGGCAAGGTGACCTTAAAAATACATTTCTGTCTGTTTTTTTCCTATATTACAAAAAATGTAATCACTAAACTTTACATCTATCCAAAGAACTGACTATAGGGCAATTTACACTACAAAGTTATGTTCAGCTTTGGCTCCTTCTAATAAAATTCCACCTGCTATTTAAATGAAGGTATATATTTTATACTGATATATGTATTGTATACTACTAATGAACTAACCTTAACTTCTGCTGTTATAATATTACTTTTCCTTGCTGGTCCTCTAGTGTTGTCACAGTCATATGAAAAACATGGAGTCACCAGACATTTTGTCTAAAAATACACAATCAACAGCTTAAAGTTAAAAGTTAGTGTCTCATACAAACTTTTCCTTAAAAAAATAATTATAAAACAACAATAAAAATCAATATTAAAGATCATATATTTGTTTTAACATGGGTAGCTAAAAAAAGTGAAGTTAAAAGTTATTGAGTTATTTTTTTTCTTTCTTTAATTCTCCTTCCAATAAAATAAAAAGTTACCATCTGCAACAAAAAGTTTAAATATATACCACAAAATAACATCTGTTCAAACGTAACCATGCCAACCAATCGTTCTTCAAAGGTTATCATAAATCTTTTCATTCAAAAATATGAAAGTATGCATTTATCTATCAAAATACATAACATCTAATCTAGAGATTTTCTGAGGTGGAAATCACATGCAAACCTTCCTTACATTTACTCCATAGCCTCTCTATTAGTGCAGTATTGACTTCCTTATATTTACTCCATAGCCTCTCTATTAGTGCAGTATTGACTTCCTTACCTTTACTCCATAGCCTCTCTATTAGTGCAGTATTGACTTCCTTACCTTTACTCCATAGCCTCTCTATTAGTGCAGTATTGACTTCCTTATATTTACTCCATAGCCTCTCTATTAGTGCAGTATTGACTTCCTTACCTTTACTCCACAGCCTCTCTATTAGTGCAGTATTGACTTCCTTATATTTACTCCATAGCCTCTCTATTAGTGCAGTATTGACTTCCTTATATTTACTCCATAGCTTCTCTATTAGAGCAGTATTGATTCCTTATATTTACTTCATAGCCTCTCTATTAGTGCAGTATTGACTTCCTTATATTTACTCCATAGCCTCTCCATTAGTGCAGTATTGACCTTCTTATATTTACTCCACAGCCTCTCTATTAGTGCAGTATTGACTTCCTTACCTTTACTCCACAGCCTCTCTATTAGTGCAGTATTGACTTCCTTATATTTACTCCACAGCCTCTCTATTAGTGCAGTATTGACTTCCTTATATTTACTCCATAGCCTCTCTATTAGTGCAGTATTGACCTCCTTATATTTACTCCACAGCCTCTCTATTAGTGCAGTATTGACTTCCTTATATTTACTCCATAGCCTCTCTATTAGTGCAGTACTGACTTCCTTACCTTTACTCCACAGCCTCTCTATTAGTGCAGTATTGACTTCCTTACCTTTACTCCACAGCCTCTCTATTAGTGCAGTATTGACCTCCTTATATTTACTCCATAGCCTCTCTATTAGTGCAGTATTGACTTCCTTACCTTTACTCCACAGCCTTTCTATTAATGCAGTATTGACTTCCTTATATTTACTCCACAGCCTCTCTATTAGTGCAGTATTGACTTCCTTACCTTTACTCCATAGCCTCCAGCTCCATATTGTTCCTGTGTTAGTTCACTCTTGTTTTCTGTAGTTTCCACTGATAAGACAGTGTTATCATCTACGACCCAGTCAATGAGATACTTCACATCACCACGATCTAATTTATCAAATTCACATTCAAATGTAGAAACTTTAGTATCTTTATCAAAATCAACCTTAAGTCTAGGCTCCGAAGTGAGTTCAGGTATTTCTGTAATTACAAATCATACTCAGAAATAAACTCCATATCCCACTATAAATATATATGTTATGACATTGTGTTTGTACATCTATCTACACCAAGGTGGCTCAATGAGCTAGGTAGTTGGATTACCTAACAACTCATACAAGCCTATCACCAATACGGCATGGGTTCGCGCCCGGCTTTGTAAATGACAAAAAAGGGTGCACTCGACAGTCGCAAGTGATAAAGTTTACCAGTTGCTTGTCCATGGTCGGTGGTTCTCTTCGGGTACTCCGGCTTCTTCCACCACAAAACTGGTCGCCATGATATAGTTGAAATATTGCTGAAAGTGGCGTTAAACACAATAAATCAAATCAATCATCATCTATCTACACCATTATATGTACATTGTGTTTGTACATACATTTTATGTGATGTCACATAATGACTGATTCACAAGTTGTTTTCTGTGGAGACGTCAAATATTATGCCCATCTTATGCACATTTAAGGCAAGACTTTTTTGAAAAAATAAAAAGTATCTTCGGTGAAGTAAATCAAAAAGTTTTCAATAAATGTCAAATGATAGCCCTACTGAACTGTCTATTGTCTAATATTTATTGAGGTACTGCATTGTGCAATCATGTGCTTGGTGACAATTGGATCCATGAAACAGGGGGGATATGTTTGCTTTGATGATAGGACACATTCACTCATTTTAACGTACACATTGTATCACTTAGCAGGAGAATTTGAAACAGCCATCAACTCAATATTTGTGTCAGTATTAACACCTCATTAAGGGTTAGGGTTATGGTGTTTAATATTACTATCAACATTATTTCAGTTATATCGTGGCGGTCAGTATTATTAGTGAAGGAAACCAGAGTATCCGGAGAAAACAGCAGACCTATCGCAAGTCTCTGACAAATTTTATCATATAATTTTGTATTGAGTACACATCGCCATTAGCGGGATTCGAACTCACAACTTCCGGGGTGATAGGCACTGATTGTACAGGTAGTTGTAAATCAAACAATCATATAATGACGACCACCACCACATTAAGTTGCATATTACATATTTGAAGAAAGTTTGATTGTTAACAGTTTGACTGTTTAGTATCCTGATAGTTGTTGGATCATACTTTGGAGCAATAGCTCTGTTTAATGTAGATTTACCTGACAACACTCCTACAGCATCTTTAATGTATTTAGAAGCTGTCCAGATTTGCCATGTTCCTATAGTACACTTGGCAAACAATCCTCTATATGTAGGTATTGGTCCACCAAACCTCCACTTATATTTTCTATATCCTTTAATCTTCCTCTTTAAATATCTTGTTCTCTTCCCAACACTTAGACCATCAATAAAGAACTCTAGACCATCAATACTCCAAGAAAATTCAAAATCAAAAAAGGCATTGATTTTGCTAAACTTTGTACACACAGTCCATTCTTTATCTGTAGTTGTTACCGTCAGACATAGCTTTTTTCTTTTATAGTATATAGAAACTCCTCTAGATTCTCGTAGATCTCCACCAGATGTAAAAATGTACATATTTTCTAATAGAACTGACAATTTAAATGAAATTTTGAATGTCAATCCAGCATAAAGACAATTTTCAGGGTCACTAAGGCAATCATTGTCATCTGTTGACTCTATTTGCTGTGTCTGGCCATCTAAATCTATAGCAAATCCACCTTTAAAACCATCCACCAGCAATGGATTACCAATTGTAGTAATGTTACCATTGTTTGTGATCAATGTCAGATCTATGATAGTCAAAAAATTAATCTGTATCCAAATAATTCTTTGCACTGAAAAATACAATGGTTATACAGTATTATATTATGATCTATTTGTGTCTACTCAGATTAGCTTTAACTGGCAAAATAACAATCAAAATACAGTTAATTCTGCTTTAACTGGCAAAATAACAATCAAAATACAGTCAATTCTGCTTTAACTGTCAAAATAACAATCAAAATACAGTAAATTCTGCTTTAACTGTCAAAATAACAATCAAAATACAGTCAATTCTGCTTTAACTGGCAAAATAACAATCAAAATACAGTCAATTCTGCTTTAACTGGCAAAATAACAATCAAAACACAGTTAATTCTGCTTTAACTGGCAAAATAACAATCAAAATACAGTTAATTCTGCTTTAACTGTCAAAATAACAATCAAAACACAGTCAATTCTGCTTTAACTGGCAAAATAACAATCAAAATACAGTTAATTCTGCTTTAACTGGCAAAATAACAATCAAAATACAGTTAATTCTGCTTTAACTGTCAAAATAACAATCAAAATACAGTTAATTCTGCTTTAACTGTCAAAATAACAATCAAAATACAGTCAATTCTGCTTTAACTGGCAAAATAACAATCAAAACACAGTTAATTCTGCTTTAACTGGCAAAATAACAATCAAAATACAGTAAATTCTGCTTTAACTGTCAAAATAACAATCAAAACACAGTCAATTCTGCTTTAACTGTCAAAATAACAATCAAAATACAGTCAATTCTGCTTTAACTGTCAAAATACCAATCAAAACACAGTTAATTCTGCTTTAACTGTCAAAATAACAATCAAAATACAGTCAATTCTGCTTTAACTGGCAAAATAACAATCAAAACACAGTTAATTCTGCTTTAACTGGCAAAATAACAATCAAAATACAGTAAATTCTGCTTTAACTGTCAAAATAACAATCAAAACACAGTCAATTCTGCTTTAACTGTCAAAATAACAATCAAAATACAGTCAATTCTGCTTTAACTGTCAAAATACCAATCAAAACACAGTTAATTCTGCTTTAACTGTCAAAATAACAATCAAAATACAGTCAATTCTGCTTTAACTGGCAAAATAACAATCAAAATACAGTCAATTCTGCTTTAACTGGCAAAATAACAATCAAAATACAGTCAATTCTGCTTTAACTGTCAAAATACCAATCAAAACACAGTTAATTCTGCTTTAACTGTCAAAATAACAATCAAAATACAGTCAATTCTGCTTTAACTGTCAAAATAACAATCAAAATACAGTTAATTCTGCTTTAACTGGCAAAATAACAATCAAAATACAGTCAATTCTGCTTTAACTGTCAAAATACCAATCAAAACACAGTTAATTCTGCTTTAACTGGCAAAATAACAATCAAAATACAGTTAATTCTGCTTTAACTGGCAAAATAACAATCAAAATACAGTCAATTCTGCTTTAACTGGCAAAATACCAATCAAAACACAGTTAATTCTGCTTTAACTGGCAAAATAACAATCAAAATACAGTCAATTCTGCTTTAATGACCACATATGTTACACAATATCCTATACTGTGTGATCAAAATGTTTACTTCCCTTTACAGTCCATTTACTATTGAGTTGAACCCTGTATTATGTATTAAGGTAAAATAATACAGATTTCAAAAATATATATTACAAAGTACCTTCTATTTTTGTCCATATGGTAGTATTTTCAGAAGGATTACAGACCCTGGTCAGATCCTGTGGGAAAACTTGTCCAGTCTCATAGCATACTTCATCTATCAAACAACTGTCATTCTATCAAAATAAGGCATTTTACCACATAAATATATAAATATAAGATATTAATCTATTTCACACTATATTGCTTAAAATAAAACACATTCAAATTCAATTAAAATACTGCTGTCCATCAACACACACTAATAATTTCAAATAATAACAAGATATGATTATAATCTAACGATTATGAAGTCTCCCAAACCGGCCATTGACACTATCTACCCACATATCAAATTTTGATGATATCAGACAATGTTGAATTTTTACCCCCCATTTTTATGCCGTGATTTGGCAGCCATTTTGAAAATGGCAGACATCTTGAAAATTTTAAAAACGCAGAATTGCTCCTCTAATGGTGACCTATCACTATGTCAAAATTTATGTCTCTATCATTATCCAGTTAGAAGTTATCAACATTAATGTATGAAATTTCAAGTTTCCCATAGGATTCTATAGTAACCCCCACCCCCTTTGAACCCCCAAAAATATGGCTTTGACCCCCTTTACCACAAATCTGAAAACTTTAGGATCAACTAGAAACATATATCTATAATTCCACCAAGTTTCATGAAATTCTGTCCTGTAGTTCCTGAGATCTGCCATGGACAAGTTCATGCTTCGCGGAAAAAAAGAATAAGAATAATAATAATAAAAATAAAAATAATAATAAGAAACGGAACAAAAACAATAAGTCTCCCAAACTTTGTTTGGGAGACTTAATTAATGTATTTGTTGAGTTAATCCATTCAGCTGAAGAAATAACCTTGGTAATTTTATAATGTAATTTCAATATAATGTCCTTCAGAGCCATGATAAGATACATTAAATACTATGTGGTCTTTACGAGTGGAAGCGACTCTGTGCAGGTTTTCTATATGTTTGTTTATAAATGTATTGCCATTGGAGATCCAGTTATCAAGAAGGAATCCTATTAAACGGTTTTAACCCATCACATTTCTTTGCCTGTCCCAAGACGGGACCTGGATTTCCAACGTCATAAGTCGTGGTCTCTTTTTGTTTTTGGTGAGGGAAGGTGAGAGGTGATATTGGTGGCATTGTTGACCATCACTGTTTAAACTCCTTTTCTTTATGCTTTGCACATAAGTATTGACTGACAAATTGTGGCTATTCTGGAGAACGTGTACTGTGGTAATGTTTGTGTTGTTTATATCTATCCACTTCCAGTGTCACCTTGTTATTAAAAAAATGTTGGTGACACAGACTCCTGGTTATTGATTTAAAAAAGTTGCTTCAGTACAATGATCAAAATGTGTCAAATTAGAACATATTAGTAACTGAGGGTGCTAGTCTATATAGAGAAAACCACAGTAAAAATGAAGGTGAGTAAATCTTGTTGTCAGATACATTAACCATAATACCATAAAATCAGAGGCTCTCAAGAGCCTGTATCGTTCACCTGGTAATAAAAAAAAACAATTGGTCCTATGTAAAATCTATGTCCTGCAGTGGTAGCCATCTTGGAATTACGATCAACATAAAAAACACAAAGTTTGTAAAGGACCTTCCAATGATTGATGCACAGTTTAGGTTCAATCAGTGCAATAGCTTCAGAGAAGAATATATTTCTGTATTTTCCCCATATGGTTCTGTGTTAATACTATGACCTGTGGTGGCAGCCATCTTGGATTTCCGATCGGCATAAAAAAACACACACCTTGTAGAGGACCTTCCAATGATCATTCCTGGGCAGTTTGGTTTCAACTGTCCAAGTGGTTTCAGAGAAGAAGCATTTTGAAACATTTTCCCCATAGGATCCAATGTTAAATAAGTCCTGCCGTAGCCACCATTTTGAATTTCATATCAGAACAAAAAACGCAAAGTTTGTAGAGGACCATCCAATGAACATTCATGTACAGTTTGGCTTTAATCATATTTGTAGTTTCTGAGAAGAAGGCATTTGAATATTTTCCCATAGGGTCCAATGTTAATCTATGTCCTGCGGTGGCGGCCATCTTGGATTTCCGATCGTTATAAAAAACAGTAACTTTGTAGAGGACCTTCCAATGATCATTCCTGGGCAGTTTGGTTTCAACTGTCCCAGTGGTTTCAGAGAAGAAGCATTTTGAAACATTTTCCCCATAGGGTCCAATTTTAAACTAAGTCCTGCCGTAGCCGCCATTTTGAATTTCATATCGGAACAAAAAACCTTAAGATTGTAAAGGACCATCCAATGAACATTCATGTACAGTTTGGCTTTAATCATATTTGTAGTTTCTGAGAAGAAGGCATTTGAACATTTTCCCATAGGGTCCAATGTTAATCTATGTCCTGCGGTGGCGGCCATCTTGAATTTTCGATCGGCATAAAAAAACAGAAACTTTGTAGAGGACCTTCCAATGATCATTTCTGGGCAGTTTGGTTTCAATTATCCAAGTGGTTTCAGAGAAGAAGCGTTTTGAAACATTTTTCCCATAGGGTCCAATGTTAAACTAAGTCCTGCCGTAGCCGCCATTTTGAATTTCTTATCGGAACAAAAACCTAAAGTTTGTAGAGGACCATCCAATGAACATTCATGTACAATTTGGCTTTAATCATATTTGTAGTTTCTGAGAAGAAGGCATTTGAGCATTTTCCCATAGGGTTCAATGTTAATCTATGTATTGCGGTGGCGGCCATCTTGGATTTCCGATCGGCATAAAAAAACAGAAACTTTGTAGAGGACCTTCCAATGATCATTTCTGGGCAGTTTGGTTTCAATTATCCAAGTGGTTTCAGAGAAGAAGCGTTTTGAAACATTTTTCCCATAGGGTCCAATGTTAAACTAAGTCCTGCCGTAGCCGCCATTTTGAATTTCTTATCGGAACAAAAACCTAAAGTTTGTAGAGGACCATCCAATGAACATTCATGTACAATTTGGCTTTAATCATATTTGTAGTTTCTGAGAAGAAGGCATTTGAGCATTTTCCCATAGGGTTCAATGTTAATCTATGTATTGCGGTGGCGGCCATCTTGGATTTCCGATCGGCATAAAAAACATAAAATTTGTAGAGGACCTTCCAATGATCATTCCTGGGCAGTTTGGTTTCAACTGTCCAAGTGGTTTCAGAGAAGAAGCATTTTGAAACATTTTTCCCATAGGGTCCAATGTTAAACTAAGTCCTGCCGTAGCCGCCATTTTGAATTTCATATCGGAACAAATAACGTAAAGTTTGTAGAGGACCATCCAATGAACATTCATGTACAATTTGGCTTTAATCATATTTGTAGTTTCTGAGAAGAAGGCATTTGAACATTTTCCCATAGGGTCCAATGTTAATCTATGTCCTGCGGTGGTGGCCATCTTGGATTTCCGATCGGCATAAAAAACACACACCTTGTAGAGGACCTTCCAATGATCATTCCTGGGCAGTTTGGTTTCAATTATCCAAGTGGTTTCAGAGAAGAAGCGTTTTGAAACATTTTTCCCATAGGGTCCAATGTTAAACTAAGTCCTGCCGTAGCCGCCATTTTGAATTTCATACCGGAACAAAAAACGTAAAGTTTGTAGAGGACCATCTAATGAACATTCATGTACAGTTTGGCTTTAATCATATTTGTAGTTTCTGAGAAGAAGGCATTTGAATATTTTCCCATAGGGTCCAATGTTAATCTATGTCCTGCGGTGGCGGCCAGCTTGGATTTCCAATCAGCATAAAAAACAGAAACTTTGTAGAGGACCTTTGGTTTCAACTGTCCAAGTGGTTTCAGAGAAGAAGCATTTTGAAACATTTTTCCCATAAGGTTCAATGTTAAACTAAGTCCTGCCATAGCCGCCATTTTGAATTTCATATCAGAACAAAAAACCTTAAGATTGTAGAGGACATTCCAATGAACATTCATGTACAGTTTGGCTTTAATCATATTTGTAGTTTCTGAGAAGAAGGCATTTGAACATTTTCCCATAGGGTCCAATGTTAATCTATGTCCTGCGATGGTGGCCATCTTGGATTTCCGATCGGCATAAAAAACAGTAACTTGGTAAAGGACATTCTAATGATCATTCATTTACAGTTTGGGTTCAGTCAGTTCATTAGTTTCAGAGAAGAAGATCTTTGAAATTTCAGCCAATCAGAGCATATTATTGGCCCTGGCAGCCATATTGAATATCCGACTGGAACGAAAAACAGTAACTTTGTAGAGGACCATCCAAGGAACATTCCTGCTAAGTTCGGTTCCAATCGGCCAAGTGGTTTCGGAGAAGAAGCTTGAAATGTGAAAAGTTTACAGACGACAGACGACGGACGCCAAGTGATGGCAATAGTTCACCTGGACCTTTGGTCCAGGTGAACTAAAAAAGTGTTTTCCTATTTAGAATCGAAATAATTCATGGAAGCCACAAGTTTGTATGACACTCTAACAAGAATAACATTATTTCCTTTGCACTGTATGAAAATAATGTTACTCATTTTAAAATCTCAAGCAAACTTATAGATTTCACGAGTTGTTTCTAAAAAAGGTTCGAAACTCATGAAATCAATACAACTTTAACTAGACTAATACTGTGAGCTAAATACTACATACCCTAGTCTGACATGTAAGAGACATGCTGTTGTCAAATTCACAAGTTTCACATTTAGAATTATAGATGTAGAAATTGATCTGATTGCTATCTTTGCCACTGTTTGTATTTCTGATCTTGACTGTTACACTGGTGGTAGAATTGATTTCACATCGTACCATCTCAAATGACCAGAAGAAAGCAGGAACTGTGTAATCTATACCTGTCTGTTGACATAGAGCACAATTACTTTACATACATATCTGTTGATAATTTACATATTGATACAGCCAACTTTTGTTGATTTACATACATAAATAATGAACTGTTGTAAATTACCATTTAAAAACAACAACTTTTGGAAATTCCTATTTTTAAATAATCTACTGTTGAAAATTCACAAATTATTAAGCAGAGACAGGATGTTTCTGTTCAAGAGATCTCAAATTGTAATATATTTGGTCTAATGGTGTAAATAGCTTTTAAGAATCCTTTTCTGTTTTCACACAAAAACAAAAATGACTTACCTCCGTCTCTGTAATTAGACAACTGAGTTCCACATTCTTGAAAAAGTTTATACCAAACACCATAACATCAGTACATGACATATCTACAAAGTCACACAAATCTCCACCTAATACACCAAGTACAGTCGGTGGATCTTGTAGAACAACTGAACAGTCAACACCTTCATATCCACTGTCACATGAACACATACCTATAGAAATATACAATATAGTCACACTTTGTTACTATAAACATTAGTATTGGGAAATCAGCTAAAAAATCAGAATTGATAATCATTGATAATCATGGGTCAAATGAAGTTTATTATGTTGTTATTGGCTGTTTCAGTGCAAAGCATGCAGCATTGATGAAGAAAGAAGATAATGTATCAGAGTGGAAGAATATATCTACCAGTAGACTGTGTTCAGTCAGCTAGCACTACTAACATTGAACTAATCATGTTGTTCTAGTACAATGACCTCGGTATTGTCTGACCATAAAACAACTTGTTCTCATCATGATATAGCTTTAACATTGCTCATGGTGATGTAGTACAATGACCTCAGTATTGTCTGACCATAAAACAACTTGTTCTCGCCATGATATAGCTTTAACATTGCTCATGGTGATGTAGTACAATGACCTCAGTATTGTGTGACCATAAAACAACTTGTTCTCGCCATGATATAGCTTTAACATTGTTCATGGTGATGTAGTACAATGATCTCAGTATTGTCTGACCATAAAACAACTTGTTCTCACCATGATATAGCTTTAACATTGCTCATGGTGATGTAGTACAATGACCTCAGTATTGTCTGACCATAAAACAACTTGTTCTCACCATGATATAGCCTTAACATTGCTCATGGTGATGTAGTACAATGACCTCAGTATTGTCTGACCATAAAACATCTTGTTCTCGCCATGATATAGCTTTAACATTGCTCATGGTGATGTAGTACAATGACCTCAGTATTGTCTCACCATAAAACAACTTGTTCTCACCATGATATAGCTTTAACATTGCTCATGGTGATGTAGTACAATGACCTCAGTATTGTCTGACCATTAAACAACTTGTTCTCACCATGATATAGCTTTAACATTGCTCATGGTGATGTAGTACAATGACCTCAGTATTGTCTGACCATAAAACAACTTGTTCTCACCATGATATAGCTTTAACATTGCTCATGGTGATGTAGTACAATGACCTCAGTATTGTCTGACCATAAAACATCTTGTTCTCATCATGATATAGCTTTAACATTGCTCATGGTGATGTAGTACAATGACCTCAGTATTGTCTCACCATAAAACAACTTGTTCTCACCATGATATAGCTTTAACATTGCTCATGGTGATGTAGTACAATGACCTCAGTATTGTCTCACCATAAAACAACTTGTTCTCACCATGATATAGCTTTAACATTGCTCATGGTGATGTAGTACAATGACCTCAGTATTGTCTCACCATAAAACAACTTGTTCTCACCATGATATAGCTTTAACATTGCTCATGGTGATGTAGTACAATGACCTCAGTATTGTCTCACCATAAAACAACTTGTTCTCACCATGATATAGCTTTAACATTGCTCATGGTGATGTAGTACAATGACCTCAGTATTGTCTGACCATAAAACAACTTGTTCTCATCATGATATAGCTTTAACATTGCTCATGGTGATGTAGTACAATGATCTCAGTATTGTCTGACCATAAAACAACTTGTTCTCGCCATGATATAGCTTTAACATTGCTCATGGTGATGTAGTACAATGACCTCAGTATTGTGTGACCATAAAACAACTTGTTCTCGCCATGATATAGCTTTAACATTGTTCATGGTGATGTAGAACAATGATCTCAGTATTGTCTGACCATAAAACAACTTGTTCTCACCATGATATAGCTTTAACATTGCTCATGGTGATGTAGTACAATGACCTCAGTATTGTCTGACCATAAAACAACTTGTTCTCACCATGATATAACTTTAACATTGCTCATGGTGATGTAGTACAATGACCTCAGTATTGTCTGACCATAAAACATCTTGTTCTCGCCATGATATAGCTTTAACATTGCTCATGGTGATGTAGTACAATGACCTCAGTATTGTCTCACCATAAAACAACTTGTTCTCGCCATGATATAGCTTTAACATTGTTCATGGTGATGTAGTACAATGACCTCAGTATTGTCTGACCATAAAACAACTTGTTCTCACCATGATATAGCTTTAACATTGCTCATGGTGATGTAGTACAATGACCTCAGTATTGTCTGACCATAAAACAACTTGTTCTCACCATGATATAGCCTTAACATTGCTCATGGTGATGTAGTACAATGATCTTGGTATTGTCTCACCATAAAACAACTTGTTCTCACCATGATATAGCTTTAACATTGCTCATGGTGATGTAGTACAATGACCTCAGTATTGTCTGACCATAAAACAACTTGTTCTCACCATGATATAGCCTTAACATTGCTCATGGTGATGTAGTACAATGATCTTGGTATTGTCTCACCATAAAACATCTTGTTCTCGCCATGATATAGCTTTAACATTGCTCATGGTGATGTAGAACAATGACCTCAGTATTGTCTGACCATAAGACAACTTGTTCTCACCATGATATTGCTTTAACATTGCTCATGGTGATGTAGTACAATGACCTCAGTATTGTCTGACCATAAAACATCTTGTTCTCACCATGATATAGCTTTAACATTGCTCATGGTGATGTAGTACAATGACCTCAGTATTGTCTGACCATAAAACATCTTGTTCTCACCATGATATAGCTTTAACATTGCTCATGGTGATGTAGTACAATGACCTCAGTATTGTCTCACCATAAAACAACTTGTTCTCACCATGATATAGCTTTAACATTGCTCATGGTGATGTAGTACAATGACCTCAGTATTGTCTCACCATAAAACAACTTGTTCTCACCATGATATAGCTTTAACATTGCTCATGGTGATGTAGTACAATGATCTTGGTATTGTCTCACCATAAAACATCTTGTTCTCACCATGATATAGCTTTAACATTGCTCATGGTGATGTAGTACAATGATCTTGGTATTGTCTCACCATAAAACATCTTGTTCTCACCATGATATAGCTTTAACATTGCTCATGGTGATGTAGTACAATGATCTTGGTATTGTCTCACCATAAAACAAATTGTTCTCGCCATGATATAGCTTTAACATTGCTCATGGTGATGTAGTACAATGACCTCAGTATTGTCTCACCATAAAACAACTTGTTCTCGCCATGATATAGCCTTAACATTGCTCATGGTGATGTAGTACAATGATCTTGGTATTGTCTCACCATAAAACAACTTGTTCTCACCATGATATAGCTTTAACATTGCTCATGGTGATGTAGTACAATGACCTCAGTATTGTCTTACCATAAAACAACTTGTTCTCGTCATAATATAGCTTTAACATTGCTCACTTGGCTTTAAACAACAATTAATTTGCTCATTCTTATGATGGAAATCTATTTATATAATGCTACAAGTGTTTAACTTTGAATTACCACATTTTCTAAACTGTAACTTTCTTTTACTATATGTTATCTATAAGTGCATTGTAATACAATAGACTTACCACTGACACAGTTTCCATGGTTACAACCAGTCAGACATATGTCATCAGTAGCAGTCTTGTTAGGAAGAAGAAGACCATCAAATATCTCCCATAATTCAACATTTATAAGAAGTTCTGTCAAACAACGAACTTTAACATTAACTAGGGCAGCTATGTTCCAACTAATGGTGTTGCTGAACTAAAATTAGACAAATTTGTCTTTAATTAATTATAGAATTCTGTCATTACCAAGGTTACCATAACTGCTGTCATTGGTCAACCAAAATAATTAACAATCAATAATAATTCAAAGAATTTGACATTTAATGACACATTGATTGTCCCACGATCTGATAAAAAACATTAGAGAAAACCGAAGGGACAATCACGAATGGACAATCTAGAGAAACTGGCAACATTGGGTACATAAGACACAGGACAAAAACAAAACAAAACAATAAACACAATACAGAAAACTAAAAAGATGAGCAACACAAACCCCTCCAAAAACTGGGGGGTAAACCCAGGCACACGTGAAAAGAAAGCAGTTCTGGCCTCTAATAATACACCCACCAGTGGTAAACCCAGACACACGTGTAAAGAAAGCAGTTCTGGCCTCTAATAATACACCCACCAGTGGTGAACCCAGGCACACGTGAAAAGAAAGCAGTTCCGGCCTCTAATAATACACCCACCAGTGGTAAACCCAGGCACACATGTAAAGAAAGCAGTTCTGGCCTCTAATAATACACCCATCAGTGGTAAACCCAGGCACACGTGAAAAGAAAGCAGTTCTGGCCTCTAATAATACACCCACCAGTGGTAAACCCAGGCACACGTGTAAAGAAAGCAGCTCTGGCCTCTAATAATACATCCACCAGTGGTGAACCCAGGCACATGTGAAAAGAAAGCAGTTCCGGCCTCTAATAATACACTCACCAGTGGTGAACCCAGGCACATGTGAAAAGAAAGCAGTTCTGGCCTCTAATAATACACCCACCAGTGGTGAACCCAGGCATATGTGAAAAGAAAGCAGCTCTGGCCTCTTAATAATACACCCACCAGTGGTGAACCCAGGCACATGTGAAAAGAAAGCAGCTCTGGCCTCTTAATAATACACCCACCAGTGGTGAACCCAGGCACATGTGAAAAGAAAGCAGTTCTGGCCTCTAATAATACACCCACCAGTGGTGAACCCAGCCACATATGAAAAGAAATCAGTTCTGGCCTCTAATAATACACCCACCAGTGGTGAAACCAGGCACATGTGAAAAGAAATCAGTTCTGGCCTCTAATAATACACCCACTATGTTACTCATATGGTCATTATGTGTCATACACCACTACATGCAAACAAACACAAATAACGTAATAAGACATGAGCCCTCCTACAAACAACTGGAGGTAAGGACGAACCGAACATTGACCCAATGGGGAAACAGCAGCAAACATTGCTTAGTTTTAAATGTTTTGGAGTTTAAGACATGGTTTATGCTGAGTTTGTTGATTTTGTAGATCATTTTTATTTTACATCATTTTTAAATTTACATTTAAATATGTCAAAGTTCAAAAATCACAAAACTTAAAGATGAATCTTGGATCAATGTTATCCATTATCCAGTCCAATCCTGATACGCCTGTATTAACAAATTTTCATTACGAAAGTTTTGATCTCCAATACACTGTGGAAACCGATTTGAATGAAGAACTACCTATTGCATTTCGTATGGGGGCTATTGTAATTCTGTTGAGATGAAACAGTGTGTAAATATACATGGTGTGCTATAAACATCTTTTATTAAACATTGCATTATACTATTTATTACGAATACGTACACCCATATCTGTTACACAAGAATGAATGGCGAGTTCAAATCCTATGTCTGGTAAGTGACTGCAAATTGATCCTACATTAACTGAGAGAAGAAAGTCACGACACATTTTCATGGCATCTGATTCATTCAAACCTGAAGCTGAAGGCCAGGATACAACCTTAAATAAACAAAAAAACATTTTTTTTTTACAAAATTACAGAAACTCTTAAAAATATGTGTATTTTTAGAGATAAACTATATTGCTTCATACCCTCACCTTGTCTTAATACAATTTTGCAGAACACAAGATAAACTTGTAGATGTTATTTTTTTTTACTAATGGGCTACAGTCAAACCTACTGATGTGGTCACCTCTAGTAAGCAGTCACCTGTATTTAAAGGTTACCTGGTCTTGTACTGTCATAGAAAATTTCACATGAATTGAAACTCTTTTAAGAGTTTACCTGTCTTATAAGGTCACTTTTTATTTGTCTCAAAGGTGACCTCTTAATACAGGTTTGACTATATTGTATCCAAAAAAGTTATGATAAGATGTCAGAGCTGATTGGTCACCATTTATATTATCACTAAATATAGTTCATGTAAATATTGATCAGATGTGACATGAAGTATACGAAAAACAAGACATGGATTTGATAATGTTGTACATGTTCCACGATGGACGTAGCTGTACACTGGTGTGTCTAGATGAATTGCAAATATCTCAGCTTCATGATAATTGACAACGCTTCTCATTATCAGAAATCTATGAAATGAGATAAAGTAAAAAATCTATCTTTACATAATCATGTATTTTTACCTTAGGATGTAAATTTTGTTTATTTCAATGTCTTATTATCCTTTGATCTTATTGAACACTGAATATTATCAGTCATTGTGATGTAAACAGATTAAGACATAAATACAATAGTCAATAACATCAGTTTTGAAGGTCTCAACATTATGACTATAGGACCATAGTTCCTTCTATCAGACTCGCTGCTATACTAGTGATAATGTCTTTCTCAGCTTTAATAAATGCTGTTATTCTGTATATTTAAGACATTATGACTATAGGACCATAGCTCCTTCTATCAGACTCACTGCTATACTAATGATAATGTCTTTCTCAGCTTTAATAAATGCTGTTATTCTGTATATTTAAGACATTATTATTATACATGGCCTACCATGGCTGTGTAGTTGGTATCATATTGAAACAAAGTCTGTGGTTGGTTTGTGATACATTTATCTGGAGGATTAACAGCATGCCCTTGTACAGCTTCTGTAATATCTTTACCTATATAATAATAAGATAATACCATTATACAATCTAAAAACACAACTGAACACATAATATACCATTACACAGCCTAAAAACACAACTGAACACATAATATACCATTACACAGCCTAAAAACACAACTGAACACATAATATAAAACTACATATCACTTCAATTAGCTAAAAATAATGGAAGAATGTGTTCATTCTACACATATGCTTCCAGCTAAAAAAAAACAGGGGCAAAAGTTACAGAACAGAAATAGCACTTGACCTACTATAGTACTTGACTTAGTGTATACATATTAAATGATTCCTTTCAGAGAAACTCAAGTCAAAATCAGATGTAGAACATGTCCCCTCCCCCATGTCATGTCATAAGAATCAGCTTGGAAATTAAGAGTGTAGGTAGCCTTATGATAAGTTATATTTCCTAGGATAATTTGAAGTAAAACTTTTGTGTATTGGTAGTAGGTTACACATCATTGTCTGAATTCTTGTACTTCTTGAAGTTAAAACATCAGTTCTACTTAAACATACACAAGATTCCACTGTCTATGTGGTCATAAGAGTCAAATAAGCTTTTCACATAAAATACTGTAAAGTGCTCATTATAAATGAGTTTATTCAAATCATTAACATACATCAATTCTAAGAAGTAGTGCTTTTTGATATCAATAAATTTAAGAATGCTTGAAATTTGTTACATACGTGTATACTGGGATCTATTTTTTGAGAATATAATTTACCTTTTTGGTTACAGGTAAACATCATATTCTTAACATTACATGTATTGTTTTGGAAACAATCACACATCATCATGTCATCATCTTCAACATCACTTTCATCACCATGGTTACAGTAGCCATTATATAATGTGTTCTCTACATCAACTCTACAAACAAAATGATTAAGTATTATATGTTTCAATACAAAATCCCCTTATAAAAATATCAGTATGCAATACATACATGGTGTAATAATTAGTGAGTGATTGTTGTTTAACGCCAACTCAGCAATTTTTCAGCTATATCATGGTGAGAACAAAGATAATTTTCAATGAGATGATGATGAGGTCCACTTTGTACTAGACCAACATGCTTAGTTGGATATTTATAGTCCTAGCTAACTGAAACAGCAGTCTATGGATAGACATGTTGCCCCACTCTGACACATTATTCTGATTCCGAGCCAACCAGTCTTTGCTCTTTCTCCTTAATGCCGTGTGGTTAGTGGAGAAGCAACAAATATATCTTATTTAAAGAATAAGATGCTTTATGTGAAGGAGAAATGATCATGTGTATGGTATAACCCTTGACAGAGCCCCTCATGAATAATTAATTAGCTAAATGTTCCCCTGTGCATGGGGTCCAGGGTCATTCTTGTAGATAAAATTAGAGAGACACATCCATATCAAATTATGTTCGAAGCTTGTTGTGAATTTTTGTGGCAATTTTTAATTCCTCCCGACGCCCCTCCTTCTCCCTCTTATTAATAATGTCAATGATACCAATATGAATTTTGTAATTTTGTCTGTTTAATGTATAATTATGGTAAAAGATACTAATTACATAGTCTTTGGTTTGACCCAACAGGGGTCAGAACCTATGATCTACTGCACCGGAGACAAACATGTTAACCATAACAACAGTGATGTGGTAGGAAAATACTTGGCATATAGAATTGTTATATGACTACTCATAACTAAGGTGTACCTCCAACTATGAGAGAATGAATCAGGATACATGGTGTCTGTATCTAACATGGTACCATCTTCTAACATGAAATCATTGTCAATCTCATCATCAAAATTACCACATAAACCTACAATGTCAAATACAGATAAATCTACAGCAGGCTGTCATAGTTAATGGTAGTTTTTATACAATGTAAAATACAGATAAATCTACAACAGGTTGTCATAGTTAATGGTAGTTTTTATACAATGTAAAATACAGATAAATCTACAACAGGCTGTCATAGTTAATGGTAGTTTTTATACAATGTAAAGTACAGATAAATCTACAACAGGCTGTCATAGTTAATGGTAGTTTTTATACAATGTAAAATACAGATAAATTTACAACAGGCTGTCATAGTTAATGGTAGTTTTTTTATACAATGTAAAATACAGATAAATCTACAACAGGCTGTCATAGTTAATGGTAGTTTTTATACAATGTAAAATACAGATAAATTTACAACAGGTTGTCATAGTTAATGGTAGTTTTTATACAATGTAAAATACAGATAAATCTACAACAGGCTGTCATAGTTAATGGTAGTTTTTATACAATGTAAAGTACAGATAAATCTACAACAGGCTGTCATAGTTAATGGTAGTTTTTATACAATGTAAAATACAGATAAATTTACAACAGGTTGTCATAGTTAATGGTAGTTTTTATACAATGTAAAATACAGATAAATCTACAACAGGCTGTCATAGTTAATTGTAGTTTTTATAAGATTTCCTACACAGAAGCTCCCCTCTCATAAGGTCACCCCTATGAAGAAATTACCTTCTTTTATCTCTTAAGGATAGTCATACCTACTCTTGCCTTCAACTGAACTTCAGTACTAATTATAACCTTTTGGTGTAACATACATATAGACTGTTATATATTTATATAGTTTCTATAATTCTAACCCCCCTTTTTTTCCCCTTTTATTTACCTTCAGTATTGTTGTAGTCTTTTGGTATAACATACATATAGACTGTTATATATTTATTAATATATAGTTTCTATATTTTCTATAATTCTACCCCTCCTTTTTTCACCTTCTACTGACCTTCAGTATTGTTATAATCTTTTGGTGTAACATACATATAGACTGTTATATATTTATATAGTTTCTACAATTCTAACCCCCCTTTTTTCCCCCTTCTATTTACCTTCAGTATTGTTGTAGTCTTTTGGTGAAGCATACATATAGACTGTTATATATTTATATAGATCATGTTGTCCATTCCTAACAAGTATGTAAGATCCAGTAGGCAGATATATCTGGAAAGAAAAGAAATACAGTTCTCAAAAACTAGAGTCCACTGAGTCTGTGTCGCTCACCTTTCATTCTGCTTTGAGGAAACTTAATACAGAACCTTCCATAGGTGCTTCCCACCAAATTTCGGTTCATTTTGGCAAAGCAGTTTCAGAGAAGAAGATTTTTAGAAATTGATCAATCTAAAACAAGAATTGCCTGTTGCAGCCATGTTTGTTAATGGATCAAAACGAAATGAGCAATCTCTATAGAGGACCTTCCATAGATGCTTCTTACCAAGTGTCATAACATTTGGCCAAGCGATTTCAGAGGAAAAGCTGTTTTAGAAATCGATCAATAAGAAACAAGAATTGCTAATGACGGCCATGTTTGTTAACGGATCAAAACGGAATGAGCAATTCCCATAGAGGACCTTCCATAGATGCTTCCCAGACCTGTTTACACAAATTGACACTAAAGAGTAGTATTTGCTCCAGCTCAGCGTAGATTGGCAATGTTGAGAGTAGTTTTCGGAATTTGAAAACAATGGTTTCTGATTCATAAGCTGGTGCCATGACATACATGTACACACAGTATATACATAAAGGCAGGTTCAGGTTTACAATCAGTTGGCACATTATCGTTTCCGATTTCGTTACTGATTTCCGTAGGTCGATCTCGCTGTTAGTCATGTTTGGACTGCTTGTAAAGGTCTTCATAGAAGACAGTTCTGCTTTACTTTTGATAGGTCAATGTGGTTTTTGGTTCCAACATGACGACGAACATCACTTTTGCTTCCGTGAGCACATGCAATGTCAATGGCACAGACAGTGCAGTGAAAGAAAGTTTCCCTTTCTTTGATGCACAAATAAAGTTCCATGTGTCTTGATAGCTGTCCTTAAACCACTGTAGGCACGATTTTTTTTGGCATAGGACCTTCATCATGATTGTTGTTCAAATCCCGTTTGCCATCCCGCTTGGCCATTTTTTTTACATTCAGATCACGGTCGCAAACACACTTTACATTGCTTGTCGGATACGTTATTTAAAGCGCTTAATGATGCAGATTCAATATTACGGATTTTGTGGTACAAACGAATTTTGAAAAAACCGATGTTTGTTCAAGCGTAGAATAGTCAGGTTCAAACGTAGGGCGTAATTTACTGTAAAAAAGTGTAGTAAATATGGTGAAAACATAGTAGTAAACAGGCCTGGGTTCCTACCACGTTTCGGTCCATTTGGCCAAGCTGTTTCAGAGTAGAAGATATTTAGAAATCGACCAATCAGAAACAAGAATTGCCTGTGGTGGTTATGTTTGTTAATGGATCGGGACTTAATGAGCATTCTTTATAGAGAACCGTCCATAGATGCTTCCTACCAAGTTTCGGTTCATTTGGCAAAGCGGTTTCAGAGGAGAAGATTTTTAGAAATCAACCAATTAAAAACAAGAATTGCCGGTGGCAGCAATAATTGTTAATGGATCGGAACGAAATGAGCAATCTTTATAGAGGACCAAGTTTTGGTTCATTTGGCAAAGCGGTTTCTGAGGAGAAGATTTTTAAGAAATCAACCAATCAGAAACAAGAATTGTCTCTGGTGGCCATGTTTGTTAACGGATCGGGATGAAATGAGCAATCTTAACAGAGGACTTTCCATAGATGCTTCTTACCAAGTTTCGGTTCAATTGACCAAACGGTTTCAAAGGAGAAGAATCTAAAAAATCAGCCAATCAGAAACAAGAATCGCCTGTGGTGGCCATGTTTGTTAACGGATAGGGACGGAATTAACAATATTTATAGAGGACCTTCCATAGATGCTTCCTACCAAGTTTCAGATCATTTGCCCAAGCGGTTTCAGAGGAGAAGATGTTTAGAAATCGACCAATCAGAAACAAGAATTGCCTGTGGTGGCCATGTTTGTTAATGGATCGGGACGAAATGAGCACTCTTTATAGATTACCGCCCATAGATACTTCCTACCAAGTTTCGGTTCATTTGGCCAAGCGGTTTCAGAGGAGAAGAATTTAAAAAATCAGCCAATCAGAAACAAGAGTCACCTGTGGTGGCCATGTTTGTTAACGGATCGGGACGAAATGAGCAATCTTTACAGAGGACCTTCCATAGATGCTTCTTACCAAGTTTCAGTTCATTTGGCCAAGCGGTTTCAGAGGAGAAGATTTTTCAAATTCGGCCAATCAGAAACAAGAATTGCCTGTGGTGGCCATGTTTGTTAATGGATTGGGACGAAATGAGCAATCTTTATAGAGGAACTTCCATAGATGCTTCCTACCAAGTTTGAGTTCATTTGGCCGAGGGGTTTCAGAGGAGAAGCTTAAAATGTGAAAAGTTAACGGACGACAGACGATGGACGACGGATGCCAAGTGATGGCAAAAGTTCACATTGCCTTTGGCAAGGTGAGCTAATAAGTCATTTTATTTTTATACAAAATTAATACATTTTTTTATAAACAAATGCACATGTATGTACTAAAATATGCTAAGCAGTAATTCCTGACAATTTCACCAATCATGGCAAATGATCAATGATCAGTCGTGTGTTCCATACGATGGATAAATATGATCACCTTAAACCTCCCATGCTGAAAATCTAGTTTTTATATTGGGTCTGACAGAAAAATGAATATCTGGATAATACATCACAATTAATTATTTCAGGAAAAAGTACATTTTGTGACCTCAATGCATTCATATCAAATGACAAATATACCCAGCATTTTAGCAGCAGAAGTAAAGAGCACCACTCAACTGTAGACTTTTATTTAGGTTATGAGCTATACTTGTAATTAAATATGCTTCTATGACTATGGATTAGTACAAAAGGATATATATGAAAATGAACAAGAGAGACTATCCAACTTTACACAAATTAAAGGAATATGAAATGTAGAACAGCAATACAAGTGCTGTTCCTTTACTTTAATTTGTGTCAAAAGTTGCTCACCCTATTAAAATTAAACATACCCTGTACTCGTGTCCATCATCATACTGTAAGATTTTAGTTCCTGGAGTCAGCTGATTGGTGACATACATTTTGACCTCTATAACAGAATGTTCAGCATCTAATTCAGCACCACATCTGTCTATGACAATAACATCATCACCTGACTTGACAGACACAGCACATGTACATATATCATCTGTGTCATTCATACATCTTCTGTAGAATGTGTCAACCTTAAAATAAACATTGTATATTTGAACCAGAGAAACTTTTACTATTTACATACTAAGCCACCTTCAAATAACACACATTGTATATTTGTACCAGAGAAACATTTACCATTTACATACTAACCTATATCAATTTGAAAATCAATTAGTCATCTATACAATTACTTTAGGAAAGGAAATTTCCCCTCCATCAAACATCAAATATATGTATCTATATATATATGAGTGGATGTGGTCGAGTGGTCTAGGGCGCTGGACGTAAGGCTAAGCGAATGGTGCTGCAGTGTATCAATGGTGTGGGTTCAAATCCCGTCGAGGGAAGAACAAAAATTTGACAGCTCTAAAATCTAATTCTAACACTGTTTGGTTTAATTTTCAGACGTATATATATATATATATATATATATATATATATTATGTCCCAAGTTTTGTTTATTCTATGTCTGTACAGTACAAATTCTCCTAAGCTTTGTTTGTTTTATGTCATACCTGATATGGTAATGTTTTATGTCTGTAGAGTACAAATTCTCCCAAGTTTTATTTGTTTTATGTCATACCTGATATTATAATGTTTTATGTCTGTAGAATACAAATTCTCCCAAGTTTTGTTTGTTTTATGTCATACCTGATATTGTAATGTTTTATGTCTGTAGAGTACAAATTCTCCCAAGTTTTATGTCATACCTGATATTGTAATGTTTTATGTCTGTAGAGTACAAATTCTCCCAAGTTTTATGTCATACCTGCTATTGTAATGTTTTATGTCTGTAGAGTACAAATTCTCCCAAGTTTTATTTGTTTTATGTCATACCTGATATTGTAATGTTTTATGTCTGTAGAATACAAATTCTCCCAAGTTTTGTTTGTTTTATGTCATATCTGATATTGTAATGTTTTATGTCTGTAGAGTACAAATTCTCCCAAGTTTTATTTGCTTTATGTCATACCTGATATTGTAATATTTTATGTCTGTAGAGTACAAATTCTCCCAAGTTTTTTGTTTGTTTTATGTCATACCTGATATTGTAATGTTTTATGTTCGTAGAATACACATTCTCCCAAGTTTTGCTTGTTTTATGTCATACCTGATATGGTAATGTTTTATGTTCGTAGAATACAAATTCTCCCAAGTTTTGCTTGTTTTATGTCATACCTGATATTGTAATGTTTTATGTCTGTACAGTACAAATTCTCCCAAGTTTTATTTGTTTTTATGTCATACCTGATATTGTAATTTTTATGTCTGTAGAGTATAAATTCTCCCCAAGTTTTGTTTGTTTTATGTCATACCTGATATTGTAATGTTTTATGTCTTGAGTATAAATTCTCCCAAGTTTTATTTGTTTTTTTTTGTCATACCTGATATGGTAATGTTTTATGTCTGTACAGTACAAATTCTCCCAAGTTGTAGTTGTTGTAGTACCTGAAATTGGAAGAAAATAGACCTACAGAAAAAAAATACAAAAAAAAATGGTATACAGTAGATAATATCAAGAATATGCCTGCAGAAAAAATAAATAAATAGGCCTAAAAAACAATATATACAAAACATATCTATAGAAAAATATAAAATAGGCCTACAATGTACAGAAAAAAAACCATATGATTCAGATGTCGAAATTAACACAAGTTATGTGTCATCTTTCCTACAATGTTGACTCTGAGGTCATACCCCTTGTAAATGTCAATCTGGAATTGTTATTGATATGTGAAATCTATGTGATGGCAATCAAAGCTTGACAATGGAGAAATTAATATTATTTAAACTGAGACAGTATCATTTCTGAGACAACCGCGATCAAGTATGATGGATAAATGAGATAGTCACTTTTCTTAAATAATACTATAATAGTATAAAAAAGAACCATAATTTGGAACGTATTTTATCTGTGTATCTCTGCTTGCTGCCAATTTAGCATGCAAAATATGAGTCATTAAATAAAAATTTTAGCAGTAGTATTCACCAGCCAATGCACGACACAGGATGAGAGACACGCTGATTCCTGTGTCATTGATGCTAAGTTTTGACACAACAGATGACATCTGATTTTCTTGTTTACATGGCATGATTTTTGTCCAAAGTGAAGTCGCAAGTAGAAATCAGATGTAAAATCATGCCATGTAAATGTACCTTTAATGCTTCACAATCAAGAAAACTGATTTAATATTTTTCAAAGGAATAAACGTTTCAAGGTGTCAAACCACCAATTAATTTCTTTAAGGTTTTCTACTAAATTTGTGTTTTTTCGAGCCTACCTGGTCATGTTATCTTAAGTTTAACCTTTTGAAGACCATATATTTTCTGAAACGTACATGATTCCTCTATGTTCTGTCAAAATATCAGGGCATGTTTAAAATCTTGCAGTGAAATGCCATGCTACGGAAAGCACCTACTCTAAAAATAGCTCGGTCATCCTCAAGAAATTCACTATTTATAGGTCATGCATCAAATCTTCCATAAAGGTATTAAAATACAACTAAATCCATCAAATTTGGGCTCAAAATAATCCCTATTTATTTAACTTCAATTATCAATTTTAATTAGTCCATTCCATTCAGTAGTTTTCACAATACTACAAAGTGAAAGGAACTTTTTTCTTGAAAAGGGACTACTTTCGTATATGTTCCAAGCTCTGATTGGTGAATTAGTGGTTTGACACCTCAATAGACTTTTACTCCATTTATCTAGGAACAAATTGGGTTCTTTTTTAAACAAGGAACAAACAATTACTACATTCCATTATCTGTCAGTGTAAGAGGACAAGGAACAAACAATTACTACATTCCATTATCTGTCAGTGTAAGAGGACAAGGAACAAACAATTACTACATTCCATTATCTGTCAGTGTAAGAGGACAAGGAACAAACAATTACTACATTCCATTATCTGTCAGTGTAAGAGGACAAGGAACAAACAATTACTACATTCCATTATCTGTCAGTGTAAGAGGACAAGGAACAAACAATTACTACATTCCATTATCTGTCAGTGTAAGAGGACAAGGAACAAACAATTACTACATTCCATTATCTGTCAGTGTAAGAGGACAAGGAACAAACAATTACTACATTCCATTATCTGTCAGTGTAAGAGGACAAGGAACAAACAATTACTACATTCCATTATCTGTCAGTGTAAGAGGACAAGGAACAAACAATTACTACATTCCATTATCTGTCAGTGTAAGAGGACAAGGAACAAACAATTACTACATTCCATTATCTGTCAGTGTAAGAGGACAAGGAACAAACAATTACTACATTCCATTATCTGTCAGTGTAAGAGGACAAGGAACAAACAATTACTACATTCCATTATCTGTCAGTGTAAGAGGACAAGGAACAAACAATTACTACATTCCATTATCTGTCAGTGTAAGAGGACAAGGAACAAACAATTACTACATTCCATTATCTGTCAGTGTAAGAGGACAAGGAACAAACAATTACTACATTCCATTATCTGTCAGTGTAAGAGGACAAGGAACAAACAATTACTACATTCCATTATCTGTCAGTGTAAGAGGACAAGGAACAAACAATTACTACATTCCATTATCTGTCAGTGTAAGAGGACAAGGAACAAACAATTACTACATTCCATTATCTGTCAGTGTAAGAGGACAAGGAACAAAACAAATTACTACATGCCATTATCTGTCAGTGTACTAGTGACGAGGTATAACAATTACTACATTCCATTATCTGTCAGTGTAAGAGGACAAGGAACAAACAAATACTACATTCCATTATCTGTCAGTGTAAAGGACAAGGAACAAACAATTACTACATTCCATTATCTGTCAGTGTAAGAGGACAAGGAACAAACAATTACTACATTCCATTATCTGTCAGTGTAAGAGGACAAGGAACAAACAATTACTACATTCCATTATCTGTCAGTGTAAGAGGACAAGGAACAAACAATTACTACATTCCATTATCTGTCAGTGTAAGAGGACAAGGAACAAACAATTACTACATTCCATTATCTGTCAGTGTAAGAGGACAAGGAACAAACAATTACTACATTCCATTATCTGTCAGTGTAAGAGGACAAGGAACAAACAATTACTACATTCCATTATCTGTCAGTGTAAGAGGACAAGGAACAAACAATTACTACATTCCATTATCTGTCAGTGTAAGAGGACAAGGAACAAACAATTACTACATTCATTATCTGTCAGTGTAAGAGGACAAGGAACAAACAATTACTACATTCCATTATCTGTCAGTGTAAGAGGACAAGGAACAAACAATTACTACATTCCATTATCTGTCAGTGTAAGAGGACAAGGAACAAACAATTACTACATTCCATTATCTGTCAGTGTAAGAGGACAAGGAACAAACAATTACTACATTCCATTATCTGTCAGTGTAAGAGGACAAGGAACAAACAATTACTACATTCCATTATCTGTCAGTGTAAGAGGACAAGGAACAAACAATTACTACATTCCATTATCTGTCAGTGTAAGAGGACAAGGAACAAACAATTACTACATTCCATTATCTGTCAGTGTAAGAGGACAAGGAACAAACAATTACTACATTCCATTATCTGTCAGTGTAAGAGGACAAGGAACAAACAATTACTACATTCCATTATCTGTCAGTGTAAGAGGACAAGGAACAAACAATTACTACATTCCATTATCTGTCAGTGTAAGAGGACAAGGAACAAACAATTACTACATTCCATTATCTGTCAGTGTAAGAGGACAAGGAACAAACAATTACTACATTCCATTATCTGTCAGTGTAAGAGGACAAGGAACAAACAATTACTACATTCCATTATCTGTCAGTGTAAGAGGACAAGGAACAAACAATTACTACATTCCATTATCTGTCAGTGTAAGAGGACAAGGAACAAACAATTACTACATTCCATTATCTGTCAGTGTAAGAGGACAAGGAACAAACAATTACTACATTCCATTATCTGTCAGTGTAAGAGGACAAGGAACAAACAATTACTACATTCCATTATCTGTCAGTGTAAGAGGACAAGGAACAAACAATTACTACATTCCATTATCTGTCAGTGTAAGAGGACAAGGAACAAACAATTACTACATTCCATTATCTGTCAGTGTAAGAGGACAAGGAACAAACAATTACTACATTCCATTATCTGTCAGTGTAAGAGGACAAGGAACAAACAATTACTACATTCCATTATCTGTCAGTGTAAGAGGACAAGGAACAAACAATTACTACATTCCATTATCTGTCAGTGTAAGAGGACAAGGAACAAACAATTACTACATTCCATTATCTGTCAGTGTAAGAGGACAAGGAACAAACAATTACTACATTCCATTATCTGTCAGTGTAAGAGGACAAGGAACAAACAATTACTACATTCCATTATCTGTCAGTGTAAGAGGACAAGGAACAAACAATTACTACATTCCATTATCTGTCAGTGTAAGAGGACAAGGAACAAACAATTACTACATTCCATTATCTGTCAGTGTAAGAGGACAAGGAACAAACAATTACTACATTCCATTATCTGTCAGTGTAAGAGGACAAGGAACAAACAATTACTACATTCCATTATCTGTCAGTGTAAGAGGACAAGGAACAAACAATTACTACATTCCATTATCTGTCAGTGTAAGAGGACAAGGAACAAACAATTACTACATTCCATTATCTGTCAGTGTAAGAGGACAAGGAACAAACAATTACTACATTCCATTATCTGTCAGTGTAAGAGGACAAGGAACAAACAATTACTACATTCCATTATCTGTCAGTGTAAGAGGACAAGGAACAAACAATTACTACATTCCATTATCTGTCAGTGTAAGAGGACAAGGAACAAACAATTACTACATTCCATTATCTGTCAGTGTAAGAGGACAAGGAACAAACAATTACTACATTCCATTATCTGTCAGTGTAAGAGGACAAGGAACAAACAATTACTACATTCCATTATCTGTCAGTGTAAGAGGACAAGGAACAAACAATTACTACATTCCATTATCTGTCAGTGTAAGAGGACAAGGAACAAACAATTACTACATTCCATTATCTGTCAGTGTAAGAGGACAAGGAACAAACAATTACTACATTCCATTATCTGTCAGTGTAAGAGGACAAGGAACAAACAATTACTACATTCCATTATCTGTCAGTGTAAGAGGACAAGGAACAAACAATTACTACATTCCATTATCTGTCAGTGTAAGAGGACAAGGAACAAACAATTACTACATTCCATTATCTGTCAGTGTAAGAGGACAAGGAACAAACAATTACTACATTCCATTATCTGTCAGTGTAAGAGGACAAGGAACAAACAATTACTACATTCCATTATCTGTCAGTGTAAGAGGACAAGGAACAAACAATTACTACATTCCATTATCTGTCAGTGTAAGAGGACAAGGAACAAACAATTACTACATTCCATTATCTGTCAGTGTAAGAGGACAAGGAACAAACAATTACTACATTCCATTATCTGTCAGTGTAAGAGGACAAGGAACAAACAATTACTACATTCCATTATCTGTCAGTGTAAGAGGACAAGGAACAAACAATTACTACATTCCATTATCTGTCAGTGTAAGAGGACAAGGAACAAACAATTACTACATTCCATTATCTGTCAGTGTAAGAGGACAAGGAACAAACAATTACTACATTCCATTATCTGTCAGTGTAAGAGGACAAGGAACAAACAATTACTACATTCCATTATCTGTCAGTGTAAGAGGACAAGGAACAAACAATTACTACATTCCATTATCTGTCAGTGTAAGAGGACAAGGAACAAACAATTACTACATTCCATTATCTGTCAGTGTAAGAGGACAAGGAACAAACAATTACTACATTCCATTATCTGTCAGTGTAAGAGGACAAGGAACAAACAATTACTACATTCCATTATCTGTCAGTGTAAGAGGACAAGGAACAAACAATTACTACATTCCATTATCTGTCAGTGTAAGAGGACAAGGAACAAACAATTACTACATTCCATTATCTGTCAGTGTAAGAGGACAAGGAACAAACAATTACTACATTCCATTATCTGTCAGTGTAAGAGGACAAGGAACAAACAATTACTACATTCCATTATCTGTCAGTGTAAGAGGACAAGGAACAAACAATTACTACATTCCATTATCTGTCAGTGTAAGAGGACAAGGAACAAACAATTATTACATTCCATTATCTGTCAGTGTAAGAGGACAAGGAACAAACAATTACTACATTCCATTATCTGTCAGTGTAAGAGGACAAGGAACAAACAATTACTACATTCCATTATCTGTCAGTGTAAGAGGACAAGGAACAAACAATTACTACATTCCATTATCTGTCAGTGTAAGAGGACAAGGAACAAACAATTACTACATTCCATTATCTGTCAGTGTAAGAGGACAAGGAACAAACAATTACTACATTCCATTATCTGTCAGTGTAAGAGGACAAGGAACAAACAATTACTACATTCCATTATCTGTCAGTGTAAGAGGACAAGGAACAAACAATTACTACATTCCATTATCTGTCAGTGTAAGAGGACAAGGAACAAACAATTACTACATTCCATTATCTGTCAGTGTAAGAGGACAAGGAACAAACAATTACTACATTCCATTATCTGTCAGTGTAAGAGGACAAGGAACAAACAATTACTACATTCCATTATCTGTCAGTGTAAGAGGACAAGGAACAAACAATTACTACATTCCATTATCTGTCAGTGTAAGAGGACAAGGAACAAACAATTACTACATTCCATTATCTGTCAGTGTAAGAGGACAAGGAACAAACAATTACTACATTCCATTATCTGTCAGTGTAAGAGGACAAGGAACAAACAATTACTACATTCCATTATCTGTCAGTGTAAGAGGACAAGGAACAAACAATTACTACATTCCATTATCTGTCAGTGTAAGAGGACAAGGAACAAACAATTACTACATTCCATTATCTGTCAGTGTAAGAGGACAAGGAACAAACAATTACTACATTCCATTATCTGTCAGTGTAAGAGGACAAGGAACAAACAATTACTACATTCCATTATCTGTCAGTGTAAGAGGACAAGGAACAAACAATTACTACATTCCATTATCTGTCAGTGTAAGAGGACAAGGAACAAACAATTACTACATTCCATTATCTGTCAGTGTAAGAGGACAAGGAACAAACAATTACTACATTCCATTATCTGTCAGTGTAAGAGGACAAGGAACAAACAATTACTACATTCCATTATCTGTCAGTGTAAGAGGACAAGGAACAAACAATTACTACATTCCATTATCTGTCAGTGTAAGAGGACAAGGAACAAACAATTACTACATTCCATTATCTGTCAGTGTAAGAGGACAAGGAACAAACAATTACTACATTCCATTATCTGTCAGTGTAAGAGGACAAGGAACAAACAATTACTACATTCCATTATCTGTCAGTGTAAGAGGACAAGGAACAAACAATTACTACATTCCATTATCTGTCAGTGTAAGAGGACAAGGAACAAACAATTACTACATTCCATTATCTGTCAGTGTAAGAGGACAAGGAACAAACAATTACTACATTCCATTATCTGTCAGTGTAAGAGGACAAGGAACAAACAATTACTACATTCCATTATCTGTCAGTGTAAGAGGACAAGGAACAAACAATTACTACATTCCATTATCTGTCAGTGTAAGAGGACAAGGAACAAACAATTACTACATTCCATTATCTGTCAGTGTAAGAGGACAAGGAACAAACAATTACTACATTCCATTATCTGTCAGTGTAAGAGGACAAGGAACAAACAATTACTACATTCCATTATCTGTCAGTGTAAGAGGACAAGGAACAAACAATTACTACATTCCATTATCTGTCAGTGTAAGAGGACAAGGAACAAACAATTACTACATTCCATTATCTGTCAGTGTAAGAGGACAAGGAACAAACAATTACTACATTCCATTATCTGTCAGTGTAAGAGGACAAGGAACAAACAATTACTACATTCCATTATCTGTCAGTGTAAGAGGACAAGGAACAAACAATTACTACATTCCATTATCTGTCAGTGTAAGAGGACAAGGAACAAACAATTACTACATTCCATTATCTGTCAGTGTAAGAGGACAAGGAACAAACAATTACTACATTCCATTATCTGTCAGTGTAAGAGGACAAGGAACAAACAATTACTACATTCCATTATCTGTCAGTGTAAGAGGACAAGGAACAAACAATTACTACATTCCATTATCTGTCAGTGTAAGAGGACAAGGAACAAACAATTACTACATTCCATTATCTGTCAGTGTAAGAGGACAAGGAACAAACAATTACTACATTCCATTATCTGTCAGTGTAAGAGGACAAGGAACAAACAATTACTACATTCCATTATCTGTCAGTGTAAGAGGACAAGGAACAAACAATTACTACATTCCATTATCTGTCAGTGTAAGAGGACAAGGAACAAACAATTACTACATTCCATTATCTGTCAGTGTAAGAGGACAAGGAACAAACAATTACTACATTCCATTATCTGTCAGTGTAAGAGGACAAGGAACAAACAATTACTACATTCCATTATCTGTCAGTGTAAGAGGACAAGGAACAAACAATTACTACATTCCATTATCTGTCAGTGTAAGAGGACAAGGAACAAACAATTACTACATTCCATTATCTGTCAGTGTAAGAGGACAAGGAACAAACAATTACTACATTCCATTATCTGTCAGTGTAAGAGGACAAGGAACAAACAATTACTACATTCCATTATCTGTCAGTGTAAGAGGACAAGGAACAAACAATTACTACATTCCATTATCTGTCAGTGTAAGAGGACAAGGAACAAACAATTACTACATTCCATTATCTGTCAGTGTAAGAGGACAAGGAACAAACAATTACTACATTCCATTATCTGTCAGTGTAAGAGGACAAGGAACAAACAATTACTACATTCCATTATCTGTCAGTGTAAGAGGACAAGGAACAAACAATTACTACATTCCATTATCTGTCAGTGTAAGAGGACAAGGAACAAACAATTACTACATTCCATTATCTGTCAGTGTAAGAGGACAAGGAACAAACAATTACTACATTCCATTATCTGTCAGTGTAAGAGGACAAGGAACAAACAATTACTACATTCCATTATCTGTCAGTGTAAGAGGACAAGGAACAAACAATTACTACATTCCATTATCTGTCAGTGTAAGAGGACAAGGAACAAACAATTACTACATTCCATTATCTGTCAGTGTAAGAGGACAAGGAACAAACAATTACTACATTCCATTATCTGTCAGTGTAAGAGGACAAGGAACAAACAATTACTACATTCCATTATCTGTCAGTGTAAGAGGACAAGGAACAAACAATTACTACATTCCATTATCTGTCAGTGTAAGAGGACAAGGAACAAACAATTACTACATTCCATTATCTGTCAGTGTAAGAGGACAAGGAACAAACAATTACTACATTCCATTATCTGTCAGTGTAAGAGGACAAGGAACAAACAATTACTACATTCCATTATCTGTCAGTGTAAGAGGACAAGGAACAAACAATTACTACATTCCATTATCTGTCAGTGTAAGAGGACAAGGAACAAACAATTACTACATTCCATTATCTGTCAGTGTAAGAGGACAAGGAACAAACAATTACTACATTCCATTATCTGTCAGTGTAAGAGGACAAGGAACAAACAATTACTACATTCCATTATCTGTCAGTGTAAGAGGACAAGGAACAAACAATTACTACATTCCATTATCTGTCAGTGTAAGAGGACAAGGAACAAACAATTACTACATTCCATTATCTGTCAGTGTAAGAGGACAAGGAACAAACAATTACTACATTCCATTATCTGTCAGTGTAAGAGGACAAGGAACAAACAATTACTACATTCCATTATCTGTCAGTGTAAGAGGACAAGGAACAAACAATTACTACATTCCATTATCTGTCAGTGTAAGAGGACAAGGAACAAACAATTACTACATTCCATTATCTGTCAGTGTAAGAGGACAAGGAACAAACAATTACTACATTCCATTATCTGTCAGTGTAAGAGGACAAGGAACAAACAATTACTACATTCCATTATCTGTCAGTGTAAGAGGACAAGGAACAAACAATTACTACATTCCATTATCTGTCAGTGTAAGAGGACAAGGAACAAACAATTACTACATTCCATTATCTGTCAGTGTAAGAGGACAAGGAACAAACAATTACTACATTCCATTATCTGTCAGTGTAAGAGGACAAGGAACAAACAATTACTACATTCCATTATCTGTCAGTGTAAGAGGACAAGGAACAAACAATTACTACATTCCATTATCTGTCAGTGTAAGAGGACAAGGAACAAACAATTACTACATTCCATTATCTGTCAGTGTAAGAGGACAAGGAACAAACAATTACTACATTCCATTATCTGTCAGTGTAAGAGGACAAGGAACAAACAATTACTACATTCCATTATCTGTCAGTGTAAGAGGACAAGGAACAAACAATTACTACATTCCATTATCTGTCAGTGTAAGAGGACAAGGAACAAACAATTACTACATTCCATTATCTGTCAGTGTAAGAGGACAAGGAACAAACAATTACTACATTCCATTATCTGTCAGTGTAAGAGGACAAGGAACAAACAATCACTACATTCCATTATCTGTCAGTGTAAGAGGAAAATCTATGTACCTTCCATCAAATGTTGTCATGTGTGGATTAACAGAGCTACAGACAGCGTATCTATCTTCTACCTCAACCTGTAGAGAAAATATCTAGTAAATAAATACGTCAATACCTTAAATAGTCTTAACACAAGAAAATATCGCTTGTAATTTTTGTGTTTTGAAAATGAAATACATAAATATATTCTCAGCTAGAATTTTTAAGCTTTTGTTCTACTACAATCCATGAATTATTCTGCTGAAAAATGCCACATAATTGGTATGGATCAGGTCTCATTGTTCGAAGAATTATTGTATTTATTTTTCTTTTGATTTAAACATAACAAATTACATGTAATGAAACCAATATATGGTTATATAGGCCCCTGTAAAGCACTTTCAAATAAAATAATGAAAGGCTATTTTTCATATCCATAATAGGTGCATTCAGAGTACTGTCGTTGGTGGATAAACGTTATCATTGGCAAAAATAATCACCATTGGCAAGACATTTGTACTAATTGTGACCAATAACAGCTACCGTTGGCTACCATTCTTAAACAGGCTGTCTAAGGTGAATGACGTTAGCCTTGGTAAGTCACATGTTCATACGAATCCAAAATGGCGACATCTTTGCCAGTCCAAACCATCAGGGACGTGCTCCCAAACACTAAATTTGCCCCACTGATTTTTTTACTGTCAATGTGTTACCCACTGCAAAATCACTATCAATGTGCTACCCACTAAAAAATAACATGTGATTTTTCAGTGGGCCACACACTGATAGTCAAATAATTTAGTGAAAAAAAGTCTGTGTTCCAAACCAGCAAGATTTGCAAGGTTTGATTTTCCCACTGTAACTGGGTATTAATGGAAAACTTTTCAAATTATTGATTAAAACAGCATTTGAAGTTTATCTTGTACAATAAGTATTTTTCCAGGTATTTGTATTCAAATGGTACCTTTATTTATTTTGAAAACAATTATGCAATGTTTATCCCTACACTTGTCTAAATAAATTTGAATATATTGTAATTGGCCTGTGTGTTTTATTGTTGGTCCGTATTGATATAAACATTCACAATAGTTCCATATAAATTTACCATTGGTCAAAATGCCAGCCACAGGTATGCCATTGGTACAATTGGTAAATAAGTTGCCATTGGCAAAAATATAGCATTCAGAGTTAATTTGTCATATTATGGTACCAATAGTGCCCAATGGTACATATGTTAAAGTTGAATGGTACCAACGAAACTATTCTGAACGCAGCCAATGATTTGGTATATTTCAAGACTTCCTGAAAGGGAGATAACTCTGCCAAAATCTACTTAAAAGGATGCAATTAAATAAAACATTTTTTTTACAATCAAGAACTGTAAACATGTCCAAAACTATTTAAAGAGATTGTTGATAATTATTAAAACTGTAAGTAAATTAAATGTCTTTGTTACCTTAATGTCCTCCATGTTCAAGATAGCCTCATTTTGAGCTTTGTTGTGAGACATTGCCTGTGATTCTATATGTATCATTGCCGTCTGCTTCCCATCTTTCAAGGAGTCCATTACAGCATACACAGGTAACTTAATCTCATCCTTCCAATTATCCATTGTAAAACTGATGCTACACGTATCCATCATGCTGTTCTCTTGTTTCAAGACAATCTGTGGCACGACTTTCCCGTCACACATCAGGTCCTGTGTGTTGTTGACAGTCAGACTGATTCTGATGTGACAATCATCTTCATTATACATACAGAACATACTTGGTGGGAAATTAAATGAGATGTGTAAGTCTGTCTTATCATCTCCACCCTCTACCAGATGTAGTTCACTTTCTTCAACCTGAAATGTCAATATTCACCGCTTATCAGACAGAGTGTCCATTAATATACATGTCATACTACAAAGAGGGGTAATTAAGTAGTAATTTACTATTTTAGTGAATCTAAAATCTGGCTTGATAAGAGGGGTAGACTTCAGTGGGAGTGACCTAATACGTATTAACAAGTTGATCAATATAAATAGACATAGCATTCAGTAATTTACATGTCACACTACTGAGGGGAGGTAATTTAGTAATATTCTACTATCTTTGTGTATCTGAAATCTGGTCTGATAAGAGGGGGACTTACTGTATTTATCAAGTGTCCTGAATTTAAATCTCTAATTTATGTTAATTAAGGTTATATATAAATATAAAAACATAGAAAATTTAAAGAAGAGAAAAGGATTTCCAACTATATCATGACATGATTATCAGACATATTTAATTAGGAAAGCCTTGACATAGACAGTAGTCATCCTTTAATCACTTCTGCTATTAGGAAAGCCTTGACATTAGACAGTAGTCATCCTTTAATCACTTCTGCTATTAGGAAAGCCTTGACATAGACAGTAGTCATCCTTTAATCACTTCTGCTATTCAAAAGTGGCTTTATAAAAGAGTCACCTCTTTTAGGGGAACAATTTCCTAGTATTTTATTATTTCAGTAAAATATATCCTAATATAAAATATTAGTACCTTAATGATAGCATGGATATTGTTACTTGGATTCAAGGGACTTGTTGTATTTCTACAGTCTTCAGTATAACACACATACAAACGGGGGGAGGGGTAATCCTTATATAAAATATTAGTACCTTAATGATAGCATGGATATTGTTACTTGGATTCATTGGACTTGTTGTGTTCCCACAGTCTTCAGTAAAACACACATACAAACGGGGGGAGGGGTAATCCTTATATAAAATATTAGTACCTTAATGATAGCATGGATATTGTTACTTGGATTCATTGGACTTGTTGTGTTCCCACAGTCTTCAGTAAAACACACATACAAACGGGGGGAGGGGTAATCTTTATATAAAATATTAGTACCTTAATGATAGCGTGGATATTGTTACTTGGATTCAATGGACTTGTTGTATTTCTACAGTCTTCAGTAAAACACACATACAAACGGGGGGAGGGGTAATCTTTATATAAAATATTAGTACCTTAATGATAGCGTGGATATTGTTACTTGGATTCAATGGACTTGTTGTATTTCTACAGTCTTCAGTAAAACACACATACAAACGGGGGGAGGGGTAATCCTTATATAAAATATTAGTACCTTAATGATAGCGTGGATATTGTTACTTGGATTCATTGGACTTGTTGTGTTCCCACAGTCTTCAGTAAAACACACATACAAACGGGGGGAGGGGTAATCTTTATATAAAATATTAGTACCTTAATGATAGCGTGGATATTGTTACTTGGATTCAATGGACTTGTTGTATTTCTACAGTCTTCAGTAAAACACACATACAAACGGGGGGAGGGGTAATCCTTATATAAAATATTAGTACCTTAATGATAGCGTGGATATTGTTACTTGGATTCATTGGACTTGTTGTGTTCCCACAGTCTTCAGTAAAACACACATACAAACGGGGGGAGGGGTAATCTTTATATAAAATATTAGTACCTTAATGATAGCGTGGATATTGTTACTTGGATTCAATGGACTTGTTGTATTTCTACAGTCTTCAGTAAAACACACATACAAATGGGGGGAGGGGTAATCTTTATATTAAATATTAGTACCTTAATGATAGCGTGGATATTGTTACTTGGATTCAATGGACTTGTTGTATTTCTACAGTCTTCAGTAAAACACACATACAAACGGGGGGAGGGGTAATCTTTATATAAAATATTAGTACCTTAATGATAGTGTAGATATTGTTACTTGGATTCATTGGACTTGTTGTATTTCTACAGTCTTCAGTAAAACACACATACAAACGGGGGGAGGGGTAATCTTTATATAAAATATTAGTACCTTAATGATAGCGTGGATATTGTTACTTGGATTCAATGGACTTGTTGTGTTTCCAGTTCCACAGTCTTCAGTATAACACACATACAAACCACACTGTATCTGTAAGAATGATAACATAATAAATTATTCATACACTTCAATATCTTGTGGACATTACTTTTTTCTTGTAATTGACTTAATATTCTCTAGATCTGCAAGTATACAAAAAACTGAAAATGAGTCTGACTGGCTTCCTTTGTGCTAGCCTCCATGACCTTGATGAGTCTATGTCAGTTTTACGCTTTCAAAAGAATAATTTACTGTCTCTTACAAATGTTCTAAGACGTACATTCTAAATACAAAACAGATTCAGACAAGTGTCCTTCCAGAGAAGTTTGAGATGACCGATTTTTTAAAATTATAATCGATTGTCGTTGAAACTTAATTAATCCGTCGATTTTTCATCATAATCGATGATCAGAACACAACTAGCTAATTGTAAAAATAAAAATTCTAACCATTGATCCATATGTGAAATTCTTTAACATTTCTGAATCAATGTATGACATCATAGTTAAGTTATCATCCTCCATCCATTCACCACCGTATTTCATAGTTCTCCAAACAACTGTGTATTCTGTAGTATTATCTGCTGGTTTATCAAACTCACAAGAGAAGATAACTCTCTCTGTTGTCTCATTATACATCATTTTTAATTTTGGTAATTCCTCCAGCAGTGGATATGCTAAAACATAATGTATAAACCATCATTAATAAATCATCTAATTACAGAATATTTGAAATTTTTGAACAGGTTATACTTGTATAACCTGGTTTGGGGCAGTTTACACTTAATAAACCTGTTCAAAAATTTCAAATATTCCTTATAATTTAATTTTTACAACAAAATATAATGCTTCCTCGATTTCAATTACAATCATGTGACTATTTGAATTTGTCGTTTGCGAATGAATATGTTGGTGACGTCACAATACCAACCCAGGCTATCAAGTATAACCAAAATTTTCTGTAGGTGGATCAGCCAATCAGATTGCAGTAGTTAAATCAAATTAAATTATGAATGATGAACAACATGACAGGTGTCACTAAAGGAGAAGAAACTGAATACCAGTCTGGAGCTCATGAGTTCATCTCCGGTTTTCAGTAGGGTTCTATATTCCTTAATCTTTAGTTTTCCGTGTAGTGCTTTCTGGACCATTGTTTTTCTGATAATATTCCAATTAAAATGTTATGCAACTTCAAAACTACTTCAGAATATCTTCATCCTGTTTGTATGACAGCATAAACTTAAACAGGGCTATAGGTTGTGCTATCGGTGTTGATTTTCAACTTGAGCAATTTTTGCAGCTATATCATTACTTGCAGACTTATTGGAGTTATAAAGATTGGACAGATATAACGTACTGATTGGTAGTTGTCTGGAAACCTTAGCACCTGAGGTGGGTATCTGGTGGCTCACCCAGATGAGGGGTGTTATGGCTTGTGATATCTGGTGGCTCACTCAGATGAGGGGTGTTATGGCTTGTGATTAGAATTCAACGACCACTCTGACAGCAACACCCTGAGGTGGGTATCTGGTGGCTTACTCAGATGTGGGGTTTTATGGCTTGTGATTAGAATTCAACGACCACTCTGACGGCAACACCCTGAGGTGGGTATCTGGTGGCTCACTCAGATGTGGGGTTTTATGGCTTGTGATTAGAATTCAACGACCACTCTGACGGCAACACCCTGAGGTGGGTATCTGGTGGCTCACTCAGATGAGTGGTGTTATGGCTTGTGATTAGAATTCAACGACCACTCTGACAGCAACACCCTGAGGTGGGTGTCTGGTGGCTCACTCAGATGTGGGGTTTTATGGCTTGTGATTAGAATTCAACGACCACTCTGATGGCAACACCCTGAGGTGGGTATCTGGTGGCTCACCCAGATGAGGGGTGTTATGGCGCGTGATTAGAATTCAACGACCACTCTGATGGCAACACCCTGAGGTGGGTATCTGGTGACTCACCAGATGAGTGGTGTTATGGCTTGTGATTAGAATTCAACGACCACTCTGATGGCAACACCCTGAGGTGGGTATCTGGTGGCTCACCCAGATGAGGGGTGTTATGGCGCGTGATTAGAATTCAACGACCACTCTGACGGCAACACCCTGAGGTGGGTATCTGGTGGCTCACCCAGATGAGGGGCGTTATGGCTTGTGATTAAAATTCAATGATCACTCTGACAGCAACACCCTGAGGTGGGTATCTGGTGGCTCACTCAGATGAGTGGTCTTATGGCTTGTGATTAGAATTCAACGAACACTCTGACGGCAACACCCTGAGGTGGGTGTCTGGTGGCTCACTCAGATGTGGGGTTTTATGGCTTGTGATTAGAATTCAGCGACCACTCTGACGACAACACCCTAAATTCAAAGTATTTATTCTGAATACTAAATCATTATCTTTATGGATAGAGACTGTGGCCTGGAGTTCTTGTATGTCAAAATTAGGAATTGAATATGTGTGTTTATTTAAATTTGATGCTAAATGTTCTAAATCCTTAGTTCTTCACATGAGTATCTTCATATAAACAGCTCTCCCTCTTACAATGTGTTAATATTGGGTGCTACACATTTTTGTACTTCTAATTTTCTCTTGTCTTTTCTTTGTTGATTAAATTTTTATGTGTGAATAATAAAATATAAAACATAGTCTCAGATTAATAAGTGTAAGTGGTCTCCCCTTACATCGAGATGGACTCCATTTGTCATACGACTCCAGTGGATTACAGATGTATGTGCTGTTTTCAGGATTCTTCTCAAGAGCTTCGTAACATTTCCAGTCAATGAAACAGGTTTTTTCCTGAAAAACACATTGTAAAATAACTTCTGAAATTTACATAATAAAATATATTACATTTTCTTAAAACATAATTTCTTGTTAACATTATTTTTTTTCATTTGTAAACAAACACTAATTACTTGTAAAAATTGTATGAGAAACAATTTCTTTCAAATCTAAAAAAGAGTGGTCTATTTTGAATACATAAATAAGTATAAATTAAGGTCTACATAAAAAAATGAACATAACAAAGCAATGATGGAAATAAACCTCTGGTTTAGATGACAAAATATTTGTGATGCTCTACTCGAACACAATTCTGCTTACAAAACAGTTCCTAACTATTTAGAATTATAACAAAACTTATAGAAAATCTCTACTGCATGTACATGTATCACATATATCTAGAATTATAACAAAACTTATAGAAAATCTCTACTGCATGTACATGTATCACATATATCTAGAATTATAACAAAACTTATAGAAAATCTCTACTGTATGTACATGTATCACACATATCTATATCAAAGTGTGACACTATCACAGAATTTGATGAGGAGGAAATAAGATACAAGCGTGATTACAAATTTACCTTAAAATCACATTTTCCTGGTTTTTCACACGTGTGACACTCATCATCATATACAGTAAAGATACTCTCTGGTGTAAACATATGGTTGTCATTCGATACTTGTACAATATAACTTCCTGTTTCAGGTACTGGACAAACAACCTCATTAAAACTAATAAATACAGCTTTAACCATGGTCTTATTCTCCATAGATATAGTATAATCTCCATCTGATAACTAAAAGGATAAGAAAAATTATTATACCTCAGTATAAACTTTGCATAATCTCGATCTGATAACTAAAAGGATAAGAACAAATATCATATCTCAGTATAAACTTTCGTATTAAAAAGGCATGTGCATTAATATTCTATTTACTGGTATATTGTGTAACAGACTCTTCACCAGTGAATAGTTCAGTGCTCTCCTGTGCTATTCACCAGACATGATATATTTTCACTTTCCTCTTCATTCCTTGGAGGAGACATGGTAATGAACATTAAACATTTTCAGGATTTTTCCTATGCTAAACTAAAATCCATATACCCGAAGACGACAACAAACATGACAAGCAGTTGCTGTGTCTGTTCACGGTATTATAGTTGTATGCTGTTTTGTGTAATAAAGGACTTATTGACTGGATATCCGAGTAAAATCAAGTGTGTTGTTCCCCTTAACATAATCTACTGCTCTTGGAGTCTCAGGGAACAATAAATTTGCTATCACCCTCATACCAGTCAATAAGTGTATAATATATATATTTAACTTAATGTACAAAAAAAGTGTCAATACACATGTCTCACCTACCTACTGCCAACCATTTATGTGAATTTTCTTTTGGAAAAGTCAAAGTACCATGAAACTGATATTAAGTTAAGGTGATATATGAATAAATAACAACAAGTACCCTCCATCATCAATGTGTGGATCAAATATGGTGAACATAGGTATAATGACAATGGTAAATATAGGTATAATGACAATGGTAAATATAGGTATAATGACAATGGTAAATATAGGTATAATGACAATGGTAAATATAGGTATAATGACAATGGTGAATATAGGTATAATGACAATGGTGAATGTGACTTACATCTGACAACCTGACTTGTAATAAACAGTTAGTAAAACATGATAGTAAGGTCAACGTCAGGTGTTACAAATATTAGCTCAATTCTTAAGTAAGTTTTATCTATATAATATACAAATACAAGTCTGTACAAATTCATCAAATTGTGGGGCAGAAACTAATGTTCTTTTAACAAAGGCCCTAAAAACTAAATAAAAATTTAGCACATTAATAGTACAAGATGTCTTTTTTCAGTAGTTTAGCACAAAACATAAAGAAGAATTCTATTTAAAATTTAATCTACAATTTTCACCAGCTTTGCAAAATGGAATTAAAAAGTACAAAATTTACCTCAATCTTTTGAAGTTCACAAACTAGGTCATCAGATTTGTAGAAGTGGTTACCATAGACAACAATGTTATCACAAGCTCCCTCTGAGATGTCACAAAACCCATTCATATGTAATCTCCAGAATTCAGGAGCATGTGTTATGTTGACAGAACACTCAGCTCCACCAAAATCAGCCTCACACAAACAGTGACCTAAGATACAATCAAATCAATAAACAATACATTCAAGTAAAATTTATTGAGTAATTGACGAAAAAAAACTTTTTAGAAGTGGTTGTTTATTTTGTTGGCACTGGAGGTTTTCACCATCACAGTTTAAGATCTCTTTTCATAATGCATTTCCAATTGTAAACAACCTATTATTTTTAGAACAATCTTTACAACAATTACATTAGTTATTTTCCTTTTTTCCCTTTATGTACCTCTCCAAATATTAATAAATCAGTAATTTACCAATCAAGTTGATGATCACAGTGAAAGTTTATTAATAAACAAATTAAATGAGGCCAAAGTTAGGATTGAAGATTTTAACAGACATGGCTTTTTGCATTAAATCTGTTGTGTTAAAACTATGGTATACTAATATTGCTTTTAGATCCATGTTTCTAGGATTTTGAAAGTAATAAGTTGGTTCTGGTAAAATAAGTCTGGATGGACCAATATTTCTAGTTGAACAAGTCAAAGGTTACAAACTTTCCTAGTTTATAAGGTCCTTGGAAGAATTTCCATAATTGAAATAGTCTTAAGGGATAGTCCATCCTAATAAATATGGTCCATGATCTTACTTAGATTGTAACCTTATTCTTTCTGAACCGATGTCATATCTCGACTTATTTTAATGTTACAATTTCACCAACCATGATGTTCTATTGTGATAACAATGAAATAAGAGTTTTTCATATTTGTTATGGTCATACAAATTTGTAATAAAATCATTCCTTAACTTCAGTAAAATCAGTAACAATAGATACCTGGTGTAGGAATAATCCATGATCCACCATGTGAACCAGAGAAGACAGCAATGTCAGTAACAACAACACTATCTATAGGATCCTTCCACATAGCAACACCAGAAACATTACCCAGTGAACCTTCACCAACCTCTACCGAATTATCATCCCATCGTATCCAGAATTGTTTATATTCGTCACAACCCGTTGTGTTCTCTTTCATGGTAGTAAACATCTCTTCACCATCTTTAGATATTGTGTAGATTGTATCGTTTATTCCACCGATTGTTATAGAATAATTGCCAAGGATGACAGACATATTATTACAAGTCTTAGTCATAAACGTGAAGAATTTGTTGTCAGGGAAGGGTACTTTAAACTGTGCTAAATATGTGTAGGCAGTGCCTCCACCTGGTGTCGCTACCTTGACCTCTGAAAGTATTAAATATTTAAATATCTAGAAAGAGTCATCATATCATCCTTTGATTGTTACAAGGAAGTTTGAACTTGCATGTAAAAATATCTTTAATACAAAGGGTAGGCAATACTTTCTAGAAGGTCGCATTGAAGATAAACAGTTGTTCCGATAAGAGGAGTGACCTCCCTTGAGAGGAACAATTTAGTAGTATCTCAGTACATCTGAAATCTGGTGTGATAAGAGGGGTGATCATTGGTAGGAGTGGCCTGATAAGAGGGGTGGGCTGATGTGAGTGGCCTTATAAGAAATGTGATCATTGGTGGGAGTGCACATATAAGAGGGGTGAGCTGGTGGGAGTGGCCTTATAAGAAGTGTGATCATTGGTGAGATTGGTCTTATAAGAGGGGTGAGCTGGTGGGAGTGGCCTTATAAGAGGGGTGAGCTGGTGGGAGTGGCCTTATAAGAAGTGTGATCATTGGTGGGAGTGGCCTTCTAAGAAGTGTGATCATTGGTGGGAGTGGCCTTATAAGAAGTGTGATCATTGGTGGGAGTGGCTTTATAAAAAGTGTGATCATTGGTGGGAGTGGCCTTATAAGAAGTGTGATCAGAGGTGGGAGTGGCCTTCTAAGAAGTGTGATCATTGGTGGGAGTGGCTTTATAAGAAGTGTGATCATTGGTAGGAGTGGCCTTATAAGAAGTGTGATCATTGGTGGGAGTGGTCTTATAAGAAATGTGATCATTGGTGGGAGTGGCCTTATAAGAAGTGTGATCATTGGTGAGATTGGCCTTATAAGAGGGGTGAGTTGGTGGGAGTGGCCTTATAAGAAGTGTGATCATTGGTGGGAGTGGCCTTCTAAGAAGTGTGATCATTGGTGGGAGTGGCCTTCTAAGAAGTGTGATCATTGGTGGGAGTGGCCTTATAAGAAGTGTGATCAGAGGTGGGAGTGGCCTTATAAGAAGTGTGATCAGAGGTGGGAGTGGCCTTATAAGAAGTGTGATCATTGGTGGGAGTGGCCTTATAAGAAGTGTGATCATTGGTGGGAGTGGCCTTATAAGAAGTGTGATCATTGGTGGGAGTGACCTTATAAGAAGTGTGATCATTGGTGGGAGTGGCCTTATAAGAAGTGTGATCAGAGGTGAGAGTGGCCTTATAAGAAGTGTGATCATTGGTGGGAGTGCCCTTATAAGAAGTGTGATCATTGGTGGGAGTGACCTTATAAGAAGTGTGATCATTGGTGGGAGTGGACTTATAAGAAGTGTGATCATTGGTGGGAGTGGCCTTATAAGAAGTGTGATCATTGGTGAGATTGGCCTTATAAGAGGGGTGAGTTGGTGGGAGTGGCCTTATAAGAAGTGTGATCATTGGTGGGAGTGGCCTTCTAAGAAGTGTGATCATTGGTGGGAGTGGCCTTATAAGAAGTGTGATCATTGGTGGGAGCGGCCTTATAAGAAGTGTGATCATAGGTGGGAGTGGCCTTATAAGAAGTGTGATCATTGGTGGGAGTGGCCTTATAAGAAGTGTGATCATTGGTGGGAGTGGCCTTATGAAGGTGGCCATTGGTGGGAGTGGCCTTATAAGAAGTGTGATCAGAGGTGGAGTGGCCTTATGAAGGTGGCCATTGGTGGGAGTGGCCTTATAAGAAGTGTGATCAGAGGTGGAGTGGCCTTATGAAGGTGGCCATTGGTGGGAGTGGCCTTATAAGAAGTGTGATCAAAGGTGGGAGTGGCCTTATGAAGGTGGCCATTGGTGGGAGTGGCCTTATAAGAGTGGGACTCTGTATATTACTTCACACCAAGTAATATTATATGTCATACTTAAATTACAGCTTTAAAAAATAAATATCAAACATAAATATTTGGAATTCATTTTCTTTACCCTTAATTCCTGCTTCAAAGTGTACAATGTTGGTGTACATATTGATAGGAACAATTGTAAAAGCTCAATACAGTACACAAGTTTATATAATATCCATTTGTTGCTCTCGAAATATTGTATGGTCAACATCAGAGAGTATTACACAGCAGAATTGAAAAAGCTATTATACGTCTATTAAACACAGTTACTGACAAGTAAATAAGAAGCGGTATAATATTATATAAATTACATACTGTACACAATCTTGTATGGTAACTAAATATGTCAAAAGTCAAGGTCTGTAAAAAAAAATTCCAGTTTATTTTTAATTTTACTCTATTTTTATCATGCTACATACCATTAGTACATGTTCCATGTTCTCCACACTGATTATAACACAGTTGGTTAGCAACACCATAATCTGCCCACAATGCAACATTCCTCTGGATTTCTGATCGACAGTATTGTGATAAAGTAGGTAAAGATAACATGGCAGCTTCTAAATCGTCCATCATCTGTTAAATAAATTGTATTCTCTATAACTGAGGTATACAGATGACAAAGCCTTCTAACTACCTTACCATCACAGTGTACTTCACCTGCTATAGACTTCTAACTACCTTACCATCAGAGTGTACTTCACCTGTCCTTGTGCCATAGTGTAGACAGATGACAAAGCCTTCTAACTACCTTACCATCAGAGTGTACTTCACCTGCCATGGTGCCATAGTGTAGACAGATGACAAAGCCTTCTAACTACCTTACCATCAGAGTGTACTTCACCTGTCATCGTGCCATAGTGTAGACAGATGACAAAGCCTTCTAACTACCTTACCATCAGAGTGTACTTCACCTGCCATGGTGCCATAGTGTAGACAGATGACAAAGCCTTCTAACTACCTTACCATCAGAGTGTACTTCACCTGCCATGGTGCCATAGTGTAGACAGATAACAAAGCCTTCTATCTACCCTACCATCAGAGTGTCTTTCACTTGCCATGGTGCCATAGTGTAGACAGATGACAAAGCCTTCTAACTACCTTACCATCAGAGTGTACTTCCCCTGCCATGGTGCCATAGTGTAGACAGATGACAAAGCCTTCTAACTACCTTACCATCAGAGTGTACTTCACCTGCCATGGTGCCATAGTGTAGACAGATGACAAAGCCTTCTAACTACCTTACCATCAGAGTGTACTTCACCTGCCATGGTGCCATAGTGTAGACTGATGACAAAGCCTTCTAACTACTCTACCATCAGTGTACTTCACCTGCCATGGTGCCATAGTGTAGACAGATGACAAAGCCTTCTAACTACCTTACCATCAGAGTGTACTTCACCTGTCATCGTGTCATAGTGTAGACTGTATACAATATGGTGCAATACTGAAGCTTTAATCAAGTGAGTGAATGACTGATTGTTGTTAAACATCAAATGAAAATTTGTTCAGCTATATTATGGTGAGAATAAGTTAAATTTGATGAGATGATGATAATATCCCCTTTGCACTAGATCAACACGCTTAATTGGGTTTTCATAGTGCTACAGGAGACGCTGGACACCTGTGAACCTTTAATTTTACCAGTATCCAGCCAATCAAATAGCAAATACCATCTAATGACGTAACTGACCTGAATATTCTCCACACAAGCAGCTAAGATCTGTGTCAGCTGTATATTAGGTATATCTTTACAAAGTTGACCTTCTGTACCATTGACAACTACAGCAGTACAAGCTATAGAAGCTTCATTATAGGTTATGTTAGATGGTGTTGGCCACTCAAATCCCTACAATCAAAATAATGTCCTATTAATACATCACTTTAATTAAACTTGCTGCACGTATGCCAAACTGTATCAACATGGTTAACACAGAATTACAAAGTCAATAATAATGTACATGTGGTTCATTTTACTGGGGATAAATTTTGTGATTTAGAAACTATTCACATCGGGATTAATTTTGTGAAAACGTTGACCTTTCCATATAAACATGTAGATTAAAAATTTTCGTGTGCAAATTATTTTTGCAAATTTTAGTGAAACGTAAATTAAGAGAAAGAAATTCTCCCACACAAACCTTTCCATTTATATCTGGTAAACTTATTACAACAATTTTCATTTCTTTTACATTGCACACAAGTTTTGAAAAATTCTTAACTATGATCTTTGATACATGTTTTGAGAACATCCTAACCATGATCTTTGATACAAGTTTTGAGAACTTCCTAACCATGAACTTTGATACAAGCTTTGAGAACTTCCCAATCATGATCTTTGATACAAGTTTTGAGAACTTCCCAACCATGATCTTTGATACAAGTTTTGAGAACTTCCTAAACATGATCTTTGATACAAGTTTTGAGAACTTCCCACCCATGAACTTTGATACATGTTTTGAGAACATCTTAACCATGATCTTTGTCTATTTATTTAATACCTGAGACCTGTAATCTTCATCAAACTTGTATGGTCCTTTATCATCATCACAGTGTTCAGGTTTCAATGATCTCTCAGCCAGAAGACCAGTAATATCACCTAAAAACATGCCATAATTCTTTTCATTAAAATAAGATGAATCTTCTGTGTAATTTCAAAGAAATTAAGATCAAGACAACTCTTTATATATATCTGAATCTCGTTACCAAGACAACCCTTTATATACAGCTGAATCTTGTTATCTCTTTAAACACAATTGAATCTCCTTATCTCCAAGTTCACAGGACTGTTACAAAATTTTGAGTTATCTGAAATTCGACATAAGTAAGGGATTAAGTAAGATAGGTAACTCTGTCAGGTAAGTTTGACAAATGTAGATATGAACTATTGTTGTCAGTCATCTACAACATAACGATCATTATTTGTATGTATTGTGTAGGTATTTTATATCATGTGTGTAAGTATTGATCTCTTTCTGCTTTGAAAATAATTAATAACAATTTTCCTTGAAGTGATGTTATTATCTGAATTTCACCAGGTTTAGATTCAATAATTGTCCGTAAACTTTGAGAGAAAAAAGACTCATGAATTCAATTACATCAGTAGGTTATAAGGCAATACACAATTGAGTATTCTAAAATTACAAAACAAACTTTCATAGAAATCTATAAATACTACATAATATAAATATTGCATTATTCTGTTGTAAAAGCTGATCGCAAATCTGACATAATGTTGAAATGTTATTCTGAACAGTGCAACGCTTACTTGGATATCATTTTATTTTTTTAAATGATATCGCTGTAGACAGCAGTCTGTTTTATGGTTTTGGATCTTTCACTACACTCAATGTGTCACGACATCAAACACCTTGAAATTTATCATTAAGTAATATTTCATTAATATAATTATGACTTCAAGGCTTTAATTAAGAAATCCAATTGTTTTCTTTACAAATGATAATTAACAGTTATCAAAATATCATCTCATCTGATACAGTTACCATCAGAGGCCATACTGTCCGATACAGATTACACCAAAGGTCACACTGTTGACTCTATGACAGGTTTGACATTGAATGGATTTGTATATTAGGGATTATAAAGTTATTTTGAAAAACCTGATATTTCAACACATCGAAATTTGAGATAAGAGGGGTAAATTAAAATTAAAACCACTAATTTTAAAACGGGACTTCAGACAAATTTTGACTTAACAGATATTTCGAGTCAATCGATTTAACGATACACAACTGTACTGCAAATTACATGTGCTACTTTCTTACCATAAAGAAATAATCTTTGTAATTAAAAACATATATCGTTATCCATGAACAGGGACAGGGAAATACCACTAAAAAGTTGTATTTTGACTTTTTCTTTAGGGTAATGTTTCAGTGGAGTTTTTCTCTATAACTCTTTAAGCAAGAAATATGTTTAGGATAAGACATCAGTTTAGACAATAGAAGGTTAGTTCTATTATTAAGAGTCATACATACCGTAATGGTGAGGTATGATTGAACACATTCCTCTGACCTCATTAACATCACACATACCATCCATATTTTGAGGACAGTTACAGTAGGTCATTAACTCCTCTGATTTTTTGGAGGAACAAAAACCTGTCAGAAGACTTTCGTTTCTTGCAAGTCTTAAAAAAAACATCATTTGTTGAAATAAATTGTTACTATTGTTGTTTATTTGTGTATGAAAAAAAATCCTTTATCAATTAATTTATTCAGACAATGTAGAATACCAATGATAATTCAATGCATCATAAGAAATAAATTAAAATCATTATACAAAGGTTTCAAACAATAGTATGCCATCGCTCAATGCTTAATGGTTTATACAAAGGTTTCAAACAATAGTATGCCATCATTCAATGCTTAATGGCTTATACAAAGGTTTCATACAATAATATGCCATCGGTCAATGCTTAATTGTTTATACAAAGGTTTCAAACAATAGTATGCCATCGGTCAATGCTCAATTGTTTATACAAAGGTTTCAAACAATAGTATGCCATCGGTCAATGCTTAATTGTTTATACAAAGGTTTCAAACAATAGTATGCCATCGGTCAATGCTCAATTGTTTATACAAAGGTTTCAAACAATAGTATGCCATCGGTCAATGCTCAATTGTTTATACAAAGGTTTCAAACAATAGTATGCCATCGGTCAATGCTTAATTGTTTATACAAAGGTTTCAAACAATAGTATGCCATCGGTCAATGCTTAATTGTTTGTACAAAGGTTTCAAACAATAGTATGCCATCGGTCAATGCTCTAATTGTTTATATCATTTTTGACCAATGATAATCATTGTTAATAAGGTGTATAAGTAACCATGGTGATAGAATCATGTTTTATAATATCAAATGACATTCCATGACAATTAATGTTACTTAATCTATAGCTTTATGTGTAGTATTTTGTAGATCATTGTTTGTTCTTTTGTCCATTTTCTTTTAGCATTGCATTGTCTGTCCTTCAATTTACCACTTCTGATTCCCCCTTTGGTATCTTCAAACTTTTTATGATGAACTGATTCTACATAAATGTACTATGTAATACCTCCAAGAAAGTGAGAAAAGTTCTGGTATTATACCAGGAACATCATGTAGTACACCATTAGACTTCTGAAGGTCATTGTTCTTATCACCATCAAAAACTCCACATAAACCTGAAAAATTAAAAAAAATTAAATAATTTTGAATGAAAAACAGGATGCTTTTATTATCTTATTAGTACTTCATGAAATAAAAACAGAAAGATAAATAAAAACATAGTATTGTGCTTAAGTGTGACTAAATACACATAAGTCAGTTGTTTAAAATCAAATGAACAATTTTTCAGCTATATCATGGTGTGATCAAGAAGGTGATGAGGTCCACTGTGTCCTTCACAACATGCTACATAGGAACAACAGTCCACATTTAAACATGTCGCTCCACTTAGACACATTAATCTGATGCTGAGTCCACCAGCTTATAATGTAAACATGTCGCTCCACTTAGACACATTAATCTGATGCCGAGTCCACCAGCTTATAATGTAAACATGTCGCTCCACTTAGACACATTAATCTGATGCTGAGTCCACCAGCTTATAATGTAAACATGTCGCTCCACTTAGACGCATTAATCTGATGCTGAGTCCACCAGCTTCTTAATCCTTAATACATGCTTAGCTGAGATGCAAAATACCAATTTCAAATCTTTGGTTTGACTTGACTACTGATTAAACACAAGATCTACTATACATTGTAAAATTTTAAAAAATGCATACAATGCATATCAAATTATGATATATGACTGCTAAACCCCTTTTTTATGGGCAGTTCTGTGAGCCAAGCTCTGGGAACAGATACCAGTACCCAGTACTGCAATACAGTCTAGGTAGTATAATTAAGCCTTATCAAAATGTCTATGGAAATTACAAGTGAATGTCAGAAGAAAGAAATATGTGAAACTCTACCTTTGGTGTTCTGAAGATGAGGAGAAGAAAGAAATATGTGAAACTGTACCTTTAGTGTTGTGAAGATGAGGAGAAGAAAGAAATATGTGAAACTGTACCTTTAGTGTTGTGAAGATGAGGAGAAGAAAGAAATATGTGAAACTGTACCTTTAGTGTTGTGAAGATGAGGAGAAAAAAGAAATATGTGAAACTGTACCTTTAGTGTTGTGAAGATGAGGAGAAGAAAGAAATATGTGAAACTGTACCTTTAGTGTTGTGAAGATCAGGAGAAGAAAGAAATATGTGAAACTGTACCTTTAGTGTTGTGAAGATCAACAACAGATCCAAGGATCCACACATTTAGGAATGGTACATCAGACATATCTTCTACTGTTATAGTTATAATTGTACCTGTAGGTAGTGTTACCTGTAACATAAATCACACATGTTATAATTGTACCTGTATGTAGTGTTACCTGTAACATAAATCACACATGTTATAATTGTACCTGTATGTAGTGTTACCTGTAACATAAATCACACATGTTATAATTGTACCTGTATGTAGTGTTACCTGTAACATAAATCACACATGTTATAATTGTACCTGTATGTAGTGTTACCTGTAACATAAATCACACATGTTATAATTGTACCTGTATGTAGTGTTACCTGTAACATAAATCACACATGTTATAATTGTACCTGTATGTAGTGTTACCTGTAACATAAATCACACATGTTATAATTGTACCTGTAGGTAGTGCTACCTGTAACATAAATCACACATGTTATAATTGTACCTGTAGGTAGTGTTACCTGTAACATAAATCACACATGTTATAATTGTACCTGTAGGTAGTGTTACCTGTAACATAAATCACACATGTTATAATTGTACCTGTAGGTAGTGTTACCTGTAACATAAATCACACATGTTATAATTGTACCTGTAGGTAGTGTTACCTGTAACATAAATCACACATGCTATAATTGTACCTGTAGGTAGTGTTACCTGTAACATAAATCACACATGTTATAATTGTACCTGTAGGTAGTGTTACCTGTAACATAAATCACACATGTTATAAGTGTACCTGTAGGTAGTGTTACCTGTAACATAAATCACACATGTTATAATTGTACCTGTATGTAGTGTTACCTGCAACATAAATCACACATGTTATAATTGTACCTGTAGGTAGTGTTACCTGTAACATAAATCACACATGTTATAAGTGTACCTGTAGGTAGTGTTACCTGTAACATAAATCACACATGTTATAATTGTACCTGTAGGTAGTGCTACCTGTAACATAAATCACACATGTTATAATTGTACCTGTAGGTGGTGCTACCTGTAACATAAATCACACATGTTATAATTGTACCTGTAGGTAGTGTTACCTGTAACATAAATCACACATATTATAATTGTACCTGTAGGTAGTGTTACCTGTAACATAAATCACACACGTTATAATTGTACCTGTAGGTAGTGTTACCTGTAACATAAATCACACATGTCATAATTGTACCTGTAGGTAGTGTTACCTGTAACATAAATCACACATGTCATAATTGTACCTGTATGTAGTGTTACCTGTAACATAAATCACACATGTCATAATTGTACCTGTAGGTAGTGTTACCTGTAACATAAATCACACATGTTATAATTGTACCTGTAGGTGGTGCTACCTGTAACATAAATCACACATGTTATAATTGTACCTGTAGGTAGTGCTACCTGTAACATAAATCACACATGTTATAATTGTACCTGTAGGTAGTGTTACCTGTAACATAAATCACACATGTTATAATTGTACCTGTAGGTAGTGTTACCTGTAACATAAATTACACATGTTATAATTGTACCTGTAGGTAGTGTTACCTGTAACATAAATCACACATGTTATAATTGTACCTGTAGGTAGTGTTACCTGTAACATAAATCACACATGTTATAATTGTACCTGTAGGTAGTGTTACCTGTAACATAAATCACACATGTTATAATTGTACCTGTAGGTAGTGTTACCTGTAACATAAATCACACATGTTATAATTGTACCTGTAGGTAGTGCTACCTGTAACATAAATCACACATGTTATAATTGTACCTGTAGGTAGTGTTACCTGTAACATAAATCACACATGTTATAATTGTACCTGTAGGTAGTGTTACCTGTAACATAAATCACACATGTTATAATTGTACCTGTAGGTAGTGTTACCTGTAACATAAATCACACATGTTATAATTGTACCTGTAGGTAGTGTTACCTGTAACATAAATCACACATGTTATAATTGTACCTGTAGGTAGTGTTACCTGTAACATAAATCACACATGTTATAATTGTACCTGTAGGTAGTGTTACCTGTAACATAAATCACACATGCTATAATTGTACCTGTAGGTAGTGTTACCTGTAACATAAATCACACATGTTATAATTGTACCTGTAGGTAGTGTTACCTGTAACATAAATCACACATGTTATAATTGTACCTGTAGGTAGTGTTACCTGTAACATAAATCACACATGTTATAATTGTACCTGTAGGTAGTGTTACCTGTAACATAAATCACACATGTTATAATTGTACCTGTAGGTAGTGTTACCTGTAACATAAATCACACATGTTATAATTGTACCTGTAGGTAGTGTTACCTGTAACATAAATCACACATGTCACCTAATAACAGATATTATCATGTGTAAAGATTAAAGAGAAAATGTACAAATCATTGATATAAAAACTATTTTTCAGGTCAGGAATATGTAAGAAATCTGCTACTTAACTGTTCAACAATTAACATTCTGATAGTAACTTGATCTAAATATAGATTTGTTATAGTTAGCGTGGTCATGTGATAAACTTGTTAGATTTTTCACCCCAGGTAGGTGAATCAAGGAAAATGCTGTATAATTTTTGTATTCACTTACCCTGTATTTGGGAATTTTTAGAGATAATTTACTTAAATTTTCATGTTAAATATCAAATTGACCTCATCTGCCAATTCTAATATATTACCTTAAACATTCTGCCATCCATGGCACGGTAAATGTTTGTTCCATCACTCATCTTGTCATCTTTGTAAATCTTAACAAGTAATGGCCATTTGACCTCCGAGTCTGACTTAGGGCCACATATATCAATGACAATGACACCATCACCTGACTTGATGGCTACAGCACACAAACGTGAGGCTTTATTGTCAAAACTTCTGTAAAAACTTTGTACCTGGAAAATAATTACATTTTGGTTAATTACTCTTTTTATTCATTTTTTGGCAATTCTATTTCATTTTACATAAATATATAAGATTCATTAAGTATAAGTATAATCAATTGTTGTAATATTATACATTTTATAAAAGTATTTGTTCTCTATCTATAATAAATTAAAAAAAAACAGTTTCCTTTTAAAGCCATCTGCCTAGACTAACTAGTGAGTACCAGTTTATGAGTTCATTATGATTTGCTGGCAAAGTGGGAGATATATAATAACCAGAGGTTCAGTTTGTCCAGCTGTCTGTTAGTCTGCACATACAATCCTGTACTACCAGTACACTGAAGTAAGTGATTGGAATTCAATAAATCTTTCCGGGATTCTTTAGTAATACATGGCATTGTTCACCTACTATTTCATTTGTTCATCTGAATGATTTCTGGAGTTACCCATATTAATAATGGAGTACACTATTTCTGTTACGTGTATCGTGTTGCAGTGGGTATGCATCTAACTCTAGAGAAACATTTGAAACAAATTTATTGAAAACATGGGTTTCAAATTACTACACTGTATATGGGGGGATTTCCTGGATACTTTAAAAACTGTTTTGACCAGATATTCACAACGGTTGAATTTATTTTTATTTAACATAAAATGTCTTGTTCAAAGAGGATTATGAACAAAAATAATAGGAAAATGTTTACTTGTTATCCAGAAAATTTTTATTTACAAATAAGTCAATGGTAGAAATTAGATGGTGCACCCTCTATAGGTTGAACAACTGTAATTCTTACCTCATATGGTAACGACATGTGTTTATACATTGTAAATCCTCCTTCTAAAAAGTGGTTGAATCGTCTGTAAAAAAAATATTAGAAAATATTGATCACCAGTTTCTAATCAAAATATTTATTATTACAACATAAAGGTTGTTCTTCATCAGGCATATGTAACCTTAGCTGATTTTTGGCTATCCTTTTTAGGTCCTTTGATTGAGTATTGGACCAAAAAGACCATTATTTAGCTTTCCAATCTTCTGACTTTGAGAGCATCTGATGAAGATTAATATTCCAGAAACATGTTGTTAACACTAAGTTAGATATCAATGTTTTTATATCTTATTTCTCTTTGGGTTTTTTTTCCTATTTATTTATTCTTTAAAAAAAAACATCATTGTGATCCCATTATCACAGTTTAACCCCAACACAATACTGTGTCATGGTTTTTTTGTGTGTTTGATGTTAGAAGTGGTTTTGATCATTTTGTTGATATTGGCAATATTGTGGATTATCACATATTTTTTTGCATGTGTGATAAACGAAGACGTTCCCGATCCATATCAGTACCTGAGGAAAATAACCGGTTATTTTGCCCTGCATCGATGACGTCATTGTGACACTTAGGAAAACGTGGCAGACAAGGAAGCATTCATAAATCGATACGGCAGAGATGAAGAATGTCAATAAAAAACGTAAAACTTAGAGTGACATAAGAATATTCAAGGATTGTGATTCAACGGTGGGAGAACTCCGTAATCCCAAAGATATTGGAGTCGAGGAGATGAACATGCACCTTGCAAGTTTTTTTTTATTTCAGCGCGCACGAAATCCAAGAAGTATTACGAATCTGATTCTGAATCATGTATCCAAGCTTCCTTTGACAGTATATATCTTAGTGATGGCGAATGTTGAAATTCACGGTATCATGTCGCCTATTGAGAACTATGAAAATAGAACAGCTACTGAAATTTTCTGTCAATAGTAACTCTGTCCAGTCAACGGTTACTAATAATAAGTCTATTCAGCAAATCGTTATCGATTGGGTTCCCATGATGCCCAACCCCAGAATAACACTATTCCCATACTCAAATATCCAGCAAAATTTGACAATAAATTTTTATGGCACAAATGATAAGAATGGGAACTCTGATTTATATTGAAAAGTGATGTTTAATAGCAGTAATATATATGGTGAAGTATATTGTTTATTTTTTGTTGACATTATTTATTTTGTTGTTATTTTGATTAATAAACATAAATTCTTCATTTATTTTTAATTCATTTCAGTCATGGTTAAATTGTGATAAACAAATTATGTCATGACATTTTCCATGTCAGCCCTGGTATCATCCCTCGACCCATATAAGCCCTCGGCTATCACCTTGGGCTGATATGGGAGTCTCAGGATGATACCAGGGCCAATATGGAAAAGGCCATCTTTTAATCTATATTTATCACAGTTTAAATTTTCTTTTCATAATACACAAAAAAACTTGACAACTCACAATCCATCAAAAGTGGTGATGTGTCCAAGATTTACTGACTCACAAAATGATACTTTGTCTTCATCTTTTACAGTTACCTGAAATTAAATTATCATTATTACATATTTATATAGATATCTTGAATTTGATTAGTCTAAAGAACGTCACATGACATTTGACATTCCATTCGATCAACGCTAGGTCGCATGGTTATATCAACCGCACGCGACAATTGTATAATATCACATGATGATTTCATACTTCATTGTGAAAATATATACAGACGTACTGAATATGGGTCATCACCTGGTATCTGTTGTCACTGTGTAGGATATTTGATGTAATAAAACAATTATCCCACTATAGGTAACTACAGAAACATCAGTGATATCTCATATAAACAAATAGATAATACATGTCTCTACAGTAATTAATGTCAGTATATTTATGGTCTTTTTTCAATGGCACTGATCAACAGAAAGTTCTATGAAAAGAAAAACTGTTATTTGGCATTTAACTTGATTCTAGGTTAAACATGCATAGAAGAAAAAAATATATTCCATGTATCATCACAGGATTTTTATTACAATAAGTGTCATTTTTAAAACAAATTATTTACTTGATATATCACTACTTAGATATACCTAAAATTATTGGTATAATGAATTAAGATATATAACAGAAGATAGGTCATGTTTTATTTGGACATTTTGAGAACCACTGTTTACAAATAACAATGTCAAAAATATGTGAGACTAAAAAAAATGATAAATGTTATACAACTAGAAGTAGAAATAATCATTAACTCAAAAGTTTTGAGCAAAAATTACTCTGACAAAACTTAATAATAGTTACCTTCACAGTAAAGAACTTATGTTCCATCGTATCAACAAACTCAGATTTCATTTGTCCAGAAAATTCAACTTTTCTCATCTTATCTCCATCAAATAAGTTATCTATTTTAGCTTTCACCAAAACTATAAATTCTTCCTTCCAATTTTCATTGGTTATTGTAATGTCACATGACTTTTCTCCATCTTTTTCCATTGAACCAATAACAAGCTGAGAAGAACTACTATCAACACAAAAGTCGCCATAACGTTTAATTACAGTAGTGATAGACAGCTTTACATGACAGGAATCCTTGTTGTCTAGGATACTACAATAGAAACTGGGAGGTGCTGTGGCCTTGAACTTGATGGCTACACTGTCTTGACCTTCAGTTACTGTTACCATGTCCTCTGATGTTAACTATAATTAGAATCCATCTTTCTAAATCTTCAAGATTTAATTTCTTAAACATATAAGAAAATATCCTGAGATAATTTTGATGTAGATATTAGACTAAATCTCATGAGATAATTTTGAAGTAGATATTAAACTTATCAAAATGACAATATACATAACAAATGTACATTGTAATATTTGAAATGACTTTTGTTCAATGTCAAAATTTGGACCAATAAAACGAGTCATTGTCATGATTGTACAACTTCTATTACATGGGAGCTAACTCTGTTCATCTTATGAAATTCTTAGCAAGATTGTATGAAATACCTCCCTTCTACCATTGAATAAGTAATAATCCCAACATATGTTTCATCATATTGACTCAAAAATCCTTCATCTTAAATCTCCATTACTACTTCATAAAGAGTAAAAAATAATAACCTTAACATTGGCCTCAATTTGATTACTTCCTCTAAATGGTCCTGTTGTTGTATTACACATGTCCTGAAAACAGGCTATCACTCCACAGTGAATCTAGAAATAAAATATTGATACTTATGTGAAACATTTTCTATACAGTTCAAATAGTATACAGTGTACCCTTGTCATACCATCTCCCTTTTCTTATCTAACTTTAACATCTTGTGTATATGTTGATTCCCAAGGCCCAAACTAACCTTGTTTTTATGAGAAAATTATATGCAAATTGAATATTTTGGCAGCCATTGCTCTTGCATTGATCAGGAACATGTTGCTTTGACTATAATAGAAATGACTCCTGTAATAGTACATCATTTTAGAATCAAACTGAAAATGTGAACATGGTCTATTGTAAAGTTAGTACAATCTTTTCATTCACTTTATACATTGTTAAAGATTCCAACTGTATAATACAATGTAAATGCTTATAAAATTTCTATATATGAATTCAATAAAAGAATTGATGATATAAAATATCATAGAAAAAATAATAGTTTTTTGTTTGCTATGAAAAATAAAATAAATAGTTCTTAGATATTATGATAAACTGTATTTTAATTTGTACCAGCTGATTAATTTCCTGGATAATCAGTGGAGTATGACAGGGTTCATCAAGAGATGCTTGGACTCTTGATTAGAATAATACAAGCAAGAATTTAGAATAAATAAAATTATTATGTTGTTAAAAAAAAAAAAAAAATCCAACTACATGTATATAATCATATTATTGGTTGTATTTTTTGTCTTTTTCTTTGTTTTTTTTTACTATCTCACACTGTGCTGAATATTATTATATTATTGTCTTCTCCTGAGGGAACTGTTTTCTAATAGTGTTGTTTGCTGAGGTATAGTGACTGAGCCATAGGGGAGGGAGCTAAACCTCACCAGACAACACTATAGGATAACTGTTCCTGAGGAAGAATACAATAATATGCTTAGTACATAACATCTCATTCTGGACATAAAAGAAAAAACACACTGCAGGAAATTGTTTCAAAACTGGTATAGTTCTCGTCGCTAGGTATAGACAATTGTTACCAAGATTAAGCATAACAGTTCAAAAATAGTAAACACTAATTGTCCAATCAAAATAAAGTACTATCATATGTTATGTACTAAGATTTATTATTACCTTTGTTCCATAAGGTAAATTAACCACATGTTTCCTGTCTAGATAAATCTTGATTTCATCTGATGTTTCATTGTGGACTTCTGAATCAATGACAACAGAATCCTTGATCCACACCACGTGGTACTCAATGGTATGATTACTGTCTTGAATCGTTGGGAAGCCACACTTCAGTGTTAAGTTTCCATCAGCTGGATGACTTTCAACTTCTACTTTTGGGTTGCTAGGAATCATGGGATAGTCTCCCTCTATTTAAAATAATACAATAAAACACTGGGTAAACAAAGCTACAATCAATATAGATGTATAGTGCTGTTGTGCATAAAATTGACTTAATTTTTTGGTTGACCTGATTCAATAAAACAAAGCAAAAATTGCTAAAGTAATCATGCAGAATTTGATTACCATACCCATATATCAGTCAAAATCTAGATGCATTTAACAAATTCTAGGAGTATGAAAAGACCAGACACCTTCCAATTTCTTAACAAATTATAGGAGTATAAAAAGACCAGTAGCCCTTTTCACAAAAAATCGTAACTATAGTCCTAACTTTTTCACTTAAGATTATCTTACGACAATTCCTAAGCCCTTTTCACAAAGATTATCTTACGACAAATTTTAATCTTACGACTAAAATTACACTTACGATAAAAAATTCTTCCTTAGGTGTACTCGATACAATATTATGTGATAAAGTTTGTCAGTGATTTGCGACAGGACAATGGTTTTCTCCGAGTACTCCAGTTTTCTCCACCAATAAAACTGACCGATATATTGTTGAAAGAGGCGTTAAACACCATAAACCATCTTTCTTAGCAACCTAGTTTCATTTCCATAGCACAACAAAGCATTTTTTTTAAATAAAATTATTCTAAAAATATCCCCGGCACTAATTTAAAAGCAATTTTTATGCTATGATGTGTTTGTATGTTTATATTGAATTTTTATCTAATACAAAAAAAATGTATATGAATCGGTCACCAATAACTGCACAAAATATGAACGGGTATGATTTTCGTATAGAGGAACATTTCTAATGCATGTAAATTAAAATGATCTATAATAATTATCATTACTTGGAGTTGTGCGTCATCATCCACGCGTGGTTACTTTTGGTAGAAGTATTTTCTAAGGGAGTGCATCTGGAGTGTGAAAAAAAACCTATTCATATAATTCATTTTATCGGTTATTTGTCAGCAAAATATTTCCCCCTTTTTTCCAATTAATCCCATCCCACATAAAATCAAACGCTTGTTCTTTTACTGATGAAAATGTATCCCGATTTTTCTGAGATAACGGCCCAAATAAAGATGTGTTTATCATCTATCAATCATGAAGACGAATAAATATCCCTGTTATATATTAATATTAATATAACAGAAGAATGTACACAAGTTTATGTATTGCCAGAGTGTTCGATGATCATCGAAGTTGCCAGAAATTAATAAATTATATTACTAATATAAAGGCAAAATCAAAACGATATCATTGGATCCAGAAAATTCCAGTCCTAAAGCGGCTGTTCATACAAAACTTTTGTAAGCGAAGTAGATGTCTAGAAGAAAATCCCGTATTCCTGTTTTTATCAAAAAAAAAAAAAAAAGGAAAAAAAAAAAATTCTCCCCAAGTTTGCAATCTTTTCGATTGTCGATCGTTCCCGATTTGAAATCTAAAATTAATGAGAATTATCCTGATTTTTTGGTCATGTAAACGATACACTGCTGCATCAAGGACGTATAATACGTCCTTGGCTGCATTGAAGAGGTAAATGTACGGAATGCATCGTTATAGACAGACTCTGTTATTAGTCACGCCAAAAAGGAGTAAACAACAATGCCATTTGTAGCGTCTGTTTGTATTAAACCATATTCATTTCAATAAACATTTATCAATATGTGTAAATAGGTTTGTCATACGGTCAGAGAAAATGCGCTAACGATGAATTGCTCTCTTATTTTCAAGTCGAAGCCCCATTACATCGTCCATCTTTTTTTTCTATTTTTTTCACTTACGATAAAAGATAAGACCAAAATTTCTCTTACGATCAAAATTTTACACTTAGGACAGGATAGTTTTACACGTAAAGTTAGGACTATTTTTACACTTAAGATTATCGTAAGTATTTTTTGAAACTCTTTTTAATCTTAGTTTTACACTTACGACAATTTTTTATCGTAAGAATTTTTGTGAAAAGGGCTACAGACACCTTCCAATTTATAGCACTGGATGTACTGCAAACATGAACATTTATATATATTAAACATTGAAAAGCAGAAACAAATCCCTGTTTGTAACTACATTTAATTTTGTTGTTGTATGAACTTCAAAGTGTACAGAACTTACAAGGTAGAGACTTGACTAGCTCTCAGTTGATTCTACTTAGTATTTCATATCACAAGTTTGTTTAACATATGCTGACATTTATTTATAATAGCAACCTATTTGAGCAAACATGACAT